>JAQQSK010002339.1:225-64843 GCA_028658325.1 Potorous gilbertii | reverse complement strand
TTGGCGGCAGGCCTGACTGCTCTTCAATGGGGGCTTGTCTGCTGGTTCTCAGGTGGGGGCAGGGCCGCCTCCCAGGCTCAGTTCCCTCAGGGGGTTTATACAGAGATCCTTTGTAGTGGAGCTGGGGTGGAGCTCCAGCCCACTCTGGGAGTCTCTGGCCGAGCTGCCTCAGCCTCTGCCCCAACGGCCACTTCCCAGGGGGTCTGAGTCCCGGAGATCCCCCGCTCCCCTCTCAGCCTGTCTCTCTCACTGACCTGTGTGTCTGTGGATGGAGGGACCTTCGCGGCCGCCCGGAGATTCAGGTCCGTGACGCCTGCTGGGCTCTGCTGACTCCTCTCAGTGCCGCGTGGCCGGAGCGGGGGAGGGGAGCACTAGGCCGGGCAGGACTCCGCTCCCTCCCGGGGTACCTTTGTGGTCGGTTCTTCAGGGCTCTCTGCAGCGGAAATCTCCTTCACTGTGTTTCTGCGCGGCTTCCACTGCTCCAGAATTTGTCAGGAGTTCTTTTTACAGGACATCTATGGGCTGTGGGTTCGGACCTAGCATAGGTGAGTCTTTCTACTCCCCCATCTTGGCTCCACCCCCCATGACACTTATTTTTGAAGTGAAGAGGAGAGCATTCTAGGCCCAGGAGAGAGTTTGTCAAAGCTAGCTAGTTTGAGTCAGGACTCTGACCCCTAGGGATGATAGCCTTTCAGTGAAACTCCTTTGTGCAATCCAGATTTTCTCCATGGGATTTCTTCAGAAAACACTGTCCCTGGAGGCCAGACTCCCCCTTTTATTTCATATTCTTCCAAGCAAAGGTAAGGTTTAGTTCTACCCTGCTAGGTATGATTTACCCAAAGTCTACTGGGAAAAAGATACTCCCTTCAAGGGAATGGGGGGTTAAGAGAAAATCCTTTTAAGGGAATGATAAGCTCAGGTAATAGTAAAATAACTAAAGGATTTCTCCTCAGATAAAATTTCTTTGACTTGAGACCAGGGCAGAGCATGCTATTAAACTGAAAATCCTTTAGGGAAATTCTTTTTGGCTAGGAATTTCCCCTAGAGGAGTGGAGGAGGGTCTGATAGAATTCTTGAATTATACTAAAGTATATAAAAATCCTAGTGAGTCCTATATTTGGTCTGAAGAAAGGACTTTCAATTATTTCAAGTTTTAGGAAATTGTGTACACTAACTTTTTCTATCTTATCATTTTGCTTGTGTTTTTATATTTTTGTAAAATGCTCAAAAATATTTATTTTGTGTTTTCTGCTACCTTTAAACATTTCTAAGGAGAAAATGCAGCCATCCAGAAAGATTGTTCAAAAGCTACAACTAAAGAATTCAGTGTGCTGGGAAGATTAGTGAAGCTTTGTAATAGAAAAAGTTTTCTGTGATCTGATGCTAAATTCTCTTAGTGAGCAGGACTACTTCACACTAACTCTAAATGGGAAATTATGTTAAAACAAACAAACAAACAAACAAACTTCAAGATGCTTTCTCTGCCATGTCAACTCTGGCTACATTGGGATTATAGGGATAAAATCAGATAACCAAAGAAAGGAAAACTTTTTCCTGGTATGTAGGAATTTGTGGCATTGTAAATAAACTAGAGATTCCAAGATATGGTAACTGGTAAAAACATCCTGGTAGATTTTGGAGTTTTGTAGATTAAAGAGTTTGGAGATTAGTCACTTTAAGATTGCAAGGGAGAACTTTGGGTAATTCTAGAAATTCACCCCTTTCTCTTTGTCCTACCTGATAAGGCACTCATCAGAATCTTAAAATACCTTATTGAATTTTGAGGTATCACTCTGTTGAGTTTGTTTTAAGCAAAAATAAGAATGAAATTCTGGGAAAGTTTCAGGGTTGTAAAAAGCACTTAGATCACCTTTCCCTTGAAGATTGATAGTTATTGTTTAGTATAATGAAAGAAAGTAGCTCATTTGAAAGTAATCCCATAACAAAGAAAAAAATAGGTATATGGTTTGCATTTTAAATTTATCTGAAACTTAAATAGTTACCTCTTCTCAATCCTTTCTTGATCATGAAAAGAGAAAAACTTGTTTAAATTAGGAAGCAACTTAAAAATGAGAAAAATTTAATTAAGGAATGAAAAGGATAATTTAAACCAAAAAGAGGTCTGTTATGAGTGAGGAGGTACCCCCAACATCACCCTCACTGTCTTCTGGAATCAGACCCTGTTGTAGACATTGGAGATAGATATTCACAATAATAGATTGCAGAGAGGTGACCAGAAACTAGGAATGTCTCTTGGGAAGGCTGAAGTAGAATTCTCAAAGCTTTTTTATAATGGAATTAATTGTTTACTTACACTAGAAACAAGACCACCAAAGAAAATTAGAAAGAAACCATGTATTTATAAGCCCTTAGGAACCTAAAAGGTTAATAGTATTGTAATTAATCAGGGTTGTATAAAATTTTGTGCTAAATTGCAAAGGACAAATTCTATGGAATAAGGATTAATTATTTAGATAGTTTGGGATCTGAGTAGGAAATATAATACTCTGTCCTGAAAGACCAGTCCAGAGGTATATTCCCCAGTCTTTAGAATCTCATGAACTCCAAAGCAAGGGAATGGTGGGAATGTGAGATTGCCCCTTGGAATCTGTTCTTGTGTTTTGCTGGGCATTAAAATTGAAAATCCTCAGGAAAGAGAAAGTGTGCCAATGTTATGAAAATGAATGGAATAAATTTGACTCTTTGGGAGATTTTTGAATACAAATTTTAAAAGTTTATGAAAACATATAATTGCAACCACAGACTTTTGAAAATAAGTCAGTTGCTAACTTTGGGTTCTAAACTTTAAGGTGCAGGTGCCTAATAACCCTGGAAAACTGAGATTGTGGTTATAAATCTTGATTTGATTTGGTTGAGATTTGTTATGTAACTAAATTATGATGCAGTAAAATATTGTTGCTGTTGTGTTTATCCTTTGTTCTCAAAGAGGAACATGACATCAGGATGATGACATGACTTGCAGTTAACTTTGATTTGTGTGATGGAGGGCTGTGCAAGGTTACCAACCTCACTGTCTTTTCTTGAGTCAGCTGGGTCCAGTGGCCTGATATTTATCAGGACAACTGGAGATGGCTCAGAATGCAATGTGAGACCCTGGCCCTTTCCGGTTAAGGTCTTATCACATTCTCATTTCGAGTGAGATGCACTCATTCAAAGAATAGGCTTCTTGAAGTTACTCAGGGGATGGTCCCTTTAATTAAAAAAAAAAATCAAACTGGGAGAGGAAGACCCTCTGGGCTCCTGGGCAAAAGAGAAACAATTGCTATTTAGTTATTACATAAACTATGTGCCAGTTGTGTGGGGACTTGTCCAGTCTAGGAGCTCCAGAGCAAATTGGGTTTAAAGCTTTATCTTTGAGCAAGAAATGGAGCCAGTAAACCCAGAGGAAAAAAGGCAACTTTTGGGCATGGAGTGTGCCTTCCCCTGGACAGAACAGCAGAGGAGAGGATAGGAGAGCAGAGGAGAGGAGAGGACACGACAGGACAGGACAGGACAGGACAGGACAAGAGAAGAAAGGAGCTGCTACTCACTCACAGGTTGTGCTTGTCCTTCATTCTTGAAGAGGACCATGGCATCAAAATGATAACATGACTTGTGGTTGACTTTGATTTGAGTGATGGAGGGCTGTGCAAAGTCATCAAACTCATTTTCTTCTCCTGAGTAATCTGGGTGCAGTGGCCTGATATTCCTGCAGTAAAATATGCTCTTATATTAATTGTGGCATCAAATTCAAGAAAAAAGAAAGATGTTGGATAAATGAAGGAAAACCTGAGTTACATTCTGGTCTCAGAATTTTTTTAGCTGTGTGACTTAAGTGAGTTATATTATGTCTATTTACCTCAGTTACCTTATTTGTAAAGGGAAAAATAATATAATGTCCATATCCCAAGATTGTTTTGGAGATTGAATGATATACCAATTGTGAAATGCTTAACTCACTTTTGGGCATATGGTAAGCTCTATATAAATATTAACTATTGGCACTGCTTTTTTGATTATACATTATGATAACTATACTGGTTTTTAGATGTGATTAATATAAAATGCCAAAGGTGATAAAATGATTTTCTATATAAGATAATTTGGAATTGATGTCATCTGACTGGTAATAGGTTTTATTTCATGTTTTGAATGCATGATACTGCATCAGAAATACTGTGAGAAACTACTGTATCAGAAATTCTGTTAGAAAAAAACAACTCATCTTTTAATCTGGATGTTGTTAAATAATGACTTGAGCTATACATGAATGTAATAAATATAGTTATTTGAAAGATGTTCAGTATTTAATGGGCTATATTTTGTTTTGTGGGTTTTTTTAAATTAAGATAGTATTTTTTCCCAATTATAGGTCAACAATTTTTAGCATTCATTTGTATGAGATTTTGAGTTCCATTTTTTTCCCTCCTCCTTGCCCTCTCCTTTTCTTAAAATGGTAGGGAATTTGATATTGTTATACATGTGCTATCATGTAAAACCTATTTTCATATTAGTCACAGTTGTGAAAGAAGAATATCAAAAGAAAAAAAGATGAAAAAATGTACTTCAATCTGCATTCAGTCCATCAGTTCTTTATCTGGATGTGGATAGCATTTTCCTTTTTGAGTCCTTTGTACTTATCTTGAATCATTGTGTTGCTGAGAAGAGCTGAGTCATTCATAGTTGATCATCACGCAGTGTTGTTCATACTGTGTACAATGTTTTCTTTGTGCTGTTCATTTCACTCTGCGTCAGTTTTTCCAGGTTTTTCAGAAAACTTCCTGTTCATTATTTCTTATGAACAATAGCATTCTGTTGCATTCATATACACAACTTTTTAGCCCTTCCTCAATTGATGGGCCTCCCCACAATTTTCAATATTTTGATACCATGTAAAGGCCTGCTATAAATATTTTTTATATATGTGGGTCCTTTCCCCTCTTTAAATTTTTATTTTTCCCCAAATGTTTTAGCTTTCAGCTTTCAACAATCACTTCCATAAGCTCCAGATTTTCTCTCCCTCCCTCTGCCCTCTCTCCTTTACAGAGCATGCAATCTTACATGACTTCTACACATGCACTCCTATTAAACACATTTTCATATTAGTCATGTTGCATAGAAAAATTAAAATGAATGAGAGAAACCATGAGAAAAACAAAACATAAGAAAGGAGAAACTAGTCTGCTTCATTCTGCGTTTTTTCTTTGATTGTGGATGGTATTTTGCGCTAGGAGTCCTTTGGAAATGTTTTAGGTCCTTGCATTGCTATGGAGGGCTATGTCTATTAAAAACAGTCTTCCCACACTGTGGTAACTATGTAAAATGTTCTCCTGACTGCTCATGTCACTCAGCATCAGTTCATATAAGTCTTTCCAGGCTTCTCTGAAGTCTTCTTCTTCATTATTTCTTATAGCACAATAGTATTCCATTACATGCATACATCACAACTTGTTCAACCATTCCTCAATTGATGGATATTCCCTCAATTTCCATTTCTTGGCCACCACAAAAAGAGCTGCTATAAATATTTTTGTACATGTGGGGCCTTTTCCCATTTTTATGATCTCTTTGGGATACAGACCTAGTAGCGGTAGTGCTGGATCAAAGGTTATGCAGAGTTTGGTTGCTCTTTGGACCTAGTTCTAAATTGCTCTCTAGAATGGTTGGATGAGTTTGCAACTCCATCAACAGTGCATTAGTGTCCCAATTTTCCCATATACTCCAACATTTACTATTTTCCCTTTTGGTTATATTAACCAATCTGATAGATGTTTGGTGGTACCTCAGAGTTGTTTTAATTTGCATTTCTTTAAGCAAAAGTGATTTAGAGCACTTCTTCATATACCTATAGATAGCTTTGATTTCTTCATCAGAAAACTCCTTGTTCATATCCTTTTACCATTTATCAACTGAGGAATGGTTTGTATTTTTATAAAATCAGTTCTCAATATATTTGAGAAATGAGGGTTTTATCAGAGACATTTGTAAAGATTATTTCCCAGATTTCTGCTTTACTTCTAATCTTAGTAGCATTGGTTTTATTATTTAAGTATGTAAAATTATCCATTTTATATAAATTGATGTAAAATTGCATATGTAAATGTAAGTAAAATTATTTACATTTCTTAATGCCCTCTCTCTCTTGTTTGGTCATGAATCCATAACTCACTTAACTTCTCCTTTAAGAATCTGCATTCTATACCACTTTCTGTATATATGTTTAGTACTGATATTGCTTCATTGTCTATGGTATCTTTTAACAAGATATAATTTCTTTCCTTATCTCTTTTAATTAGGTCTGTTTTTACTTTTACTTTGTCTGAGATCAGGATTGCTACCCTTACTTTTTCTCTTTTTTTACTTCAAGTGAAGCATAATAGGTTCTTCCCCAGTTCTTCACCTTTACTCTGTGTCTCTTTTCTTCAGGTGTGTTTCTTGTAATCAACATATGGTTGGATTATGTTTTTTGATCCACTCTGCTACCTGCTTCTGTTTTATAGGGGACTTCATCCCATTCACATTCAGAGTTATAACAGCTAGTTGTGTATTTTCCTCCATATTATTTTTCCTCCTGGTTTTTCTCTTTTTCCTTTCACTCATTCTCTCCTCACCAGTGTTTTGCTTCTGTCTATCATCTCCCCTGTCTGTCCTCTCTTCTGTCTGTGTTCTCCACCCCTTTACTTAATCTCCTTACTTCCAACTTCACTTTCAGGTAAGATAGATTTCTACACTCAACTTATTCTGTATATTATTCCTTCTTTGAGCCAATACTGGTAATAGTAAAATTCAAGTGATGCCTGTTCCCACCCTCCTACGTTCCCCTCCACTGTAATAATTCTTTAGTAGTTAAATAATTTACCCCATTCTACCTCTCCCTTCCTTCTGTATCCAGTGTACTCCTCTTTTTCATCCCTTAATTATTTTTAATGTCATTCTATCAAATTCACCTTGTATCCACACCTTCCATGTATTTTAGCTGTACAACTAGTGATTCAATTTTTAAGAATTACAAGTGTCATCTTGGCTCACAGGTAGTCCAATGATTCTGACATTGTCTCTCCTGGATCTATTTTCCAGGTCATGAAGTATTTTACATTTTCTTCTATTTTCCCATTCTTTTGAATTTGATTGATTCTTGATGCCTCATAGTATCATTAGCTTCTACTTGTCCCATTTTAACTTTTGCAGAGTTGGCCTTTGTACTTTTTCCCATTTTTTCTTCTACCTCTCTTTTGTGATTTTTAAGCTTTTTGTGAGCTCTTCCATGAGTTCTTTCTGGATATGAGACCACTTTTGATTTTTCCTTTGGGGTTTTATTCATTGGTTTTTTGACCTCCTCTGAGTTTGTATCTTCCCTGTCATCATGATAACTTTCTATGATCAGAATTTTTTCCTTGTTATTTTCTGCTCATCTTTTTTTTGAGCTTTTTCCTTTCTTTTAAATTTGAGCTCTTCTTCAGGAGTGGAAGAGCATTGTCTCAAACTTCTTATCCCAGGGGCTGTAGGCCCTGACTGTTTATCTGATGTGCCAGTGTTGTCCTGAGGCCTATAGGGGACCCTTGTGTCTTTTTCTATACTAAGGAGTGAGGTGTGGGGGTGGCTGGCACTGCTGTGGGCCATAGGTATCTGACAGTTTACTGTTGACGAGAGGTCCTGGTGCTTGTGTCTGGGGCAAACTGAGGCCAGTGGGGTGTTTCTGTATTTCCCCAGGTATACACTGAAGTTAATTGGTGTCTGGCTGCTGGAGGTTTACTGCTTGCCTGGGGCTGCACTGAAACAAATGGTAGATCTCTGAGCCAAAGTCCAACCAATCCTTTGGCTATGCTGATACACTTGGGAAATCCTGTTCCAAAGCACTGGGGCTCAGGACCTCCTTTTGGTTTGCTGAGGTGGAGCTTGCTGCTCACTTACTGGGATGCTTATGGTCCTGGAATATGCTCTCCTTTTCCCTGTGTGAGATAGAGCATTCCTGTTGATCTTCCAAGTTTCTTGAGTTCAAGGATGGTTTCACCCAATCTTTTTGCTGGTTCTGCTGTTTGAGGATTTGTTTTGGGACAGTACTTTAAGGTTGTTTGGAGGTGAATATGGAGAGTAACAGCGATTTATTGCTTGTTCTGCCATCTTGGTTCCTGAAACCTGTTACACATTTTTTGTCATGCAACTTATGATGAGAATAAATAGCTTTTGATTTTCTCCTCAATATAAATTAGACAATATGGCTACATCCTGGAAAATGTTAAGATGGGAACCTTCCCAGAACCATATATTTTGTTTTAAAACAGATAGCAACAGCAATAATTTATTGCTTAAGGAAAAAGGTCCAGAGACTCTTAAAGATATTTGTGTGGTCCCTTGGGAAATTTTGTGCAGGCTAGATCATAAGATCTTACCATAAGATCTTATCATATTGAAAATATAGTATGTTGAAGTTTAAGAACCTAAAGCTAAGAAAATAGGATCTCTTCTCTTTGTCAAAAGTGGAAATTCACAAGTTTGCCATAATAGTGAATTTTCATCTGAAATTTTTATGTTATCACATATTAAGATTATGAAAATATGTAGAATAGTTTAAAGATGTAACTTCAACAAGCTAATATGAATCAAAAATAAAGTATTTGCTTTATGTCTGAAACCCTAGAATGAGATTAAGGATAAATGACACATAACTGTTAAGGAAACATGAGAAAACTAATAACATTCAAGCCCTAGACTGTTATTACTAAAATGTTGCTTTTTGAGGCAAAAACTCTTGGGAGTGTAATTTAATATTGTTTTGAGTTTTGATAACAGGGATAGTTTTCTGAATTGTCAAGCAGTCAGTAGGAGAAAGTGGTATGTGTTTCAGTCTGAGAACATCTACCTAAAGGTGAATGTCTGTCCCTGGGAAAAGTTGAGGGAATGACTTTGACATGGTCAATGGTTGGATTCTCTTGACACAGTTTCCCCATTGTACTATTTCCTTTCTGAACAGAAACTTTCTCACCTGATTAATCCTGAACCTGACTTTCAATATCCTGTGAAAAACGTGGAGCTTTTTTATATGATTGATTGCCAGATATTACCTGTGCCTGGAATCAAACAGAGCTAAGGGAGTTTTTTCCTTGTTATCATATATGTCAGGTCAGTTTATGCCCCTGAAGGGATAAGTCTTGACATTTTTATAATTATGTTTATCCATTTCTTTTCATAGCAAATTTCTATAATGAGGGCATGCAAGTCATAGAAGTTTTATAACCACTAAATCTATGAATTAGTAGATGATAATGGAACATTTCTGAGTTATAACAGGATGCAAATATGAACAATCTTACAATTTAAATCTGCATTTGTGGTCAAATTATTATATAGAGATGATATTCTCCTAAAGGAGGAATTAGACAAAGTAATAAGACAGAGATGTAGTGTAAAAGATTTCCAATTAAATGGAATAATAAAATTTGAGAAAGCAATAAGATTACACTATTTTCTCCAAAAATGATATACGTATGCATGTGATTGGCTTCCAGATGTATCTAGTATGGAAATTCAGGCTTTTGAGTATGTTTTAATAATAAATAATAATAAATTCTCAAAATTGGACTAAAGATTTTATATACAAAATTGCATTGATAATTGTAAAGAAAATATTTTCCCATTTTAAAATGTCTCTAATAAATGTAAAAGACAGAAGGGACCATTTTGCAAGTTAGACCTTTGCAATTTTTTTAAAAAAGATTCTTATGTCAAATACTGGGCTTAGGTAAAGAAGAAACAGTAAGTGGTATATAAAAACTGAAATTCTCTGAAATATCAGGTTAATTATGGGTTCCGTATTTGATATTTTTCTTATAGCTTTTGTGCAAATAGGAACAGAACCAAAAGGCTTGAACTTCTTTTCACCACATGAACTACTTATTGAAAAATCAGATTTTTGAAATTTGGAAGAATACTAATTTGTATTGTCTTGTTATTGGCAGAGTTTAGCAAAATAACCTATGAAGCTTTACAAGTGATTTGGAATCAGAGAAGCAGAGCCCTCTTCAGAGCTTCCCTAAGGATGAGACCTGTTCCAGAATGTCCAGAAGTTAATATTATCTGGGGACCAGATGACTAGATGGGACATCTAGGACTCAAGACAAAACATGTTAATTAGATGGACATTGGGAATGGGTTACTAGGGTACAATGAGACTTGATGTTAGTTTATATTGATGATCATCATTGTATTGCTTTGACTTTTATTTCATTGTATTTATGTTGAATTTTCTCTGTTACCTTGGTGACATGTAAATCTCCTCTCAAAATTAGATTATTTTAGCTCCTTTAAGTGCTTTGTCTATAGCCTGACTTTAATACTTCTGATTATGAATATAAGAAAAACCTTACACATTTTGCTTATAAATAAATGATTCATTTAAGAGGGGACAATTCAAGGAAGAGAATTGTGGGAATTGAGTCAACCACACTGACTCCATCTTGTGACTCAATTCTGTATCTATCTCAGTTTGCTTTCTATTCAATTATGAGTCTAGTCCTGTTTTTGACTTGTGAGAAAATTTTTTCATTTGTGGAAATTGTGAGAAAGTTATATTGCATTAGTTGAACCTACCCTTGCATGAGTAGGAAGCAGGACCACCTCTATCTGTTGCTTAGACATCCTTAACTGAAGATCTAAATAAACCTAGCCAAATCTGAAGATTCTTATAATCACAAGTAACCCATGGAGTCTTATCTGAAAACTGGCCCCATACTTATCAGTTACTGTGTTTTTATTCCTTTTATTAAATACAGACACTTGGTAGAGTTGGGGTAGGACACCTCTTTTTCTGATTACAGGGAATTGCATCTACTCACTTTCCCTTTCCCAACTCTTGAAATGCACTCATCCCCCTCCCAACTTGGAAAACCCCTAATCTTTTCTCCCATCAGAAACCAGATCACCTGATCTTGTATACTGGTTTATATCCTATTAATTGTTCTCTTTTAATGTCCAAAAATCTGTTTCCCCCTGTATTCAGGGTCCAGTGCAATGCTGAAGAGGCCAGGTCCTGATTTGTTATACAATTGCCATGCTTAATAAATTGATTTGTTTGGAAGTTTGAACCGTTGTTTCCCTGTTATTTCAGATTTCACCCATCACAATAGCCAGTCAACAAATTTTCCTTAAGGACCTACATTGTGCCTGTCTTATACTAAGTGCTATGAAAAGTCACAGAGACAATAGATGGAGCGTCACATGTGAGAAAGTGTAAATAGGCTAATATATCTGCATGGCAGAATGTATGGAGGGGAGTAACATTTAAGGAGATTAGAAAGCTTGGAAGAGATCAGGTTGCAAACAGCTTTAAATACCAAAAAAGAGGGCAAAAGAGGGATTTGTATGCAATCTGGAGATACTAGGGAGCCATGGGAGTTTATTTAATGGGGGAGAGAGGCAGTGAGAGAAATATGAAGGTAGAAAATATCTTGGCAAATTCTTGGATAGCTGAAGTGACTGAGAAGGAGTTTGGGATGGCATAGAGGTTGTAAATCTGTGTTGTTAGAAAAGCAGTGGTACCTTTGAAAGAAATAAGCAGATTTGGAAGAAGAATGGGTTTGGGGAACATGTAATTAATTCTGCTTTGGACATATTCAATTTGAGATTCCCATGGAGTATCAATTCAAAATGTGTAACAGGCAATTGGGGGTATTGGATTAAAGAGTAGGAGATAAACTCAGTCTAGAGATCAGGAAATCATCAGTCAAGCAACATTTATTAAGTACATACTATGTATCAGGCACCTTGCTAAGAGCTTGGAATACACAAAAGAGGTAAAAGATGGTTGCTATCCTCAAGGAATTTACAATTTAGTGAATCATCAATACTGAAATCGTAATTGAATGGGGACACTCAAAATTAATGGTAATGACATGGATAAAGATCCAGAAAAGGAAAATAAGAAGGAGGGTTTAGACTAGTAGGAGAAAAACTGTCACAAGAACCCATATAGGAGAGAGTATCCCAAAAGAGAAGGCTATCAGCTATATTAAATACTGAACAAGAAGGATAAAGAATGAAAAAGGGCCATAACATTTAGTAACAGGAGATGGCTGGTCACTTTGGAAAGGTCATTTTTTGTTGACAAGGTCAGAAGTCTGATTGCTGAGACTTGAGAGGATAGTATTAAGGCAGTTAGGTAGAGAAGAGAGGAAGGCATTGAGGGTACTTGTAGAGAAGTTAGTTTTGACAAGTAGAAGTTCATCTCTTCATCAGAGGTTAGAAGGAAGGAGACACTAGCATAGGAGATATGACAGACAGATGTGAGTTAACGATAACAGAAGGGAGTTCTTGACAAATGGTTTAAGTTTTTTTTTTTGGGTGGGGAGTGAAATGTAAGGCAAGGCCTTTAACTGAGAGTGTGAAGGAAAGGGCACTATGAGTATCTTGAAGAAGGAAGAGGAAGTTTGAAATAACCACTGTACTGACTAGGATAGATGGTTGACTAGGAAATGTAGAGTTATCTTGTATCAAGGACTCATTCAAGATCAGATAACATAATTTTAATGAATGTCTTAAAGTACAGTGGAGAGAGTAATGCACTGGAGTCAAAGGACCTGGGTTCTATCTCTGATGCTTACTGATTCTGTGACCTTAGGCAATTCACAACCTTTTTTGGCCCTAGTTTTCTTCTCTGTTAAATGAGGGTGTTAAGTTAGATGACCTTTGAGATCCCTTTTAGCTCTTCATCTACAATTCTCTCATCCTATAGCCCACATAGCCATGGGGACTAAAATCTAGGACCCTGGCTTCCAAACTCATGCTTTCCCCGATACACAATATGACTTTTCTCATTATTTTAGCTTTTCTGTCTTCAAACTGAAGTGATCACACTTCCCATTCCATCTCTGACATCTCTAAGTCAAGATGCTCCCAACACTAAGCACTTAGAGCTCTGAGGAGAGAAGAACTTGTTATCTCCATGGTATCAATGGGATGTATTAGTTTATGTCAAGGAGTGATACCAGGAGAGATCATACAGTGAACAATTGCATTCATGGTGTTGCAAACTTGATCATTAGTAGCTTCTTTATCTTTCTTTGATACCTTACCCATCCTCAAAAAAGTTAAGACAATAACAAAAAGAGATCATTCTGCAAGCCTAGGAAAGTTTCTTCTGGCTTCACTTCTGGAAAAGTATTTTGCCAAGAGAAGAATTATACTTATATTCCAACTTGTTGATATACTATAGTTTTGAGGAAACCAGAATTCTATATTTTTAAAGTGATAGGCTTATCTAAAAATAATTTAGTACATTTAAGGAGCAGTTTTCCAGTAAATGCTAATGCTAGAATGAACTACCACAGAGCAAACTCTGTGGGCCAACTTTTCCTGGATATCTGCATTGGCCATTTTTGTTAGTGTCTTATGGAATTTTTCTCTATCTCCTATTTGGATTGCATTTTTAAAAAATGTTTCATCTTACAAGAATTTGTATGAGGATACACAATTTTTTCTTGTACCTATAGTAAAGTTAAAGTGAATGTATTTGTGTTTCAAGTATCTCAATGGATGTGAGATTTCTTCAGTTTGGGCAGTTTCTAATAACACATAATTTTTGTGGGCTGAGCCTGGTCCCAAAAGTTCAGGCTCAGGATTAGAATGAAATGATGCATTTGTAGATTACCTACTGTTAAAAGGAAATTGACTTAATAATATGCAATATTATGCAATATGCAATACTGAATATATTCAGTAAAAGTAGTGCTGGTTAAGTTGGACATAGCTTTCCTGCTTCTGCACTTATCATTGATGGCAAGTCAAGTCAGAATTGGGTATTAAAGCTGGTGACCTCTTGACTCCTCCTGCGTTTGATTTTTGTATACATATGACCAAGAAATTCCATCAGTTGTTTGAACCTTAGTTTCCTGGACCAACTAAGTTTTAATGGTTGATTTGCTTTTTTTGTTACAACAAGGTATCTAAAACTTCTCATTCTATGAGATTATTGTCCATAGGCTCAGGCAAATCCTTTACAGGGGATCTACCCAATATACTGAGTGCCTTCTGCTAGATCTTTTAAATTATGTGAGCATAGAAGGGTAGGATGAAGGTTGTCCATCCATCATCTCTTATTCTTAATCTGTGACCAGTCTACTTTCTTCTTCTGTTGTGTATCTCTTTGATGATAATTTTTTTTGATGCTTTAGCATGAACATTTTCATTAGTAATAAGCTATAATCTATTTATGACCTTGTATCTGTCCATCATCTTTTGGATGACCTCCAATTTTGATTCATTAGAAATTCTGGTGTTCCATAATTCATAGCCACAAAATTGCATTAAAAGTATATTGGTGTTAAAAAAGACATTTTTATTTCAGGGAGGGAATTAGGATCATCGAAAGCATTATAGAATTTCCTAAATGAAATCTACCTTAAGTCTTCCTCTTGTTTAATTCATCATCTATCTGCCACAATCAAACCAAGATATTTATCCCAATGGATCAATTTTATTTATATTAATATCATAGTTTAGACATAGCCATTCTTCATCCACTTGGTTTTTCTTGAGCCAATAGCTATGCCATACTCTTTTGAATTATGACTAATTTCATTTGGGGCGGTCTTCAATATTTAAAGGATTTATATACTAGGACTTTCCAGTGCTGAATGTTTCCTTCACAAACCCCGTGAAATGTTGGACCATAAAGATGCATAAGCACACTCTTTGACCATGACTACCACATCTAGATTCTCTCTGCTGACTTCACTTAATATTGAAGTTGATTTCATCTTCTTTGTCATTTTATTCGTCTCTTTGTTGTACACATCTCCTGTGTGTTGAAATAGCTAACTAATGAGATGGCTAGGTAAAATATTTTTTAAGTGCTCACTATGTGTTGGGCACTAGTCTAACTGCTGTGTATACAAGTACAAAGAAATAAGACTATTCATGTCTCAAGAAGCTTACATTGTAATAGAAGAATACAACATATGAAAAATGTGGTGGTATGTATGTTGACATGGTGAGTGGACAGGGAAGTGACATGTAGGCTTCAGCCTTGGAAAACTAAAATGAAAGTTCACCTCTCCTAGAAATGGGATTCAGGGGCAGAGTATATAGTTTCCTTCTCCAGGAGTTCATTACTTAGCTCATAATATTCTTCTCTATCCCAATATCTGTGCTCTCACTTAGGGATCTGAATGTACAAATTGATGTTCCTTCATATACTGATAAGCTTTCCAGCTTATCAGTCTTGTCAATTTCTGTGAATTGTATCTTTAATCCACCTCAAATCAGAAAGATGTCTCTACCCTAGATCTCACCATCAACACATTGACCAAAGGACCTTCATGATCTTGAACTTTTAATTTTTTTCTGATAAAAGTTTATCTTTCACATCTTTCCCTCCACCTCATTATTACTTAATCTCAGTGTGTATTCACTATGACCTCTAGTCCACTTGCACTTTCTTGATATCCCAGTCGATCTTCTGCAATCTAGTCTCATTTTCCTACCTTCATAGTCTTCACTCTGTAGTTGGGAAGTTCAATTGCCCACCCAAATCCCTTGCTTCTAGGTCCTATTACCACCTTAACTATGCATTCTTACTATCTCTTCTCCTTCTTCTCTTCCTCCTCCTTTTCCTCCTCCTCTTCCTCCTTCCCCTTTCTCTTCCCCTTCTTCCTCCTTTCATTATTTTCTACATTAATGATTACTGATTCTTTTCAGGTATGGTTGCTGAATCATCAACCATTTCCCACTCTTAAGTGTGGGTGTCCTTCAATGTTCTATTTTTAGATCTCACCACTCTGAACACTGATCATTTCCCATAAGTTCAATCATCACCTCTATGTGATTGATTCCTAAATTTTTAAAATTCAATCAACTGCTTATTGTATATCTGTTTGTTTTTCTACTTAGCATCTGAAATTTAATGTATTTAAATTAGAACTCATCATTTCTACCTTCCTCCCCAAACTTCTTTTCTTCTTCTAATTTGTCTTGCTGCTTCCATTCTTTCCAGTTCAAGTACCATACAACTGTCATAGTAATATCTCTATGACACAGGTCTGTCTAGGTCATTCCCTGATCAAAAATCTTCATTAGTTTCCTATTTCCTATAGGACAAACTATACAGCTCAGCTTGACATATAAAGTCTTCATGATCTGCTTCCAATAGGACTTTCCAAATTTATATCATATTATTTTCATAATGTGCTAAATTCAGCCAAACTCGACTGCTATCTGCTCTCTGAACTTGGTATTTTGTCTGTAATCCTTATGTATAGTGTTTTGTTGTACCTTATTTTGTATGAGGGAGAAAAAAGGTAGCCTAGTCAACAGTACTTATAGATAAACCTGGTTTTAATCTTGACCCTGGAACTGAACAGTATGTTTCAGCATTTTTCTGTGGGTATTCATTTTTGGGGGAAGGGGGAATGTGTATATCTGTGTCTGTCTCTGTGTGTTAAGTGTGCCTCCTCACAATGAGAAAATACTTTTTGAAATACTTTTTTATTTAGGAATATATTTTTTAAAAAAGCCATGGCACTTTTAAAAGATAGAAAAGTACTAGTCTGTACATTTATATATAGCTGAAACAATGGCATGATTTCACTGAAATTAATATTTTAATGAAATCATTTCATTTGGAAACAAATAAAATTCCCTATATTAGATAGCTGGATAGGATGGTAAATCAGATGGAAATGTTCATATTCTAACTGAGGCTTTATAAGTAGGTTCCCTGGGAATGGTGGTTCAAATTTCAACAGCCCTTTTGAGGTACAGAGATTGAATACCATGTTTATTCTGCAAAGGTCTTTGAGATGAAGCCTTAAAAACTCCTGAAGGACTCCCTACAATTTTCTCTAAGGGTATGTCTTCATTACTATTTCAATAATTCAACCTTTTTGTTGTTCTTTTGAAATTACTTTAGTCTTTTGTAGTGAAACATCTTAGATTTATGCCTTGGGATATGAATATGTGCCCTGGGGGCTACTATAATACCAAGCATATCTAAGACTGGGGTGGAGAAATTTTTATATTAAGGTCCACTGACCCCACACATACGTGCAAGCCACATAGAAGTTGGAAGCAACTTCTTTTCCCCTTAGACAAATATAAACTATTTGATTTATCGGCTTTTAAAATGAAGAACAAAGAATATGATATTGTATTCAATGAAAAGAAAAATGGCAAAAAAGAGATAACATTTCTTGGTGGGCTTTTTTTTTTGGCTATGTAATCAGGGTTAAGTGACTCACTCAGAGTAAAACAGCTAGTAAGTTTCAAGTGTCTGAAGACAGATTTGAGCTCAAGTTCTCCTGACTCCAGGGCCCATGCTCTATCCATTGCACCACCTAGCTGCCCCAAAAAGAAACATTTCAATTCAATATTATATCTAATTATTGGAGATAGAGTAGGCAGAGAAGAGGATAGGTAGGAGGGAGGGCAAGAAGGAGAGACAGAGAGAGGGAAAAGAGGGAGAGAGGGAGAGAGAGAGAGAGAGAGAGAGAGAGAGAGAGAGAGAGAGAGAGAGATTATCTGAATTGGAGAGAAGCAGTCTGGGAAAGAGGGAGAAATAAACTAATGGTCTCTCTAAGATGCACCCTAGACTTCCTTTATCATGTCCCAGAAACCTTTGTACCCTAATGCTCAATCAAGTAGTAAAATTCTTATATTATAAATATTCCTCCCTCTGTCCCCACACTTTTAGCCTCTCTTGATTGATGGCTCCTCCAAGAACATTCATCTTAGGAAAACACCCAGGACAACCATATCTCATTCCTTTCCAAGCTGTATTCTGGACTTTCTCTACCATGCCTCCATCCCCACTGAATAACTTCTCCTTGCCTCCCTCTTCCTTTTATATGTTGTCTTTCTCCATTAGAGAGTTAATTCCTGGAAAGTAGTGACTCTCTTTCTTTTTGCTTGCATATTTATTCACAGCATTTAGCAGAGAGTTTGGCAAGAATCAAGCACTTACTAAGTGCTTGTTACTGACTAACAGCACCAATGAAATGTTTAGAGTGAGTAAGAGAAGAGAAGTGAGAAGGGGAGAGAATGGAAGAAAAAGGAGGAGATAAGGAGGGAGAGGGAGAAGAAAGAGAGGAGAGAAGCTAATAGATTGGACAAAGAGTTCAGTAGATTTTGAAATGTGTTCATTAAACTGTACAACCCTATTCTCACATAATCTTAAACTTCTCAAGCAGGAAGCGATGATAGAGATCAAAGTCCAGAGTTGACCAATTAATTAATAAACTTTTATTGAATATCTACTATGTGCCAGGCACTGTACTCTGCTCTGGCCAATACAACTGCAAAGAAAATAATTCCTTAACTTCTAAATTTTTTTATGTCCTAGGTTCAAGGAGTTAATTTTGAAGACTTAGCAAATTATCAGTTTTTCTTCCTGCTAACCAACCTTTGGCAGCAAATGCTCTCTAAGTCGATAGTTATGCAGTAAGTGTTATCTGTGTACTACTGAAAGGGAAAACCAAAGCCTAATGCATTATGCATGCATATTTCAGTGGGAGTTACTGGAGAATATTACAGTTAGCTATATCTCAGAAGTTTAGCAAGTAGAAGGAATTTGAAATTTGTCACCCCATGGTTGATTTTTGTCTTGACATACATTCAGTAATCTAAATTACCTTAGATTGGGTGCTTATTTTATGAAGAGAGAGGCATTTTCTCATAATTAGACTTTGGATTATTTATACTAATTTGACAAAGTAACATTTATGTATGTCCTTCATTGCTAAAGAAAATCATGCCATCAGAGAAATGATGATATGACTTGCACTTGACTTTGTTTTGAGTGAGGGAAGGCTGAGCTGGTCACCAGCCTCACTTCTTCTCCAGAGCCATCTGAAGTCAGTGACCAGATATTCATCAGGATAACTGGAAATGACCAAAGCTACACTGGCAAACCTTGGGCCCTTTAGGCCTAGGTCTTTCCAGAGACTTGCTTAAGGTGAGGCAATGCTCATTCATTAAATAAGCCTGTTTAAGAAGTAGCCTGAGCATGGCCCCTTTAATGAGTGAGGCCAAGAAAAAGAAAGACATCAGACTGAGTGAGAAACAGCAACAGTTACTATTGATAATCACTATAAAGACAGGAGGGTTAAGAGGAGCTCTTAGGCCCCCATTGGTGTCCCAGTTTCAGAGTATGGTAGGTGTAAGGTTTAGGGATAGGACAGGACAGGACAGAAGAGGAGAAAGGGAAGGGAAGGGGAGGGAAGGGAAGAGAAGGGGCCAGTAAAACCCAAGTCAACTGTGCATCTTTTAGCCATCCAAATTTATTGTCCTTTGGAGAGGATAAAGAAGGGGGGGGAGGAGGAGTTGAATTACCCAGCTAGCTAGGTGTTCATCCTTCGTTGCCAAATACCATGCTATCAGAGAAATGATGACAAAGTAGCATTATCTCAATATGGACAGCTTGTTTAGGTTAGCTAAATGTTTATAATCATTCTGAGAATGAATTTCAAAGAAGCTTTTAATATTTTTACTGTATGTGGGAGTGGGATAAAAAAATCTCTCTAAACTTCTTGCCATACTCAAAATGGGGGAAACACCATTGAGTCTTTCCTATGAAGACATGAGGTGAAAAATTATGCTTCAATAAAAATTAAATCTTAGTACTCAAGTAAAAATGATAATTAACTGTACTCAATATTAATATTTCTTTTTAGGAAAGGAGGATGAACTTGAAGTTTCTTTATATAACAAATATACCAGGACTTGGTTTGCCACTGTAGCCTTATATTCACAAGTACAAGTAGCACCTTGAACTGTAAGACTGGTCACAGAAGTCAAAATAAGGAATAGAGCAATAGAAAAGCTATCCATGAAACCTAAATTCTTCATTTCATAGCTGAGAGAACTTAGAGTAACTTGCCTAAGATTGTCCAACTAGTTAGAGGAAGAAAGGGACCGCCTCTCCACTCTTTCCATTGCCTCCATGATAAGACTTTGATCCTAGAAGTCCTTTCTAGACTATTCTGACCCAGTCTATCTTGACCCTTTTTCTTATAGATTTCAACTTCATTTCTCAGTAGTGATGTCAACTCCAAACAGACTCCAGACTCCAACATAGATCCTGCCCCGTCCCAATATCAATTTTACCCATACAAATGCCAATCCAGCCCAATATCTCTGATCTGTAATTTCCACGTACAACCCATGTCGGGTTGTGACGTGCTGAGAAGGTCATGAGTGGAAAAAGTTTAAGAAGCCCTTGCTTACATAATGGCTGCTCTTGCTGTTCTCACAATATTTCCCTTTGGCTCCTCTTGTTTCTCTTATTTCTATCAAAAGCATGAAAAACTCATAACTAAAACTTGGTCCCTTAGTTGGTTCTTAGCTGGTATTCTCAGAGAAAAGAGTTCATGAGACAATAAATGAGAAAAACCGTGCTTGTTGATTTTATTGAAGAGACCAATAGCAAAGCTACAGTGAAGAGATAACTACTTGTCCTGGAGTTGAGAATGTTTTCTCTACTGTGAAGATTTGTCTACAGAGTAATTGACGAAAGAAACTGAGCTTAGTTTAATAGAAAGAGAAAAGAACTAGAATTCTCTAGGACAGACAGCTCCAGTTCCTTTAGATGATCTCATATGGCATACACTTAAGAACCTTTACCATCTTAGTTGTTAACCTATGGATCTTCTCCTGTAGGAGTTGAAAAATATTATAAAGGACAATTAGATTCGCCATCTTCACAATATAGGAAGCCATACACACAGAACTTGCTACTTAGCAAAGGAGCAAATTTCTCAGTGTTTGGACAGAATAAGCCTAATCCATTTTATATAAGGAAGACCTTCAAAGGGAATAGTAAAGAGAGCTATTGTTTATCTCTTTAGTCTTCTTCTTTTTCTAAATTAAAAACACCCATTCTTGGTAATTCTAATGTTCTTTCAATGAAAAAGTAGTATTTTAGAGAAGGAAAGCACATCAATGTCTACCTGGAGATCTACAAGCAGTGCATTTAACCCTTGGAAAGAGAAGTTTTTCTTTCTATTGAACTCATAATGCTAAGTTTAAGATAATTCAATGGTATATTTCCCTATTTCTTCATTTTATTTCTTCTGTGTATTTTCCACAGTTTATTTTAAACCACTTCCATTAACTCTCTTCATACTTTCTCAAAAACTGCCAGTCCCAATTGCCAAATTCTAAACATTCCATTTGGCTCTTAAAGCTACAATAACAGTAATTATAGCCTTTGTAGAGAAGGCTTTTGGAAACAGGTGTTACATAACCAAAATCTGCCACCCCTAGCTTCTCCTCATTGGTTCCAATTCTTCCATCTCAGGTCAAGTAGAATGAATGCCTAGCACAATGCCAGGCACACAGTAGGTGCTTAATAAATTGTTTGAGTTGGTTTTTGACTGAATTCCTCATATCACACAGGTAGTAAGTGACAAAAATAACAAGCTTCATTTTTAACATATTTAGCTTTAAGACAAGTGTTCCAAATGGTGAGAAACATGAATAGGTTTGGCTGGAAGTGTAGACATGAGAAGTGTTCAAATAAAATTGATAGCAAATAGTGCAAAGATTGTTGTTCTACCTATTACTATGCTAAAAGAACACAAGCATCTGCTCTAACCAAATACTCAAAGTTCACCATGCCTCTTAATGTCCATAAACTTTTATCACAAAGAGAATGGAAAAGAGTTTTGAAATTTTGCTTTACATATTGGATATTTAGGCTTGTGACAAACTACATGAGTAAAGCTTGGATACGGAGCTTTTATTGTGCCAGAGAAAACACTTTAGGGAAGAAAATCTTTCTTATTCATATTGATAATCTCTAAAATGCAGTAATTTGTCCTCTGTCTCTTGGACATACATGCAGGTTTGTCCTGAAAGCTCTTTTGCTGACTCTATCCACAATTGAACTCTCTGCCTTTCCATCATTCACTCACCCTGTTGTGCACAAAGAGGCATATATGCAATATAGCAGAAGCCCCAAGAAAAGGTTCAACTGTTCTGTCAAGACTATTTAGTTCAATATTGTTCTCAATGTGGAACCATAGCACTGGACATGACACTCAGCATGTCCAAACAGACATGATTATATATGAGACAGAAAGATACTTACATCACTGCAGGTTGTTATCCTTTAAAGGGCTTTTTTCACCCTCTTCAAATTAAAAGTTTTCAAAAAATGAAATAAAAATAAATCTTTGAAGAAGCCAGATTGAGACTGAATTTGGAAGGAACTCCTGCCAGGTGTGTACTAAAGAAACATTTTCTGGGTTTTTCCCTGATGATTTTCCTTGTAGTTGAGAAATACAATCCACTGGGAGCTTTTGTGGCAGAACAAGAATTTTATGAACACGAACTTTACAAAGACTTCCCTAGGAGATTTAAGGTCTGGAAATCAATAGATCAATCAGTAGCTTTTATCAATCTATAATGGTTCTCTCTCTTTGGATGTCTGAAAATGGGATCAACGTAAATTGAACAAGGAATCACTTATTCTTACAAGTTAAATTTGTCAAACTCTAAGGCACATAAGTGACATAAAATATAATCATTTTTGAATTTGGGCCCTTTCAGGGTACATGTTGATTGAAGAAAAAAGAACCAGATGTTTCTTCAGCAGGATTCACAGAGGCAATCTAAATATTTTTTAATTCCTGACATTTCTGATAGTTTCCCAAAGAAACCAGTTAATTATTGGGTGTACTTATCATGTAATATATAATTGTACCAGGGCAAATAGCCTTCAAAGATGGCTGGCTGGATTTGCAGATCTTGTTTTTGCCAAACACTTTCTGAAGAAATAGGATAAAATGAATCTACCTCATCTTGCTACCATTTTATTTTAAATGAAAATGATATAAGTATATGGGTTATTCCTCTTCTTTCTGATGTTATCTTAGAGGAGTAAAAACTAAGAACAAATAAGAATAATATGATAGAAGATACTAATTTTGTTCATTGTTTTTGGATAAAAGATAGATTTAGTTGAATGGATAAAGTTCTGGAATCAGGAAAACTCACTTTCCCATCCTGCCGTAGACACTTAATAGCTGTGTGATCTTGTATAATACATTTAATGTCTGTTTACCTCAGTTTATTCATCTGTAAAATGTGGATAGAAGCATCATTTGCTTTCCAGAGTTGTTGTGAAAATCAAATAGGATAATATTGGTAAAGTATTTTACAAACCTTAAAGTGCTATATAGATATTAGTTATTGCTATTAGCACTACTATTGTCAAATTCAACATTGAGTTCTTTTGATTTATTAGATGGGTAGTTTTGGACATTTGCTTATTCAGGTTGGTGATTGACAAAGGTAACATGAAATATTATAACTCTGAAGTCCTTTCTAAATTGTCAAAAAATCTACAACTTTGTCAGCCCCATATAAAAGACCAACCCACCACTGTCACAAATGAATCTTAGTAAAGATGAAAAAGCTCCAAATTCAACTAAAGAAATTGCTAGAAACATTTATTTATACTGTCAAATAAAAGAGAAAGTTGAAATATTCAAGGTGATATCATGGATATAATGTTCTTCCGTACTTCACCCATGGCCATACATAGATATCTTCTTCCCCTCCTTTCTGTCACCCTTTGCTTTTCAACTCTCATTTATATGTTACCTTCATCGATTAGCATGTAGACTTCTATAGGGGAAGATCCTTCTTTTTCTTAATAGATCTCCGATGTTTAGCACAGCTCATGGTACATAGCAAGCACTTAATAGAAATGCTCATGAAGTCTTTGGTAATTCAGGCAGTGCTACACTAAGTCCTCATACCTGGGACAGCTTTTGTCTCAAGTACGGGGAGTAGATCAGGTCTGAAGTTTATCTAATGTGGATAGAGCTAGAAACATTTTACCAGGAAATTCATATAAAAATTATAGAGTAAAGAAGAGGTCCAAGAAGATGAAAAAAAGGAAATGTTTTAATTTTCTAAAATGAGCAGGAAGGTAGACTTTATAAAACTCTGTAATGTTATTAATCATACTTTGATGTCTCATTGTGGTTCAGAGGTGGCCCTAAATTCTTGATGACTAAACTTATGGAAGCTGTGGTAGGACCTAACTAGCTGGAAAGCTGTTAAAGATAGGTCTAGAGATCTGATATGTAAGGACCTGGCTGGTTAGCCTTAAATAAACATCATCAAACCACAGGATCAACCATCTCTCTCTCTTTCTCTTCATATATATGTGTATGTGTGTGTGTGTTTTGTGTATAGGCATATATATATATTTGTATTTGTATATTCACATATATGTACACACACATATATGTATGTGTATATACATAGATGTATGTATTTTTTGTTTGCTTTGAGTAGGTCATGAAAACTGTATAGTAAAGACTGTAGGACTGTGATCTATCTGTTGATGGAGGAAGTACCCACACCACACCCAATGAAATAAGGGTTCCATTTGAAATTTTGACTAACAATAGACATTACTATTATATCCATTCTTGATAGTGCAATTGGAATGACAAATCAGGGAAGTGCTACAGATGAAAATCTGGATTTTAGTCTTACAGACTTACGGTTTGAAGAAATGATGAAGATGTGAAGCTAAGATATGGTTTGAAGATACAAGAAGTATTTGGAGGGCTGTCCTGTAAAACAGGACTAAATTGATTCCACATGGCCCTATAGAACAGAAGCTAGAAGCAATATATGAGAATGATAAAAAAAAGGTAAATTTAGATAACTGATGTAAATAACAACAGCAAAAACGATGTAAAGATATTCAAAAGTAGAGTGGACTACCTTAAAATGTAGGAGATTCTTCCTCACTTGAGATCTTCAAGCAGAGACTAGAGGACTACTTGCCAAGTATGTTTAAAAGGGATCATTTTTCTGATATGAACTAGACTCGGTGGCCTCTAAAGTTTCTTCTATCTCAAGAATTCTTTAATTCTGTGATTATTTGCTCATCAGACAAAACTGATAATGGAATTACAGGGTCTTGAATAGAGTGTCTGCCCGTTTTAAGCTTTGTTTTTGGTAGTAGTGCCATTAACGGGGGAAAAAATACTTTTTCCTTTTGTGTAGCAGTTCTCAAAGTGTGATCCAGAGACCCTTTCCTGGCCATCTGTGAAGTCAAAACTATTTTCATAATAATACTAAGAAGTTTTAATTTATCACATGGTAAATATCAATAGATTTAAAAAACATAAGCAAATGCTCCTTGGGGAGGTGGTGGTGGTCCTCAATAAGTTTAAGAATATAAGAAGATCCTGAGGTTAAAAAAGAGATTGAGAACCACTGATCTATAGTATCAGAACTAGATTATGCAAACCTTGACTGTACAAAGGAGCCAGACATAAGGAAAAGAATTTAGCCAACTCTTGTGGAAGGGTAGATAGTCACTAAAAATATTTACTTTCCTATTTTGAGAAACAGTTTAATTTTTATGGGGTGTGGTCAAATGAGCAAGAACCAGTTTCAAATTTGTGCCAGTTTTTTTCAGAGATGCATTAAAGTTTAATTGACTGTTACTTTCTTCCTAATCTAAGCAGGTAGTTTCCATTTGCTGTCATTATTTGGAATTGTTTTAATTTTTGTTTCCTGGAACCTTCAACAAGGAAGCTCTCTATTATAGATTAACAACTGTTTTGCAATGTATAATTTTAGAGCTTTGTCCTGGACCTCAGTTTCCTTATCTGTAAAATAGGGATGTTGAGTTAAATGGCTTCTGAGTCCCCTTCTACCAGTAGATCTATGACCCTAAATCCTGAGATATCTGAGACACCCTTGTGACTTGTCCAGTCAGTATATGTCAGAGGAGAAATTTGAATCCAGGTTATTCTAGGGGTCCACCTTCATTGCCACCACCAACACCAACCATTTATCGTTAGTAACAAGCAGGTAGGTCTAGAAGCCTGTGAATGACAGTTCTCTGATCCTCCAAACTGGATCATCAGATCTGCTTCCAATATAGCTCCCATGGGAATTTTCTGTGGGAGCAACTACTATTGTTAGGGCTAGTCATCCTCACTAGCTTCTACAAACAGCACAGGAACAAGTAAGCCTCTCTAAAGAAGCAAGGGGGACCCTAAGGTAGATACAAGACACAGCATGTACTGGATGAGTCACACCAATGACACCACCTCTTTATGGATTCCAGTGAAAACAGTTCAAGATCCTAAACCCAAGAGCCTTGGGAATAGCACTGCCCCGAGACCACTAACTCTATATCCAACCTAGCCCCCGCAACCACCATTGAGGGAAATAATCCCTGTGGACAACCATACATCTTCCTTATCAATAGCGACTACTTACCAATTGCCACTCTCGAATCTATACAAACTAAGAGCTTTGGGAATGGCAATGCCTAGACCACCAGTCCTACTTCCAGTCCAGGCCCTACAGGCATTATCCAGGATGCCTTTGTAAAAGCAACCTGGCAGATGCTTCTGCCAGTGCTAAAACCCTTGTCTCCACAGCAACCACAGTTACTGAAGACCCAGAAAACAAGTTTCTCAAAACAAAAGTCCTTGGCACTATCATATAGTTCAAAAACAGAAGCAAATATTGTTTTATTAGTAGAAATGACATTAAGGTAGGTGTATTACCATCTGCTTTGCTACTGAATCTTAAGGACCTTGTGACTTTTCTCTGTCTTAAAGTTGATAGCCCCTATTATATCTTTCTATTAAAGTGTGAGTTTTTTGATTTGTATCCCCAGTGCTTGACATAGTGCTTTGTACGTAGCAAGTACTTAATAAATGCTTCTCTATTCATTAATGCCATCCTCGAGGCTGGTTATCTATTCACTGTACTATCCTACCCCAGTTCTCTCCTGTATATAGAGGCTGGCCCTATGATTTCATTTGTATATGGAGCTTCCAGGTGAAAAAACTGTTTATGCCAACACAAATTCGTTAATCGGTCCCTCCTTTGCAACTTATAGTCTTATATCATTGCCCAGGGGACCATGAGATTAAGTAACTTGCTCAAAGTAATGTATCTAACAATGTGTTAGCCTTGAATCCTGAATGGATGATTGATTGTTCATTGATTTTTTTTAAGCTCATATATAAGACTTGATGAAGTTTCACTCTGGATAGCCAGGAGAAGTTTGTAGCACACAATTTAGCATCAGAAAACCAGAAATTAAACAGAGGGTCTTACAAGAGAGGGAGTTTGTTAATCATTGAGAAATAAATTCAAGGACTAGACCTGTTATTAGTGATAAACTTTCAGGTGAAAAAGAACCTCCCTGCCAAAGAAAGCCATTACCCAGGTGCCCAGATTATTGAGAAATTGAGTGACTCACAGAGGGTCACACAGTCAGTATATATTAGAAATAAGAGATGTGTATCAACCTAAGTCTTCCTGCTCAGGTCTTATTAAATTCTGTTCATATTTTAAAAAAATCCAAGTTTCTTGATAAGTTCCTGCTGTATCCATGTTGGTCTGTTCAGACAACTCCTACTTTTCTTCCTCATAGGAATGATTTCCCTTTCGGTCTTTAGAATTTATTATTTGGGAGTTTCTTATTCCCCCAGAACAGATTTCCCTGGTAGAATTTCACTCAATAGAATCTTATCTGAAATTCTTCTGAATCCCTTGAAATTTCTTCTCCTAAAATCTAGGGTACATGTCTTATCATCAATCATAAAACAATCATCCTCATCAATCACCAACTTTAATATGCAGAGTTTTTCCTCTCACTTAATATAAACTGCACAATGGAGCAGTCACTTCTCCCAAACCTTCCCATTTTCCCATTACATCAGTCATTTCTTTCCTGTAAGTGAGAATCAGATTCATGATGGAATTTTTCCTTGCTGGTTCCTTCATGTTTTGAAGGATAAAATTGTCATTAGTCCTAATCAAAGAGTCGTTAGCTGCTGAGCTTTTGGCAGAGGGAATACTCTAGCATATGTTGGGATAACTGAAGTCTCCCATTATGATTCTGTGTTACGAATGTGATCTTTTATTTTTTTCTGAATTCCTCATCCACTCTTTCTTTCCAGTGATAGTATATACCAATGGCAAAATCCCTTTTGTTTGTTTTTGCATTGATACTCACCCAGGTATTCCCCACCCGACAATATCTTTTAAAAATACAATGTGATCCTTCTTTCTCTTCTCTCCTCCTCTTTTACCTATCTTTGTTTTAAATTAGATGAAGATATCCAGAACCATGTTCTGTTCAGTGTTTTTTCTTTTCAAGTCTCAGTAATAGCTTTGAGATCAAAATTGTTCACTTGAGTTATGATCTTTGCCATATTTTTCTTGTTTTTTCAGTTGGAAGGGCCTAGGATAGAGTGAGGTGTGAGGAAGATTAGACATTCATAACCTTCAAACTTTTCCCATATTCTTTTGACTTCAATTATCTTTGTGAAGCTTGTTAGAAAAGGGACAATCATATGATTTCAATCTGACATTTAGAGAGGCCCCAGTGCTCCTCTAAAGTAGAAAAGAGTCTGGGCAAGACCCATTTTGGAAATAGGTTCTAATCCCCTTGCAAATGCTACTGAAAAAAACCCAAACAAATAAACTACTTTTCCATAGGGTCTGAGGTGCTTTCTTTTTTTTTTCTGAACAATGAGTGACCTCTAAAAAAGATTCAGATGTCAGAAAAATCCCAAACAATTCAGTCTTGGGATTTAAAATAACAGCAAATATAACCAACTTCCTTACAACTGGGAATGAAAAATAGCCATTAAATCATTCCCTCTGGTATTTTTATTTTCTTGACTCTTGAGATCTGGCTTAGGTTTCTCCAAAAAGCATTGAGGCTATATTTGGAGAATTTGAGTTAGTAAGCGTACTTTACTCAGGCACCATTAGGATTTTAAATTTTTTTCCTAAGCATTTAAAATAGATCAGTACCCTTCTTTGCATTTAAAAAGCAGGATCATAAAAGATACTCTTTTACTTAATTAATAATGAATATTATTTTAAATTTTTAAATCTTGATGATCACACTCTAGTTCAATTGTATTTTCTTACAGAAAAGAAATTTAGAGGAATGGAAATGTTTAAAGATGATACAATTCCTACATTATGGTTCCATCAATATAAATTGTTTGGTTAATAATATATATCATTAAATAACATTAAATAGAAAAATCTGGTTTGTTTTGTAACAGAGAAATGATAAGATTCAACCTTATCTAAATCTTAGTAAATTGTAAGTGCCTATCATAATCAAAACTATTTAAACCTTTTCAAAAACTATATCAGTCTAAAAATTTAGCAAGGAAAAAAATTTCTTCTGAGATTTCTGCTATTTCCTGCTTCTTGTCAGGCTGAAAATGCTATGAGGACTGTCTTTCTCCTGGTATTTCAACACATTGGCTTCTGGTCCCAGATGGAACCAAGAAATGCAGAGGAGTGTGAAAAGTAAAAATAATTTCAGTAGTGTTAACCTTTCAAAACCTTAACAGAGATTCACTTTGGGTTAGTGGAAAAATGAGTAAAAATTTAGGGGCTCTGCTTTCCCCACCTCCACCTCTCTCCAAAGCAGCTAGTATATCTCAGTTACTTTTTCTTTCATTAAATTAATGCTTAAAATAGTTTTATTAAAATAAAATTTAAAAATATAATTAGTTTTAAAAATTAATATCTAACATGTTTGACTTTTCATTTATTTTTAATGATATTCCCATGTAAATGAAAGACTCTGAACACAATTGGTTTCATCATACTTTGATAATTACCTTAAATAATATCTAAGAAAGCTCAAGCTTTTTACCTATATTCAGTTTAATTTCTCTTACCTACATTGAAAAAGTGGAGAGTATGATTATTTGGGTCTATAAAGCCTAAAAATGGGTAATGAGACCTATTGTGCCACACCAAATGTATGAGGGCTTTGCCTCATCATGACAAAAGGTGAAAAAGCATAAAATATAGCATTATTTGGTGCAGAGAAATATTGAGTCAGGTCTCTATAAAGTCAAAAAGAATTGAAGATGGAGTGTCAGGATGCTTCTGTATTTTGTTGTAGTCATATCATTAACATCACTCTACCAGTATAGCTTTACTCTACATCCTCTAATGTAATGCTTCTTATCCATGTTTTGTACAAGAACCCCAAAAAGTCTGATCCAACATTCTGGATACCTTCTTCTGGTTTCTTTAATAGCACAGTTTTAAACAAAAGACTTGAGTTGGTCATGGGGATACCCATATTGTATATGTCTTTTTAGCAATAACTTTCCATTGCTAATTTCTTGCTATATGACCAGTCCACCTCTTTTTTCCTCTTTATATAGGTCTGTGGTATTTTCTTTTATATCACTTCTTGCATGCATGTCATTATTGGTAATATGTTGCAGCTGGTTTATGGCTGATGTGTGTCCTTTCACAGTTCTTTGGGTCACTTGCAAGTAGATTAGGATGTTCCGCTTTATAATCATTGTTTTTTGTTTGTTTTGGTGAGGTTTTTTGGCAGGGAGATGAAGGCTATCATCAAAAGTGCTATACAATTTCTCAAACTGAGGGGACCTACTCTTTTCCTCATCTTCAATCCTGAGTCAAACCCATTTGCCATCTGAAGTCCTTATCCAGTCAAATGCAAACATATACTTTTGAATGTGTGTGAGTTTTCTTGTGGGTATTACTAAGCTTTTCTCTTATCTCCTCTTGTCTTCCCGTCTCTCTCTCTCTCTCTTTCTCTCTCTCTCTTTCTCTCTCTCTTATTCTCTCTCTCACTTTCTCTCTTTCTCTTTCTCCCTCTCTTTCTCTCTGATGTAGCACAAAGAGGGAAAAAATCACCTTCCTCTTTAGAATTTTTCATACAATTTAAGCAAAATAAGTTTTAAAAATTATTTCTATTTTCCACAATTAGTTGGATAATGGTTTCAATTTTATTATTCTTTAATAATAGAATTGAAGTTTACCAATAATATTTTGGAGTGATCCTAGGCAGTGACACCTTGAAATTATGAACTGAATATTTGAAATTGTGACAAAGCCAGATTTGCTCTTGGCATCCTCTCTCTTTCTTCCTTCTCCTCTGTTTCTTGGTGGGCTGCTCTCCCATTTCACTAGGCTGGTACTCTCCTGCTGTCTTCTGGCTGTTCAGATTTCCCCAGTGTGGCCTCATCCCACACACTCCGCCAGCCTTCTACCTGGGAAACATTCCATACTTCAACTCTTTCCTTTCCATTGCTTTTCCATTCAAACTTACCATTTCTGTACTCCACTTCTCAAGAACTTGTTAACTGACTAGATTTATAATCTTTGATAAACTAGATCACGTTAAGCTGTTAATGGTACAATGTGTTACATGTTGCATGGAGAATTTGTATTTTAAAAGACTCCCTGGAGACTTTAATGTAGCATTGTGGAAGGCCTATCATTCATATCATGGAGATAAAAACCAATTCAGTGGATGTGTGTGAATTAATCTTCATAATATTCTTTTTCTAAAGTAAAAGAAAGACAGTGTAACATAGACTTAAAGTTGGAAACACCTGGGTTCAAATCCTGCCTCTGAAACTTGATAGCTATGTAACACTGGGCAAGTCACCTAATTTAAGTTTTCATTTCTTCATTTATAAAATGAGGGTATTTAATTAGATGGGCTTGATGGGGCAGAGCCAAGATGGCAGAATTAAAGCAGGGACTTGTCTGAGTTCTCCCAAATTCCCCTCCATACAACTTTAAAATAATATCCCTAAATGAATTCTGGAGCAGCAGAACCAAAGAAAATGTTGAGTTGAACCAATTTTCCAATCTAAGACAACTTAGGAGGTTGGCAAAGGGTCTGTGGGGTGAGAGTGGAGTGCAGCTTAGTGCATGCTGTGCCCCAGCAGGCCACGAGCAGGCCTTGGGGCCAGCTGAATCTGTGGCAGTGGTGGTGGCTTCCAGAGCTTTCAGGCTATACATGGTAAGAGGATTGAACAACTGGTCTGAAGGAGATTACAAGGATCCTTTATTGACCGTGGGTACAGGACTCTGTGGGGTTACCCATACATGGTTATCAGTGACAGCCCCAGGAGGAGCACTAGCAAACTTGAACATGTGGCCACTTGGGAACAGGGACACTGGTTAGAGTTTCAGGGTGAAAAATAGCACTTGTAGTCACTCATAGACCAGAGCCCAGGCCAGGAGAACAGTGACTACACCTCCACTTAGATCATACCACCTTGAAAAAATTGAAAACCAACCAATACCCAGAAGTAGCTCCTGAAGCAGCAGCATGAGAAACCTTAAGTTTGGGACAATGCTTCCATGAACTTTAGCATAATGTGAAAAGTCAAGAAATTGACTGGAAAATTGAGCAAACAACAAACAAAGCATCTGATTGTAGAAAGTTACTATGGTGACAGGGAAAATCAAAACCCAAACTCAGAAGAAGATGACAAAGTCAAAACAACTACATCCAGAGCCTCAAAAAAGAATGTGAATTGGTCTCGGGCCCAAAAAGGATTCTTGGAAGATCTCAAAAAGGATTAAAAAATCAAATAAGAGAAGTAAAGGAAAAATTGGGGGTGGGAAGAGAATGATACAAGAACATCATGAAGAAAGGGTCAACAGCTTGATGAAGGAGAGGCAAAGATCCATTAAAGAGGAGAACTCCATAAAAACCAGAATTGACCAAATGAAAAAAGATGTACAAAAATTCATTGAGGAAAAAAACTTCTCAAAAATCGGAATTTACCAAATTGAAAAAGATGTTTACAAAAATTCACTCAAGAAAATAACTTAAAAAAGTAAAATTGATTAAATGGAAAAAGGAAGTACAAAAGTTCGTTGAGGAAAATTATTCCTCAGAAGCTAGAATTCGACAAGTGGAAGCTAATGAGTCTATGAGACATCAAGAAACAATAAAACAAAATCAAAAGGATGAAAAAAGTGAAATATTTCATTGGAAAAACCACTATCCTGGAAAATAGATCCAGAAGAAATAATTTAAGAATTATTGGACTACCTGAAAGCCACAATCAAAAAAGAACCTAGATATCATTTTCAAGAAATTATCAAGGAAAATTGTTCTGATATCCTAGAACCAGAGGGTAAGATAGAAATTGAAAGAATCCACTGATGACTGCCTGAAAGAGATCCCCACATGAAAACTCCCAGGAATATTATAGACAAATTCCAGAGCACCCAAATCAAGGAGAAAAATATTGGAAGCAATCAGGAAGAGACAATTCAAACATTGTGGAGCAACTGAATACTACAAGATTTGACTGCTTTTACATTGAAACATTGGAGGGCTTGGAATATGATATTCCATAAGGAAAAGGAGCTAGAATTGCAGCAAGATTCACCACCCACCAAAACTGAGTATAATCCTTCAGGAAAAAAATATGGATATTTAATGAAATAGGGAATATCCAAGCATTCCTGTTGAAAAGATCAGAGACAAAGGGTAGAATGGTGACCTGAGCCAGTCCTTAAGCACATTAATTCTGTGAACTCTGAGTGTTGTTTCATTAGTTTAATGGATGCAGTTAGTGTGGAGTCACTATATAATCCAATTTGTTCATTTTTTCTGGTGAGGAAACTAAGATCCTGGGAGGGCAAGTGTTATTTTAACTAATCCAGGGAGGGTAAGTGACTGTTCTAAAGTGATAAGTAATAGAGGTAATTTCTACACTCTGAAACAGTTCTCTGGTTTCAAGTTCAGTGCTCTTTTCACTATTTCACATTGTTTGTTGAAAATTGGAACTGCTTCCTATGAGCCTACCTACCAGAAAACTATCTTCCCTTAAGCTGCTATGTTTCACTGAAACCGCTATGTTTCACTGAACCCTAGTTGCCTAGTGACATTTAGATAATGAAACTACCCCCCTCCCACAATAGAGAGAAACATGTTTAGATTCCATGTGCAGTGGTGATCTTTTTCTTTCTTTCTTGCCATAGAATTCAGTAAGAGAAATAAATAATACATAAAATATCTACTGTGTGGCTGGATTTCTCAAGTTTCTCCTTGAACTAGGTCAGATCCTAATGGTATATAAAGCAATTTCAGAACAAAGAAGTTTTAGGAATGACAAAGTTCAATTTAACTACTCCCTTCCTCCCACCTCATGGCTATTTCTTCTGTGAGTAGGCAAATAGTGATGAGAAATATAACTGGTTTGCAATTAATGCTCCACTCACAGCATTCACTGGGAAGTCAGTAGTTGAAGGATTTGGGAAGTAAAGTATCTAATCATTAGCTGAAGAATTCAGAAATCATTCCCTTCTTGCAGTATGAGCACATGGAATCAAAGGAACCTGTCTCTGGTCAAGCAGTAGCTTCTGAAGCTAGTTCTTTTGTTTAAATTTTTGTTCTTGTTGGGAAACTCTAAATGCTCTCATCTCAGTTAACAGAAGAAGAGCTGTCAAAGCAAGACCCTTACCTGGAGAATCTGCCAGCCATCTACCCTTTTTTTCTCTAGCCTGAAAGCCCACATGGCACCCATACTCTTAGTTGCCATGTCTTGTCATTTTCACTCTCTACTCTCTCCCCATCTACCAGCTTGATGACAAGGGGCCCTGATGAAGAGCTGTCGTCTCTTTTTTTTAATTTAAAAATAATCTATTTAGAAGTTCTGTAAAAAGAAAAATCAATTATTGAACAGGCATTGAAGAATGAATTATCTTCTGCACTAAACTAGGTTGGCATGATTTAAGTGATTAGAAAAGTATGAAAAGTAGAAATACTTTGACTTTCGTTTCCATTTCTTCTAGGATGTAAAAATGAGCTCACATTTTAAGAAAGCAAATAAAAAATAAATAATTTTGAGCATAACATTTTTTAAAGATCCCAATAAAAATTCTTTGCCATTCTTTAATTCATAAGATGCAAACAAGATAATTATGCTGTTACTTTTATAACTATTAACTGAATTTTATTCATAGTGGTCATTGCTATTTATCTACAATTCTTTTTTACTAGGGAAAAATGATTTGTAATGACTTGAAGACTTGAACAGAAGAGAAAAGGAAAGAATATAAGTGAGCATTTTTATTTATACAAAATGGGTTTAATTATTTTGTGAAAAACACCATCTGAAAGAAATTTATTTGAGAAAATAACCAAAACACAACATAATTGCGTATATGGAGATATTACCTTAAAAATAATTTGGTTTATATTCACAGCAAATTGTATGGAATCAAGGCTCAAAAATATAAAAGTCACTCCATAAAATAATATTGGGTTTCATATTCCCTCTCAATGATATCAAGATCAAGTGTGTTCAGTGAATTAGAAAAAGAGGTGATCTAACATTCAGCATTATAAACTTAACCTTGTATTGGAAAATTCAGCTGTGTTCTCTCTGCTTCTTATAACATTCCCAGTAGTAAACATGCTACATGGCTGATAATTACGTTGATGGTGCACGAGGTTGAATATCATCTCGTTTGTCTCTTCCAAAGAGGATTTGCTGGTTCCTCCAGTCTACAAAGAGTAAAAAACAGGTTGTATTAGTCAAGTTAGATGATAGGACCTGAAATTATATAGATTACAAAACAATTGAGTAGGAATGTGCCATTTGCAAAAGAATTACAATCATTCTGTATTATTCACCAAGGAAGGACCTAAGCACTGATCCCTACTGGGATAAAGTGGAAATTATTTTAGTTGGTGAAATACACGGTGTTGCAGAATCTTAGTGCAGTTTGAAGTTACTAAAACTTAAAACAGCACTAAGATTTTTGGAATACCATGTATTTAAGAGCCTAATTTTCATCTCATTTCAGAGCATGATATATTGATATATGTCCCTGTCTTAAAACCAAAGCCTGAATTGTAATATTCATAATTCTTAACTTTGGAAGTGTTTTCATTTGCTAACCTTGCCTAACTGTCAAAGTGGGTGCTACCTAAACAATGGATTATCCTGTGTTACTATATTAATGACGGTAAGAGCGATAACCGCACTGCATTTGTATATTGCTTTACAGTTTGCAGAGCACTTTATAAATATTATCTTATTTCATCCTCACAACAACTCTGGGAGTTATATGTTGTTATTATTGCCATTTTACAGATGAAAAAATTGAGGCATACAGTAGTTACATGACTTGTTCGGAGTCACACAACTAGTAAGTATCTGAAGCTCAATTTGAACTCAGGTCTTCCTGATTCTAGTTCCAGCTATATCCACTGCATCACCTCGTTGTAGAGATGCCATCTTATCATATGCTGTTCTACTGAGCTAAATGACCTCTGCCTACCAGAAAGGGTCTTTATTAAAGAAGTCTGGACACTTAATCAGTAAGGGCAACAAGAGCCCTGGAGACTCTGTCAGACTCTTCCCCACTCTGATGTCTTCCAGGAGAGATAGGGGCAGAGGAAAAATTCTAACCTTGTATCATGGATTGGTTTATCATGGCATTATGAAAAAGCTGTTTACAAGTTGGTGGAGTAGGTAAGGAGGGAGAAAGACAGAAAGAAGGAATTTGAGAATGAACCTGCTCTTTAAAGCTGAGCAAATGTGAGTCTGGTAGTCTGGATAGATTCTTGTCTTTGGGATTTCTGTGTTATGTGTTGGTCAATGGGGAAATCTTGTTTACTTGGCTGTGCCTAATAACTGCTCAAACTTTTGAACACAGAGAATACCCAAGAATTTAAATAATAGTTTTCTGTGTAACAAGTACGTAACTTTGTTCAAAAACCTTCTGAGTTCCTTCCTATTCTCTTAGGTGTGTTTGCATCACATCTGAGTCATGGGGTTCTGACCCTGGGGCCATCTTGGTAGCTTGAAGTTTCATCATATATACAGAACATTTAATTATCTTCTTACCATGTTCCCATCTCCTACCTTGGAAGCCCTCCCTTTCTAATTTCTACTACCCATTTATCCATTTCATCAAAGGCATTTATCAAGCACCCACACCATGCACACAGAACCCTGAATCAAGAGAGACAGGATAAACACTAACGCACATAAACCAAAGTGACAGAACATACAAACGTATATTTTTAAACTTCATGGGAATAGATATTCAATGAATACCAACGGTGAAGGAGTTAGGAAAGATGAAAGGTGTACGTAACATGGAAATGATTTCTATCAGAGTCATAAAAAGGTAACTCTGGTAGTTTGGCAAAGGTTCATGGGGAAGATTTAAATAGAAGTTTGAAGGAAAAGAAATATGTTTGAGCAAGGGGAAGATGAGGTAAATCATTTGGATGATGAGTTAGAAATGGAAGAGGATGAGTTTTGTGCAGTTTAAAGAAAGTAAGAACTGTGGGATCATGTCCTGAATTGATAGCTTAGCTGATTGGATCCCATTTCCAGTTCTAAAACTGTCTGGTTCTGTCTAAGCAGCTGTCTCGATATATTTTGGAAGTGAAAAGTGATGATCACACAGCAAATATTCCATGAAGAATCAAGAGAAGTACAACATTTACTTTTTTAAAAATGTAATCTTCATCCATGTTTTATTGAGTGTCATAGCCAAAGAACTCATCTCCAAGTGGCCAGCCTGCTGGAGATGAACATCTACCACTGTGGAGAGTATTTCCATGGATGAGATCATAGATCCACTGAAGTATATCCAACCATGTTAAGGGAGCCAAAACACTTTGACAAGGTATTTCCCTCTCCCTCTGAAGTCTAGCCTCTTAAAGCTTACAATCTGATTCAGTTTGGATTGCCAGGTATGTGTGTCAAAATACTAATGACAGCTTTCTGCAAAAGAGAACCACTGGCCATATCAACACAGTATTTGCATTTCATTCTCAAAACAATCAGGTTTTTGTACAACTCCATAACTGATATGGAGTTCCTACAGATAGAATTATTGAATCAAACTTTCACCACCTAGGGTGTAGAAAGTTTATTTTCTCAAAGATTTTCTTTTCTTTTTTTAACCTTTATGAGGTTAAAAGAGAGAACCCTCTTTTCCTATGATGCAGTTGCCAAAAAAATTTACATTTGTACAATTCAGATTTATTCACTTTTTAATATGTGATGGATCTTAATAAGCATTTCTACTAGGTGCAAGAGGATTTACACATTTTAGCCACTAGATGGAACAAGTATCCTTTTCACTGCTCAGGTTGACTTTTTAAAGTGGACACTGTGCCCAGTATTCATTTGACTATTTTTTAATATTTCCTGTCATGTAGGATCTTTGAGAATTCCAGAAAAACCTATTTTTGTTTTTTAAATATAAAATTTTATTATTAATAAATGACTATTATGTATAATAATGCTTGCTTATGAACTGTTACAGAGACAATACAGTGTGAGGTGTATTGAACTTGGAATCATAGGACTTGAGTTTGAATTCTTGCTTAAGCACATTTTTTTACCTCTATAATCTTGGGCACATCCCATAATCTCTACTCACTTCATGTTCCTCATTTGTAAAATGAGGGTGTTGGACTAGATGTACAGATCTTATGATAGATCCTATGACTACATGACTTCTGAATTTGTTTCCGGCTCTAGATATATGATCCTGTCATCTATGATATATCTACCAATCGTAATATTCTAAATTTCATATATCCTAAGTTCAGTAGAGAGTCAGGCCACTTCATTCCTTCCTCTAACAACCCTTAAATGTTTTTGACAAGAAGAAAGTCAACTTATAACATCTAAGGCAGCAAGATAGGCTTCTGTGATAGAGGCCATGCACCTGTTAGATGCTTCCCAAACCTTGCCTTGAAGTTCTCTTCATTACCATGATACTGGAACTGTTATCTAAAAACTGCTGACCTTACAGGTAGAGTTATACTCACACTATGTGAGACATGGGAAATAGCTTTCTTCCTTTTCCACCACTAAAAATAAAATAGCTGTTTCCTTAATGAAAATGCCCACTACCAATTTTTCACATTTTAAATTCCAAACTTAAAACTGATTGAAAGACATTAAAGTCAATCAAAAGTTATAACTACTTCTGAAAGGCAAGTGTTCTTACCTGTTCAGGTACGAATCTCCCTCAGGTACTCCCTAAACGAGTGCAATATTTTAGACTTTGTTATTGTTGTGTATATATTCTGACAGAGCTATTTTTATTCAGTGGTACCCTGTTGGACTTTTTGATTCATTAACCTTTCATACTTTTTCGGCTTTTCAACAGGTAGGGAATAGGGTGTTAGATTTGAAGTCAGGAAGATCAAAGTTCAAATCCTATCCCAGATGCTGATGAACCATCCAGGTGGGTTACGTTGTACAAATCACTTAACCTGTCTAGTCTCAATTTCATTTGTAAAATGGTGGCAGGAGGTTGGATTCGACATCCCTTTGAACCCTATATTTGTGTCCCTATGATTTAATTGTGAAGGTACTGCTGACCACTTGTATGATCCTGTTCAACCTTAAGGATCAAGAAGTAGCAATCTACCCCAGCAATGCTGTATTCCACTCAGCTATAGAAGGTGCTTGGGAGAAAGTGTCAAATTGTCTATGGTCCTCAGGGAACTGGCTACCTCTGTCCCTCAGTTACATACTTTTTTTGTGGAAGGTAATTAGTCTAGTGGTCTGGTCTGTGTTTTCTTAGCTTGGCTTCCACTTGCCATAGACTCTTCCCTATTCCCAGAGAAACTCTGCTCTCTTCCCTTCGTGCTGCATTTCAATAAAGTAACTCTAGCATAGCATAACGAAGTGGACCTCATGAATGAGGTTTAGTTGTGCACAATTCTTTGTTCATAACCATAGAAACAAAAGGAATAAAATCAATATATTAAAATAGCTATCACAACAACCACATGCCCACAGCTTTTCACCTACAAGGATTATTAATCATTGTATAAGCAAGCTGTAAACCTTTTATTTGGGAACACATACTGGTGCTCAAACTTCAAACTTCCCATCCACGGCTCCTATAAGATACTAGCAAATGTCCTCAATGTCACTCTGCTCATGACCTTCCACAGAATCAATTTCCACTTGGTTGAAGGAACTTTGGACCCTGGGAACTCATTCTTCCACCAACCACTTTTCCTTCCTGACTGCTCTGCCTCTGTGTGGAACCTGCTGTCCTATCCTCTGAGTACTTACTAGTAGATATGAGTTCTTGCTTTAACTGTGTAAGTCTTTATATACTCTTTGCTGTATAGTGAAGCAGCAGAGTGGGCTCAAGAGAAGTTGCCTTCATGGAAAGAGACCCCTCTAGTGTTTGCTGTGCATCCTTCTCATCCTTGTGCAGGCCCCCCTTAACCTCACCCCCATTTCCTTATACCCACACCACTTCTCTAGCTCATTTTATGCTTTTGATTTTCTCTCAGTAGTTGAAGTTTGGGCACTCCTTCTTCTTCCCCTATCTCTCTTCCCATTAACCAATAGGTGTTTATAGAGTACCTACTATGTACTAGGCACATAGGCTTTTCTTCTCACCAGATCTAAGTTATCATTAGTCATAAAAAGTCAGGAGAAAACATGGAAGGATCAAAAAAGGAGATATTAGACTACTTAATCTTAATGTGGCTAAAATCATAAAAATGAGGGTCAGTTTCTCTGCTCTCTCCATCACCTCTTTCTGCTTGACTAAAGAAACTTTTGAGGAAATAGGATGTTACTCAACATCACAAGGATCTCTGTTTTCTAGACATATCTGAGCAGGGCACTGTGAAACTTTTTTTCCTGATGTTTTTCATAAAAAATGAATTTCCCAACACCAAATTTACCTGAGATATTACCCTGCAGGAGATGATAAAAAGATTCCTCATATGAAAAATAGCTGTACAATATCATAACCATGGATTAATTGTATAATATTTTAAAACAAATATCAATATGTTTATTTTTCAGTCACATAGATTTATTCCCAAAACATCTTTGATGAAAGCATCAGAATCAGTGGCTCCATGTAGATACAACATGAGTGATTGTGGTAAGACATTTACTTTCATCTATGGCTTAATATTTTCATTTGTAAACTAACCATAAATACTCTCACTCAGCTACTTCAAATGGATATTGGGTAGATTAATGGAATAAGATGTTTATAAAAGTACTCTGAGGTCTTAGTAAGTGTTGTTGTGTACAAAAATCTTTGGAAATACAGTATTAGATGGCTCAATAAAAAACAAGATTTTCAAGATAGAAAATATAACTATTACCTTATGAATACTAGAGTGTAAACATCTTCAATAAGTCTGATGTCCCCCCAACACACACATACACCACACACACAAGATGTATACATACATACATACATATATATATATATATATATATATATATATATATATATACACACACATATATACACAAAATGATTGTGGGGAGATATATGTCTCTCTCTCCACAACCACTTTTGAATTAGACATTTTTTAGCATTTTTTAATAGTCCACAAACCAAAACTAAACTAAAACAGTGTTTCCATATCTGGGAGGGATGGATCTAGAAATATAAACCAAATAATATCTTGATTTTTAGTTATTTTGTGACTGATAAGGTCATTTTCAACTCAGCAAAAAGAAGTTTGAATTTCGGGGGTTAACATAATCTGTAAGTTAAGAACATGCTTCTCATAATTAATGAGAAATAAATCTTATATATTTGAACTAGAATGTTCATCTTCCCTGAAACTTAAAGCATCTATTTTTATCTCAAGTAATGACGGGTTGTAGTGATATTATGAAAGCAAAGATACACATTTTCTATAAATGTGTTTTTCTTGTGATATTTTGTGAAATTACATTCGATGATAAATTGCTTGAGGCAAGAAAGGTTTAATATGGATCTAAATAATTAAGCTAATTGTGTAAAAATATATTTGCAGAATTCATAAAATGTGTTGATACATTTCATATCATGTTTACTCCTTTTACATTAGTAAAGTTTGCTTCATGAAACATATTCCAAAATATTAAAAAGGCCTCAAAATATTTTCTTAAATGAGTTATAAAATTCACTTAGAAGATGAATCCATCAGATCTAAGCTTAAGCACCATGGACAACAGGAGAGTCAGAAAAAGACCTGGAGAAAAGTCCCCTTGACTTTTCACTTTTGTAACAATAACAGCCATCCAATTAGCATCATTTATCATCCCTAATCCTTATACTTTATTAATAAACAGAAATCCGACAAATAATTACAATTAGCAACAGGAACAATAATTACAGTGTTTCGCACTTTAAGCATTTCATAGCTTTGTATGTGTAAATATCTATATGTTTATATATATATATATACATACATATATATGTATGTTTCGCTACTCGATATTAAAAAACTGTGTATGCTTCTTTGTACACATATTCCTGCAGCCTAGCGTAATGTTTGACTTAAATAAATATTTGTGGATTGTCTAATATTTAATTAGATTTTTAAGTTATATGCTTAAAACTATTTAGTCATTTTCCTAGAGTAGATACCTTGTTGAAACAGACGTTAATTGATAGGTAACATAAATGACCTCTTGTATTAAGTTGTAAAGAGTCATATATGATTGAGGCAATTCAAAGTAGTGCCTTAGAATAAAAGTAACCAAATGATTATGGTAAACAGATATTATAAAAAGCAAATTATTATAATTAAAGCTAAATTAAATGTCTGACTATAGGATGTTTTAAAACTTCGAAGAGTAGATTAGTTAAACAATGTTAAATACATGCTGGAATAAAAGGCTTATGTGATATGATGAAAATTACCTCCAAAAAAAGATAATTTTTTGAGACTTCCTGCACCCTTGGAAAAGGATCAGATGTGATGTGAGGATGGAGGTGGAAGGAGAGATAAGAGTCAAGGAAATGAACTTAAAAATGAATAGAAGGAACCAATAGAGGGGAAGAAATAAATTAGAGACAAAGGGAAAACAGTAGCAGGTAGTCTATGGAGACATCCAAGTGGAGCTTTGCAGCAGAAAGGTTGTAACATAGGATAGGATTTGAGGAAAAAAGATGAAGGGGGATATACAAATTTAAGAATCAATTAAGTTCGCTTAGGAACCTAGAAGACCCATGATTCAAGTTTGGTCCTGACACAGACTAGTTTTCTAACCCTGGGAAAGACACTTAAGTTAGTAGACAGTTTCCTTTCCTAGTTCTTCCCAATATATTAATGGAATCACAGGTCCTGTTCCTGTCCCATATAAAGTCCATGAGAGATTAGGTTATTCACAAAGTGCAATACCATAAATAGAAGGGAGTACGAGAAGCTACTTTCTCAGAATGCCCCACTCCAGCCTAGGTGGCAGAGAGGGCAGCAATCTGGCATAGTGGATAGGGCGGTGGACCTGGAGTCAGGAAGACTCATCTTCCTGAGTTCATATCTGGTCTCTCACACTTATTAATTGTGTGACTCTGGGCGAGTTATTGAATGCTGTTTGCCTAAGTTCCTCATCTGTAAAATGAGTTGGAGAAGGAAATGGCAAACTACTCCAGTATCTTTGCCAAGAATAATTTAAATGGGGTCATGAAAGGCTAGACACGACTAAAAGAACTCAACAAGGCAGGTGACATGGTAGGTAGAGTGATAGACCAACAGTCAGGAAGACTGGGATTCAAGTCTTGTCTCAGATGTTAAATGGCTGCGTGACCCTAGGCAAGTAACTCAACTTCTATCTGCCTCAGTTTTCTCATTCAAAAATTGGGGATTATAGTAGCAGAATTGTTGTGAGTATCAAAAAAAGAGCAAAGTGTTTGCAAAGTGTTGTGCAAGCCTTAGAGTGCTATATAAATGCTACCTGTTGTTGCTACGGTTTGTCCTTTGTTCTTGAAGAGGACCATGACATCAGGAAGGTGATGTTACGACTTGCAAATGAATTGGATCTAATTTTTCTTCTTCTTCCTACTACCACTACTACTACTACTACCACTACTACTACTACTGCTAAACTACTACTACTAGTAGTTTGGGAAGAAGCTCATATACAGAAAGTCCAAAAAGTCTTAGTGCAGTTTTAAGCCTGAATAGAGAAGCATCGTCATAGACACAGGAAATATAGTCTTTATTGAAACCTTGATACTCCAAGTACTGCTTGCACAATGGTTGCCTTTTTACAATGAGGGACTTATTACTTACAAAGATTTGATGTTTTCTGCTATATGATCCATATCATTTAAATCTAAGGCTTAGTGCTTCCAAAGCAGGGGTTAAAAGTCTGCCATTTCTATTTTTTCTCCCATATTCAATGACTCCTTTTGGGCTGTTATTAATTTTGGGGGAAATTAAAATTTTTCTTTTCCTCCTTTAGTGTAGCCTATCTCAAGTTTCTTCCATCCCTGAGGTTAGGGTTGACCAGTAACAGTCTTAAAATCATTTAAGTTTTTAAGGACCTTACTACTCCCAGTTTTGGTGGGAGAAACATTCTCTCCCCCTTGCCCTTTAATACATTTGATTAATTTGTTTTAAAATATATTTAAACAATTCTTGAAACTTAATTGTCTCAAGAGACTGAAGGCTCAGGTTCTTGACATCAATTCCTGGTCACCTGAATACAAAAAAGCTACTTAGGACACCAGGCCCTCTCTGATGTTTGACTAGTGGAGTACCCTGTGCAACTCAGAGCCAGGAGAACTTTGCTCAGTGAATTAACTCACAGCGTCCTTCATATCTATCCCTATGGAATATTCTTTTTTGGCTATAACTAAGTAAATTTCTTTCTGTTAACTATTAAATGGTCTATAAAGTTATTGTTTTGTACCACTGTAGAAAACAGCCTACTAGAAGACGTGCTTGCTTTAGACCCAATCTATTATAGTGTTATGCAAAAGGAATCTAAGATTCTTTTTTAGTCCAGAGGAGATTTTTTTTTTTTTTATAACTGAAGTTTGAGTCTCTGTAGGTCATCCAGTATAAAACAGATTGGCTTGAAATCAACTAGCCTGGCAACATTTGCACATGCTTTTTTTCTCTCTGGGGAGATTTCAAGGAAGGGGAAGTGCAGCACTAAGAAAAAATTCCAAGACCCAAAGCTGCATTTTGCCCTTTTAAAGCATAAGATGTACAATGTATATGTATTCTCTTTTAAACCATTTCTAGATTCCAATTATTTTGAGCAGTACACTAAAATCCATAATTCTTACTGATATTGGAAGAAAATTATGACGCTCTTTGAATAAGTGCTCCTTAAAAAGTTTCCTTAAACATGGAAGGATTGTCTTTTTTAGCTATTACAACTGGAAGTCTCTTGAGAATAGTTGTAGCCTTACTTGAGGTGTCTGTATTATGTGACCTGCTGAAGAGAGTAGTGTCCTGGTGCGTTATATGGGGGGCTCTTTTCTCAGGCCTTTGGGTTTTGGCTCTGTCAGATTCCTTGGTAAAGGTAGACTTCAGTTAAGGCTAAGACAAAAAGTGACACCGGGCCCATTTTTCTGGTTTCTTCCGTAGTTCCCCCAAATCTGTTTTCTAGGGGACCTGAATAGGCATGCCTCCTAGCCTACAGATAAAGTTAGTTTTGAAGACTTCTAATAATCATGGTCCATCTCAGCTACCAATCCAGGAGCTATCAGTCTGTCCTTTTACTTTGGATTCCCAATCAGTCTTATTTCTGATGGTTTGGTTCCCATGACTTTCCATAGCTCTGTCTATTAATGACAATTCCTCAGTGTCCCAAGTTCTTAGTGTGATTTACCAGAAAGAACACTAGATTTGGGGTCAGAACACCTGGGTTTAAGGACCAACTTTGCTACTTACTAGCCTTGGCAACTCATCTGACTTCTCTGAGATTTCGTCTCTACTAGTTCTGCCATTACGAGCAGTGGAAAACATTCCTTTGGTAAGGGAATTCTTTTAGGCACTATGCCCACCTTTCACTTCTTTTATTCAGCCGATTCTTTGGGGACACCAATGATATTCCCTGTAGACTGATAGCCATTCCCTCACCCCACTTGCAGGGTCAGAATGGCTCAACATTTTCATTGCTTAATAATTTTTGTTTTCTGCCTAAATTGAAATGGAGACCTTTATGGTAAAGGAGTCAGATTTGTCTTCTAAAAGGAGTTAAAATGGCTTGTAGGAGGATCTGTTTCCCTTTAAAAGCTAGTGGACAGATGCTGGAGACATTCATAGACCTACTTAGTGCTCAGCTTCTGTAATTAAGGCCATTGTTAATTGTTCCATGTACATTAATGCCCTTGATCAGACTGATCAACCCAGAACAATCAGCCCCCAACAGTTCTGTCCTCTCCTTTGTTACTAGGGAGCGGTTCTTTCTGTGGGCTGCAATTCAGTCATTATATTCTCTTGAGGGTGGAGGGTAAAATGAAGGACTGGGAACAATTTTTTTTTCTTTCTAAGATCCCTTGCTTAACCCAAATAAAATATATCCCCTACCTACTCCTGATTCTGACCTGACATAAATAAGAAGATGGTCTCTATCTGTCAGTCACAAATATAAGGGAAGAATATAAAAAGACTGTTGCTGAACACAAGCAGCTATCTGTCCTTTTTCTAGTTAAGAGCAATGTTCTTCAAAAATGTCTTCCTGATGTTTCTAGTGTGGTCCCAACAAGATTGAGCCCCTCCCTTGATGGGCCTCCAGTTACCCCAAACTGTGTCTTTTCCCCTGAAGAGAAGTAATTTTAGAAATTAGGATTCATCACACTGCTGAGCGGGGCGGAGGGGGGCAGGGAGCTATGCTTTTAATCTCTGCTTCTCCTTCACTTGAGTCTGTTATACCAAAAAGTGGCACCTGTCTGTCCAGTCATATATAAAATATTGCCTCATATCAACAACTCTCTCACCCTATGTAAACTGTACCCACTCTACCCAAAACCTGCCTTTTCTCATGAACTCCATAGCCTGGGATATCTAGTCTCTAAGCAATTAGAGCCCTCTCATACTGACTTCAATGCACAAGAGAAGCACAGTCAGAATTCAGAGTCAAAAGGAACCTCAGCAACCATTTGATCCAATTCATCCTCCCAAAGAATCCTTTTTACAGTATATTCAGCACTTGGTCATCGGGACTTTGCTTAAAGATTTCCAATGAGGTAACCCATCCTTATTATTAAAAATTAATATTTTATGGTTTCAAATCCTTCACCTATTAGTACTTTCTCAAGTCTTTCCTTTCCTGTTTTCAATTTCTACCTAGAAACAGTGTTTCTATGATGCAGTTTTTCTCCCTGCCCTGAAACATGTGGAGGCTTTACTTAAAGGAAGACAAAACTGCCCCTGGAATCTGATTGGCTTATGTGTTTGACCCCAGCTTCCCTCATGCAGCTTCTTTCTTCTCCCTTCCCCATAGATTTCCCCCTAACATGGGATAGCCTAAATTGGATAAAGCTGCTTGTCTCTAGGGCTTGATTGGCACCACCGTCCACCTCCTCTGCTCCAATCCCTGCTTACTGGATACATTTTAAATTCATGTTATACATTTTCAGTGATACTTTGTTGCCTCAAAGCAGTTCCTTTAGTCTTCCTTAATTGAGTCTCTTTTCACCACTCACAGAAACTATTCTAAACTTCCTCTCATCTTCAATCCTCTTTCACACTCCCCTTCAGGTAAAGATCTTGTCTCTTATTACTGTGAACATTGAGATCATTTTTAATATAAGTTCCATCTTCTTCCATTTTCTTCATCTCATAATCCAATGACATCATCCAATATTCTCCTTTTAGTTTCAAGGCCTTTCTCCTAGGCAAGGCCCATCCCTCTGTGTTCATTTGATCCATTCCCCTCAACTCCAGAAGATTTCAAACTTAATTATATATCCCTCATTTAGTAAGCATTTGTTGAGTGCCTCCTGCTGAGCCAGGCACTGCTCTAGGTACTGAGGTTCCAAACAAAAGCAAAAGATAGCCTCTGCTCTGAAGGAACTCTCAAACCTTCATCTTTTCTTTATCTAGTCGTCCTTTCCCTACTGACCAGATCTTCCCTATCCTTAAAAAACAATTTCATTAGATCCTACTAAACCTTCAAATCTTTGTCCTTTGACTTTTCTCTATATCTAATGGAAATTCCACCCCCCCCAAAAGCTCTACTTCCTCTTTCTCCTCAACAATTTGTAATGTGGATTCCAAGCTCCTCATTTACTGAAACTGCCTCTCTAAATTTATCAACCTGCTCTTAATGACTAATCAGAGGGTCTTTCCTTAGTCCTTATCTCACTTGACCTGTTGACTACCTTGTCCTCTTATATATCCTCTCCTCTTTGGGTTTTTGTGACACTGCTTTCTCCTGGTTCTCATCTACTCTGCTCCTTCTCTCTCTTTGACAGTTCACCATCTATGCTATGGCCACTAAGCCTGGATGTTCCTCAAGGCTCTGACCTGGGCCCTCTCTCTTCTCTTCTCTTCTCTTCTCTTCTCACTCTATACTCTCTCTCTCTTGGTCACTTCATCAGTTTCCAAAGATTTAATCAACAACTCTCTATAGAGGACTCATAGATGAAGGCTCAGTTTCTTCCCTGAACTTCAGTCCTGTAACCAACTGTCAATTGAATATTTCAAACTCAGTAAATATCCTCGAGACATCTTAAACTTAACATTCCAAAAACTGAAGTCATCATCTTTCCCCTATGGTCTTCCAGATTTCCCCACTCCCATTTCTCCAAGATTCCTAGTGTAATCATTGTCCTGCACTATTCAATCTCCTTCATTCTACACATTGAATCAATTGCCAAATCTTGCTGTTTGTATCATCACAATATCTCTCTTCTTTTGACTCTCCCTGACACCATCCTAGTTTGGACCCTTATCCCTTGATTAATATGATTTCTCTCTACTCCAACTAATCCTACACCCTATTGTCAAAATGATTTTCCTTGAGCAGGGATATGAATCCCCTAATCAGTCAAATCTAGGGACTCCTTATTGTCTATAAGATAAACTGTGAACTCTTGTTTAACTTTTCAAGTTCTTTATAGTGTGGCCTCAAACTCTATTTCAACCCTCAATATGCATTACACCCCCTCCTGCTTTCTGAGATCCAGCTTTATCATCTTTCTTTTTGTTCCTAACGTTCTCTCTCCCCTCTTACTGCCTTTGCACTGGCCATCTGTCATATGCAGAATGCACTTTCTCACTTCCACCTCGGATAATCCCTTTCTTCTTTTAAGACACTGTTCAAGCTCACCTTTTATATGAACTGTTCTCTGATTTTGTCCTATAAAAGAGTTTACACTTTTTATAGTTGAAGATCTTGATCTTTTATGTCCTTTATTCCTTGTTCTGTTAAGAATTCTCCTATATTGTGACATATGTCTCATTCTATTATTAAATAATTTTCTTATGATGTGATATGCTCATATGTTCACTTAGAACTTGGTAGTATATGATGTAAAATGTTGATCTAAACCTATCTTTTTTACCAAGTTGCTTTCCATTTCCCCAGAGTTTTGTGTGTGTGTGTGTGTGTGTGTGTGTCTGTGTGTGTGTAAATTTGGGAGTCCTTCCACATGTAGTTTATGTTCTTGGGTTTACTGAGCACTGAGCAACTAAGTTCATTGGTTCCTGATTTTTGTTTACCTAGTTTGTCACACTTTGATTTTTTAAAATAAGCACCTTTTGATGGTTATTGCTTTATAATATAATTTGAAGTTCAGAAGTACTGTTCATTCATTCTGCCTCCTCTTCACCTCCTCTTCTCATCCATTATTTCCTTTTATATTCTTTGGGCTTCAATTTCCTTATCGATAGAACAAGAGAGGTGAACTAGTGACCTCTGAAGTCCCTTCCAGTCCTAAAACTGTGATCCTATCAACAAGTTATGCTCCTATCTCTGTAAGGTAACTTTGATTAGTATTGTACTAAGTGAGGGAGTATGATCATGTTTTTTATTGATTCAGGCCATTTGTGATTAATATCGCTTCATGTATTCATTTTCCTTCTTTTAAAAAGAAGTTTTAAAATTACACATATGAATCTTGATGCTGCCTTGGTATAAGATCATAGAACTAAAGTCGGGAAGAAGTTTAGATGCTACTTACTCCAACTCCTTCATTTTGTAGATTAGGAAATGAAAGATGAGTGAGAGTAACTGACTTATCCAAGGTAATAACAATACAAGTAAGATTCACACTCAGATCCTATGAGTCTAAGTTCAGCTTTCTTTCTAGTGCATCTTGTGCATTTGCCCTAGTTTGCCTTCCAATTATTTTATCCTTTTTTTTAAACAGATATTCTGAATAGTATTTCTCTTTCTATAGCATGGAAATGTTAATGATTTCTGTGGATTTATTTTGTCTTACTTTATTGGTGTTATTAATTATCTGCACTGATTTTTTGGATGGCTACCTATAGTTTTCTAATGAAAATGAGACAAGGTGCCACGGCATGGTGAGGAAAGCAGACTGATCTGTGATATTTTATTTTAAAAATAATTCACATCCCTTGATTCTATTTTAAATTTTGAAATACTTGCAAACTAAAGCTCAAGCATTTATTGTCACATGCATTATCACCCTTTATTGTTCTGTTAGCCTATTTAGCACGTCACTGGCCCATAAAGGTGTGAGGCAGAACTCCTTTCATACTTTGATTGGCTGTGTCTGTACATAAAAAGCTCAGGAATTCATGTGAACTGGCCCAGGAGCTTAGCATGATTTCTCTGTGTCTTCATTACCTAATTATCTATATTGGGATATCAGAAGAGACTCTAGATTTAACGACTTGGGGACCCTAAACTCTAACTGGTAATTAGTGGGCAAATTATCATTACCTGTCTCATAATCTGACCTTCAGAAAATGAAAATGAGACATATATGAAGTAATCACCTAAAGTCAGGGTAAGATCTCAGAGGGTTCCAAGCCCTGGAATAGGGAGAGAAGTCTAAAGAAAAACCTAAGCCTAAAGGCATTAGCTAGATGGAAAGATTTCTCTTTGTTCTATTGAACGTTGAGCTTGAGGCTGAAAATGTACTACTGAGAGGGTAAGAACCTTCAGTAGCTGAGCCTTAGAGGGACCAGGATAGCGGAGATTTTTTGCTGATCCTTGGGTTTTCTGACTTTCTTAAAATAACTGAAAAAAGCCAAATGTTGATTGATTAATTAATTGATAGGGGCATGAATGGAACTATGTTAAAGATAGATTATGAAGGACAAGTCAAGTAGCCTCTTGAATTAATAGAATTTATTGAATACGCAGGTGGCATGGTTAGACTTGTACTTTAGGAAGATCTCTGGCAGCTAAGTGAACTCTCACCTCCAAGAGATGTCTCCAAGAAGTTGTATGTGTAGTGACCACACCCTGGTAAAACCCTCTCAGCAGATTGGCTGAATCAGGTCAAGGGTAATCCATAGACCTCAGACCAGTTAGTGAGTTAGGGCAACATCTACCCCAAGTATGTGAAGACTTTAATTGCAGAAATGAACAGATGAGATTCATTTATTCCAAAAGCCATAAAGATGCCTGAAGCAGGCACTGTGGGATGCTGAGAGCTTGGTCAGACATCAAAGATGCCAAGGTCATCAACTGTGTCCTGGGCTATCACCAGTCATCTTGACTTTCATCCTACCACTTTGTGCAGCTCTATCTCTCTTTAATCTGATTTGGGTAAGTCAAGACATCACTTCTTGAGGTTGCTGGTCCTCTTCAAAAATGAAGGATGAAGAACAAGCTGAGGGAATATGGCATCACCTGCTGCTACCTAAGGAAGAGATTCAGGATTTGAACTGAGCTAGGAAGTAGGAATGGTAGAAGCTATAGTAGAGCAGCATCCAGCAGGAATATCTAGCAAATGAATTAGTGTACTCCTTTGCAGAGCATCATGCAAGACCATTTGGAAGCAGTTCTGTCTAGCAGATACTATGAGATCTATACCTGTGGGGAGAAGCACCATTAAATCAGTATTATAGATCAGAAAATTTAGAGTGTCAGAGGTATAATTGGCCCTGGCATGTATGTTCCTTAGCCATATGTATCCTCTATGTGTATATTCCTCATCTGGTCAGACACGTTCTTTCCAAGTGAGGCTATCCATGGGTATTTTCTATGTATATCCAAAATGATTATTGCAACTTTTCTTTCAATGACTACTTCATTAAATCCCTTCATTTTGGAACTAATATTCTCTGCCTGATTATTAAAAGTAAACATATCAGTGGAGGATAATTAAGTATATTTTTAAGGAACTTGGACATGCAGAGTATCTTCAACCTGAATTAACCATCTGCTTGGGCTTTCCTCAGTATGTTTAGAAAAAGTAAAAAATTCTGGAATCAGCAAAAAATCATCCAAGCCCCATTGTTGATGAACTAAATATGATTTTAACTAGAATTTAAACAAAATGGAGTCCAAATCTGAGAAATCAGTGTCAAGCAATGGATATAAAAACATAAGGAAGTCCTTTCATTCTAGGAATAGACACTGTAATAGCAAAACATTATAAAAACTTAGAAAATAGTTACAAGAGATTCAAGGAAAATTGTGGAAATCACTTCCAGCTCCAAAAAGGGAGACATTACCCAGTATGGTTTTTGTGATTTACCAAAAAGAAGTGATCATTCACAAATTCTTAAGGTGGAGATGCTAAGGGACACGATGTGGGAAATGATCACTAAACCCATTTCTAAAGCGTAAGAATTATTTTAACAATTGGGAAGACTCCAATTTCTAATTTAAAGGCTAGAGAAGGACTAATGGTGCACAAACTGAAAAACTAGCTTAAGTTGGGAAACACTGGGACTTGAAAATAGGGTTAGTTTTAAAGATCATAATCAGAGAAAGTACATAACTAAAGTTAATAATCTTCTCAGGAAAGGTCCCATGTATACCTGGGGATAACCAGTGGAATTTTGGATTTCTACTGAGAATGAATTACTACAGGATTAGCAATTTACTAAGGTGGAAAAAGGAGTAACCTGTTGGAAAAATTAGCTTTTACATTTGTGCAAAGCCCAGTGATTGATGTCACCTGGCAGGAATGCTTGCAATGATTTAAAATTCATTTTGGCAGTGACCATAATGTCTGGGTGTATGCTAGGTTCCAGAAAATTATTGCTAAGCACAAAGATGAGAAACCTTTTAGCTCTGTGATAGAGGTATGCAATATGCCATAGAGAGCGGCAGAAAAAGTAACAAGATACTCCAAAGAAGCAAAAAGTATCAAGTGAGTAAAGGTCAGTAAGACCTAAAGGAGTCTAAGCTTATCACCAGCTGCTTAAGGGTCCATTTTACCTGGACCTCATGCAGGAATACATATAAAAAAGTCCCTGGATGGTGGATCCCAAGTAACTATGGCATTCTAGGCATTCTATAAAAGACATTTGAGAGAAATCCCTCTCTAGCCTGTAAAAGGACTATGACTCTTTGGATCAATCGACAAAGACTATCCATACTTAGAAAACATCAAAGAAAGTCTAAAATTTTCTAAAGAACTTGTCAGTGTCAAAAAGAAGGTGAACAGGATGACTCTACTATATCTATACTATTTGACATGCATGCCTACTAACATTGGTTGTGGAGTCAATAAATACAACGAAAAGAGTGCTGAATTTGTAATCTACTTATCTGGATTTCAAATCTGTCTCTGCCACTTACTACATATGAAACTTTAGTTCAGTCATTTCACCCCTCCATGCCTTAGTTTCCCCATCTGTAAAATGAGGAGGGTGCTCTAGGCATCCTCTGAAGACTCCTTTGGTTCTGTGATCCTAACTAAATTAGCATTCAGATTTAGTATTATACCCATCAAAATGTCAAGAGCTGAATTTGTAGAACTAGACAACAAATTACTATCATATAAATAAATTCACTTAAAGGAATAGAAGTTTTAGAATACCCAGGAAAATGAACAAAAAATGAGTAAAGAGAAACAGCACATCCAGTTTTCAAAGTATATCCTACATTTATAAAATCAAAACTATTTAGTGTTGATTAAAATCTAAACATAGGCGGGAAGGACTTCCTGTAAGTTTCAAATGGCTTAATCAAGACATCTGTTAACAGAAGTTCATTAAGTAAAACTTGTGTGCCAGGCATTGTACTGGGTGCTGGGAATATAAGTACTAAGAATGAAATGATCTCTTTTTGAAAAGAAATGATCTTCTAATGATTAAGACAGCAAAAGACTCATGTAAATATATACAAAGTAAATGCGAAGGAAATGAATACAAAGTTGTTAGATACAGGCAGTTTGAAGGGAGGGCACTGGTCGTTGGAGTGATCAGGAAATGTTTATGTAAAAAGTGGTTCATAAGCTGCATCATGAAGGAAGAGAAACATTCTATGAGATAGACGTAAGGCATGGGAGATGGCCAGTGGAGAGAATGGCAATGAAAAATGGAGGTGAGAAAGAAAGAGGAAAAACAGTTTGGTTCCTGTTAGCTTTTTTCTTTTTTTTGTAAAGTAAAAGACAAAGCCCTTGATTAAGAGGGAGGGAAGAGATGTGGAAAGCCTGAGAGGAAACCTAAGCTTCCAATAACTTCTATGTAGGAGATAGGAGTCGGTTGTGGAGAGGGAGAGGAGGGATAAAACCACTGCCTTGCTACAAGGGACCTGTTAAGGTTAGATAACATGAATTTGTAGTTTTCACAGTCAGCACAATTGTATGACTTCCCTACACTGTGGCCACTGAAGAGTTTGGCAAGAGATATGATAGCACAGAGAGGCAAAGGAGAGCAGAGGAAAGTGCTACTTTGAAATGGCAAACTATAGGACTGGTGTTGGAAAGGGAAAAAAGTAAAGTCAGTGTATATATAGGTTTTACTCTGAGGAAGTATGGATACTTGAAATGATTGTAGGTCTCAATAAAAACAAAAAATCAGTTTAAAAAGGGTGAGGCAAAAGGAAGACAAACTGATAGGAATTTGCGGTCAGAAAGAAGAAAATCTGAGTTTCTATTTTAGGAAGTAGAACACTATGGATAATGGTGAGATCCACTACGTGCCTATCCCTTTTTGTGACTGAGATGGAGTGAAGGATTAAACATGTCATTTAAGGAGACTGAGGAGTGTGGAGGCTGAGTTAGAATAAATATGAACTCATCTTGTAGAAATTGCAGAGAAGAGAAAGATGCAAGCCAGGTGCTGAAATTGAGGAAGGAAACAGAACGACTTGGGGACCAGACTACGATGGCTATCATGATGTTGACTGAGCGAAGAATTCTGATTGAGTTAATATTAAAAGAAGAGGGCTTGCTGAATGATAATGGTAAAGGGAAAGTCTGGAAGTGGTAGAGGGAAAAAAGAATTATGCCAACATCATTGTGTTATGTGGTATAAAAAAAGATATATATAGCCTATTCTAGAGAGGATGCCTTGGATGAGGAGTTGTTGGTGACAAATGGCAAGAGGAAGAATTAGGAAAATGAGGGGGAAAGAGTCAAATATCAGTGAGAGCAAGTTTATCGAAGGAGAATGAGAGAACCATTTCCAGGACAAAGAAAGTTTGTTCATTTGGAAGAGGAATTCCAGGGGACATGGTAGGAGTGGACAGGGTTAGAGTGATACATGGGTTAGGTATGATTCAGGAGAATAAGGACCAGAGAATAAGAGGTGGGAATAATTTCCTGCATTCCCAATGATTGATTAATACAGACATAGCTAGTGAAATGAGAGGTGAGATGTGGTTGTCCATAGAAGTAATAGTGGATGAATAATGAAGCTTAGAGTTTTACAAAGAATGTGGCATAGGGTGTTGGGCTGAGCCTGAGTCTAGTTTGCCTCTGGCCTGCAACAGCAGGTTACTTTTGATTACTTTTCCTCCAGGGTGGAAGAAGGAGGTTCAGAATCATGCCATTTGATGGAAGACAGTATCTTTCACTACTGTGGTTATGGGAAAAATTATGAACTAAAAAAGAAACAAAAGAAATCAGCGAAGGTAATATAAACAGTTCTGATTACATGAAATTGCAACAAAACACATGGTATTTAAAATAAGGAAGAAAACTCTTTACTTTGGGGAAAACCTTGTGTCAAATATCTCTGATAAAGATATAATATTTGAGATACATTAGAAATGAATGCAAATAAATATGTCTAAAACCCATTCCCAAAGATAAAAAGTTATTAACAGTTCTCCAAAGGATTGTAAACTTAATGACCATATGAAAAAATGATCCAAGTGTTGAATAGTAAGACATAGTATTAAAAAAAGAAAAAAAAAACAAATTCTGAGGTTTCACCACAAACCCAGCAAAGAAGCACAGACCTAAAAGGTGGAAATGATTGGTTGATTGGTTGGTTAGTTGTTGTCCTTCATTCTCAGAGGACCAAAATGACATCACTATGCTGGAGTCAAGTTTCAGTGTGTCTTACTGTGGTTGCTCAGACCAATATGAGCTCAGAATACTCTACCACAGGTTGGTCACAAATAATCCATATGACTTTTTGGGGTGGATTCTCTAAATCTGCACATCCTGCATTTCCTTTGAACCATTACAATTCTGCTTTCACTGTAGAGCACAGCACCCTCTCTAATGTGAGTATGTCATGCTGAGCAGTCTTATGCCAGTGTCTCCCATGTCACACAATCAATTCCAAAGTTCTTAAGAGAGACCTTGAGAATGTCCTTGTATCATTTCTTCTGACCACTGTGTAAATGCTTATGTTCTGTGAGTTCTCCCTAAAATAGTCTTTTTGACAAGTATACGTTTTACAATTCAAACACCTTAGCTAGCCCACTGGAGTTGTGCTCTCTGAAGCAGAGTTTGAATGCTGGCAATTTAGTTTGAGTAAGGCCCTCAGTGTCTGGTACCTTCAGGTAATCTTCAGAATCTTCCTAAGACAAGTTAAGTGGAAGCCATTCAGTTTCTTGCCATGAAACTGGTATACCGTCTAGGTTTCAAAGGCATACATCAATGAGGTCAGCACAATGGCTCTATAGTCAGGAGGCTTTGGTAGTCAGTCTAATACCTCTTCACTCCCCTACTTTCACTTGGAAACTCCCAAACACTGAGCTAGCTCTGGCAATGCATATGTCAATCTCATTACCAACATGTACATCCTTGGAAAGTACACTACCAAGATAAGTGAACTTATCCACAGTATTCAAAATTTCTTCATTTAGTGTAACTGGGTGATGTGGGGGTAGCTGAAGGAACACCTGTGTTTTCAGGACAAAATTAGCACAGACAGCAGAGAATTGATCCATACTTTGTTGCACCTCAGCTTCAGAGGCTGCAGTGAGTGCACAATCATCCACAAACACAAAATCTTGCACCAACACTCCCTTCCCTTTGGTCTTGGGTTGTAGCCTTTTCAAACTGAAGAATTTACCACCAGTGTGGTAGCTAGTCTTGATGCCATCTTCATCTTCATTGCAAGTATTTGACAACATGGCTGAAAACATAATGCTAAAAGGCATGGGAGCAAGCACACATCCCTGTTTCACTTCACTGGTGACTAGGAAGGCACGAGAGCATTGCCATTATCCAGACCCTAAGCAAACGTGCCATCATGAAACTGATTGATGTACAATATTGATGAACTTCTCTGGACAACCAAATTTTGACATAATTTTCCACATTCCCTCATGCCTGACAGGATCAAAGACCTTGGTCACATCTGCAAACACTGTGTACAGACATCTGTTTTGTTCCTGGCATTCCTCCTGAAGTTGTCAGGCAGCAAATACCATATCAACTATTCCGTGACCCTTTCTGAAGACACACTGGCTCTTAGGTAGATGACCATCTTCTAGGTGAAGCAACAGCCTATTAAGGAAGATTCTGGTAAGAATCTTGCCCCCAGTGACTAAGAGAGAGAACTTTCCTGTGATTGTCACAGTAGAATCAATTTCCTTTGCCTTTATAAAGATGGATGATAGAGATCCTTGAACTCCTGAGGGAAAATCTTCACTATATAACCTGGGAAATTTTAGTCAGCTTTTATATGAGCAATGGACCCCCCATCTTGTAGGAATTTTGAGAAAACAGGAGTATGTTGATAGAGTTGTGAATTAATCCAACCATTTTGAGAAACAGTTCAGAAATATACTTAGCAAATGAATAAATTGTTCATATGATTTGACCTAGGTACCTCACTACTGGATGTTTATCCAAGGGAAGTAAAATAATGAAAAACACAAAAAGAAGGTCTCATATATACCAAATCATTCATACAAAATCACTGCTGCCATTATGATGTAGCAAAGAACTGGAAGCAAAATGAACACTCACCATTTGAGAAACAGCTAAACATCCTGTTGCATATGAAAATAATGGACTTTTAAAATTGGTTCCCTGATTTCATTGGCATATCAAGATTTTCCTGAGGAATTAATGCCTTCTACCAATGTGGATAAGAAACTGCTCTGTAACTTAAGAATTATATAAAGTTGCCTAAGAGTTAGAAGAGTTGATTGAAATATAGCAAGATTTACTGCTCAAAAGAAATAATTGGAGAAAAGCTTACTGCTTTGAAGTGCTAATTGGATGAAACATTTTGTTGCTTTCAAGAGCTGATTGGAGGAAAAGCTTTTCTGCTTAGAAGAAGTAATTGGAGGAAAAGCAGTATTACTTTAAAGAGCTAATTGGAGGGAAATGTTTGTTGCTTGGAGTTGCTCATTGGAGGAAAAAGCTTTGCTACTTGGAAGAGTTCATTGAAAAGAAAAGGTATTACCTTTGCCTTACTGCTGTTAGTTCCTGGGGGTTGGGAATCCTCTGAGAGTCCAGCCAAAGGAGCAGACTTGGAAAAAAAACCCACCACTAACAAAAACATGCATCTGATTTCTCAGTTAGGGTTTCTGTTTTTGCTGAAAGAGTTTAGCATTGCCTGAGCAACACAGAACCAGCATGACCTGAACATAGCAGCAAACAGAGACATAGTCCCAATCATCAAGATAGTGCTGGGGCCCAGAAGAGATTTGTGGTAAAATGGTTCATGAGGGAGACCAAAGACCCAGAGACTTATGAATTAGAGTTGTGAATTGTCCAAGAACACGTGTTCCACACTGATGTGCCTCCATGCCATGGTTTTGTAAGTTTGTGCCCATTTTTCCATGCTGGCACTGTGTGCATTTTTGAGAGTATGTTCCAGGTTAGTAGGTAGAATGTTATGATTTAATAATTCTTGATTTGCCTTCTGTTTAGTAAACGTTTCTGATTAAAAGGGTTTTAAAGACATTTGTCTGAGAGGGTAAGTGAATTTCCTAGGGTTACATAGGAGTACGTGTCAGAAGCAGAAATTGAATTCATGTCTTCCTGAATTCAAGGCTTGTTCTTCCCTATACCATTCTACCTCACAAAGTATTGTGCATAATTGTGAATATGAGGAAATTGAAAGAATAAAAGACAGATGAAATGGTACATAGTGAAGTAATAAAAGCAGAAAAATAATAAATACAATGAGTACAACAAAATAAATGAAAATAATAATTCATTCAGTCATTTTTCAATTGTATCTAACTCTTTGTGACCCCATTTGGGGTTTTCTTGGCAAAGTTACTGTAGTGGTTTGCCTTTTTCTTCTCCAACTTATTTTACAGATGAGAAAACTCAGGCAAATAGGGTTAAGTGACTTGCTTAGGGTCACACAGCTAGTACGTGTCTGAGTCAGATTTGAATTCAGGAAGATGAGTCTTCTTGACTCTAGGCTCAGCATTCTATCTCCTGTACCACCTCATAACCCAGATGTCAATGCAATGAAACTAAATGTTTTCTAAGTATTTAGAACAACTTTGACTAGAGAAAAGATTGCATTGAGAAATGAATTTCATTTTTGTCACTGAGTAGATAGGTACTATAGGTCTATAATATATATTTTTGCTATTTAATCTGTTGATTTGTTTCACTTAGCTTTTTCTTTTTTTTCTTTATTATAAAGAGAAAGCTCACTGTGGATAAGGAAAGAAAGGAAGAGTAGGGAGAATATTCAGAAAGGATTATGATATTAAAACAAAAGTCACAAACAAAACTTTAAAAAATGTATAAGTGCAAAGAGAGATGAGAGATTGATGACAGGAATGAAACCCATACTAAAATTATAGAAAATTTCATATTTTTAATATATTTTAACTATTTCATCTCCTAGTCTAAATTGGGACCTGTAAGAAGAGTGAGAATACGTTAAATTACATAGTTAGATTCCACACCTGGAATAATGAAAGCCTCATGAAGTTTTTAGATCATTAGATGGTCTGAGTCTTTGAGAACTAGCAGGTGGGAATGCCTACACCAGATATTGTACTCTGAGCTCATTCAAACTCCTTGACTGGATTTCTGCCTATGTTATAGCATGTAAAGGTCAGGCTGTAAGCAAAGCCATGCATGTATATATTGCCACGCATGTTATTGTCACATGTGAGGGTTTTAATACCTCATCTGATATGTCACAATTGGATAGATATCAATTCTGTGTAAACTTGGTTGGTAGTTTTAGGAATTCTTCTAACTTCAGAAAGAACTAGAGGGTATTCTTGGCCTACTATAAGAGTCATAAAAACGTGGTCATCCCAAGAGACAAACTCCCCTCTTGGATCACTACCTTGTCATGGTGGAGAGACTTGCATAGCTCAGTGATACTATCAGCCATGCTGTATAGGGTTATCCAAGACAGATAGGTCATGGTGGAGAGTTCTGACTAAAGATTATGCACTAGAGGAGGAAATGGCAAACCATCCAAGCATCTTTGTCCAAAAAATCCATAGACAGTATTAAAGACCTGGACAATATTAAGAGATGATATCAGAAGATGAGTCCTTAAGATTGAAAGGTGTTCAACATGCCACTGGGGAAGAGCAGAGGACAAATAGAAGTAGTAGCTAGGGCAAAGTCAAGAGAGATGAAAAAGAAAATCTGATGCTGAAAAGATCAGTACTGAATAAGAATCTGCACTGTAAGATTGGTCAATCAAGGTAAGTTGATCTGGTCAAACAAGAGATGGAAAGTTTAAACATTGACACCTTGAGTGTTAGTGAACTTAAATGGATTAGAATTGGTGACTTGAATTAAGGTGATATACTACTATGGACAAGAATTCCTTGGAAGAAATGGAATAGCCCTCATAGTCAATAAAAGAATGAGAAAAGCATTACTGGGGTATAATCTCAAAAATATCACAATGACATGTGTTCAAATCCAAGGTAGACTATTCAGTATCACAATAATACAAGTGTATGCTCCAACTACTAATGCTGAAGAGCACGATTTTGTGAAGGCCTAAACACATTTTTTAGAAATAACACCAGAAAAAGATGTCACATTTATCACAGGGAATAGAATGCTAATGTAGGAAATCAAAAGATAATTTGAATTACAGGCAAGTTTGACCTTTGTGAATAAAATGAGGCAGAGCAAAGGTTAATAAGCTTTTCTTAAGATAACTGGCTGGTCATAAGAAACAAGTCTTTGTCAATAACCCAAAAAGTTACTCTACAAGTGGGCAATATAGAAATCAGATTGATTTATACTTTTCAGTCAAAGGTGGAGAATCTCTGTATAGTCAGAACAAAATACCTAGAACTGACTGTGACTCAGATCATGAGCTTCTTCATACAATATTCAGACTTAAAATGAAGAAAAATAGGGAAAAATATTAGACTATATAGATATGATCTAAAATATCCTTTATGAATATGAAGTGAAAGATATGAATAGATTTAAGGGATTAAATTTGGTAAAGTGCCTGGACAAATTGATATTATATAGGAGGCAGCAACAAAAAGCATCCCCCCAAAAGAAGGACAAGAGAGCAAAGGCTGTCTGATGAGGCTTTACAAACAGCTAAGGCAGGAAGGAAAGGGATTTTATATGTATATATATATATATATATATATATATATATATATATATATATACTCAAATGAATGAAGAATTCCAAAGCCTTTTTAAAAAATGAACAATGTGAAGAAATAGAAGAAAACAACAGAGTAGAAAAGACAAGAGATATCTTTAGAAAAATTATAAATAATAAATAGAATATTTCATGCAGAAATGAGTATGATAAAAGACAAAAATGGTAGAGACTTAACAGAAGCAGAAGGATTAAGAAGAAATGGCAAGAATATATAGAAGAACTATACAAGAAATATCTCAGCACTACCAATAACCATGATAGTATGGTTACTTATCTAGACCCAGACATCTTGGAGAATGAAGTCAAGTGGGCCTTAGAAAGCCTTGGTAACAGTAAAGGCTAATGGAGATGATAGAATTCCAGCTGAGCTATTTACATTCCTAAAAGATAGTGTTTAAAGTGCTGTACTCAATATGCCAGCAAATGTGGAAAACTCAGTAGTAGCCACTGGGTTGAAAAAAGATTGCTTTATACCTTGGTTCTAAAGAATGGCAATAAAAATGTTCAAATTTTTGAACAGTTGCGCTCATTTCCCATGTGGGCATGATTACACTTAGCATTCTGCACGCTAAGCTTCAGCTTTATGTGAATCTAGAATTACCAGAAGTTCAGACTGGTTTTGCAAGAGACAGACAAATTAGAGACCAAATTGTCAACATTCACTAAACTATGGAGAAAGGAAGGGAATTCTAGAAAAACATCTACTTCTGCTTCACTGACTACACTAAGACCTTTGACTGTGTGAATCACAACAAAATGAACTGCAACCATGAAATTAAAAGACCCTTGCTCCTTGGAAGGAAAGCTATGACAAATCTGAGCAGCATACTAAAAAACTACAAACATCATCTTGTTAACAAAGGTCCATATGGTCAAAGCTATGTAGTCAAGTATAGTTGTGAGAGTTGGGTTATAAGGAAAGCAGAATCAACACTTGCATTGTAGTGCTCAAGAAGACTTTTGAGAGTCCCTTGGACAGCAAGCAGATCAAATCAGTCAATACTTAAAGAAATTAATTCATGCTATTTACTGAAAGAACAAAGCTTTGTCTTACTTTGTCTTTACTTTGACCACATCATGAGAAGAGAGGATACATTAAAAAAAAAACCAGCAACCACACTGATATTTGGAGAGATTGAAGGCAAAAAGAGAAGAGGCAGCTGAGGATCAAATGGAGAGTGTAATGAAATCAACAAATATGACTTTGGACACACTTCAGGAAATGGTGGTGGACAGAAGGAACTGGTGTGCTATAATCCCTAGTATCGTGAAGGGTTGGACATGACCAAAGAACTGAACAATGAGACAAATTGAGTGTAGCAAATGTACATGATTCTTTGCCTTGGTGTCCTGTTCCTTGCTAATGACTGAGTCATTGCAATTTAAATACCAGACTCTGTCATTTCATTTGGTAGTCTCCAATCAGTCATCTGAATTAAGAGGGATGGATTAGGAGCAAGTGATAAGGAGTCTCTAGGAAATTTAGGTTTTATGTAAGGAAATTTTTTCAATAATTTCTGCCACCCAAAGTCTGGAGAGTTATCTTGGGATATAGTGGGCTCCTGATTACTAGAAGTTTTTAATGAAAAGGTATATTACTACTCATCAAACATTAGGTGATCCCCACATAGAGTGAATTTGTCTCTAGATATAAGTTGAATTAAAGATCCTTTCTGCTTCTGAGATTCTATTATCTTATTTCTATTTCGGATGCTGCATACTACTGCCTCTAGCCCTCCAAGCTAAAGTTCACATCATCAGTATCTAGGCTTGTTCATATTTCAGTTCTGAACTTCATCTTCACAGAAACTTCTTAGCTTTGTGCCCTACTTTCCAAACCAGGAAAAGATAAGTCAGTATCTTGAGTCACTCTCACTTGAAGGCTAGGAGTGAAATTGAGAGGAATGGCACAGTTAACTTTTATATTAAATCTCTAAGGAAGCTACTTCATATGTCCTTCAAATTTACATAGAATATCCAGAACTGTTTTTGGTTAGTATCCTGGTGAAGATCTCAAAATATCATAGTTTAACCTAGGAGCTCCCAGGTATAAAATGACCTACTATAACACTGGACAGGAACAGTTTTGCCATATTTGGAAAAACTTCAAATATCAGTGAACTGGTTTCTCTGAATATAGAAGAACTGACATTGACAGCCATTAGAATGGTTTTTCTCTAATACAGTGTTTCACTGATTATCAAGTGGAAATACAGACACACTCAGACACACATGTATATGAACACACACACACACATACACACATACACACACCGCGCCCCCCCACCCCCCCAGACAACCGGGAGTCCTCAGTGGGTAGTCACAGTGGAAAGGGGCATATACCCTCACCTAGTAGGTGAAACACATATATCTGCGGCAGGACCAACATCTTTGTAAGACTCTGTGGATTGAGATAGATTTCCTATTGGTAACAGTTGCCAGGGGATGTATCTTTGGAGAAAATAAAATATTCCTATTAAGTAACTTGGGCTGTTCTTTGCTTAGCTGTGATAGCATTTGCATTGCTGGTTGATAGAGTAGAAGAGGCATTGTGGGGTCTTAATAAAGTTGTTCTACCTGATAAATAAACATGAACATTCATAAATCAGTGCAGTCCTGGGAAGTTTAATTCTCAGAGTAAAAGGTCTCACTAAGCATGGTGCTATTCTCTTTAATTGTCCCCTGCTTTGTCTGTTGCTTCCCATCATACACTTCTTTCAAAAAGCCATATTTTCTACAAATTCACATTTAGAATTTGATTACAGAGTCTCAGCCATTTCCATGTACAAGATAGAGCCTACTGTGACAGAGTAGTGCTCCTAAAGTTTGTTCAGGAAGGTTAAATAGTTATTTTTTGGACACTAAACATTTTTATGATGTTTTTGCTAAATTAGAAAACATTTTTTAATGCTGCAGATGTGCAATATATTTCTCTCAGGATGGAAAAAAGGTCTCTATAGTGCTTAAGGCAGTACCTAATATTTTTCCCTTTTTCATAATACCATCTGTGTTTGTATGTGGAAGGAAGAAAGAAAGGAAAGGAGGGGAGAAAAAGGAAAGAATCCTAACTTCCCTGGCTTCCTTTAAGTCTCAGCTAAAGTTCCTTCTTCTTCAAGAAGTCTTACTCTTAATCTTTGCTTTGGTCCCAATTTAACTTGCTAG
>JAQQSK010002337.1:0-51545 GCA_028658325.1 Potorous gilbertii | reverse complement strand
TTTTCTCTTGAAGGATTATACTCAGCTTTGCTGGGTAGGTTATTGTTGCTTGTAATCCCAGTTACTTTGCCTTCAGAATATCGTACTCTAAACCCTCTCTTTTTTAACATGCTAGTCATTAAATCTTGTATGATCCTGACTATGACCTCATGGTATTTGAGTAATTTCTTTCTGGTTGCTTCAAGTATTTTCTTCTTTACCCAGGGACTGTAATATTCCTTGGAGCTTTCATTTTCAGATCTCTTTCAAGTGGTAATTGGTGGATTCTTTCAATTTCTATTTTTACTATCTCATTCTAGGATATCAGGGCAGTTTTTCTTGATGGGTTCTTGAAATATGATATCTACGCTTTTTTTTTATCATGGTTTTCACGTAGACCAATAATTCTTTAATTATCTCTCCCTGATCTGTTTTCCAAGTCACTTGTTTTTTCTAATGATATATTTCATATTTTCTTCTATTTTTTCATTCTTTTCATTTCATTTAATTTCATTCTTCATGGTGTCATTAAGTTCTACTTGGCCAGTTCTAATTTTTTAAGGAATTATTTTCTTTTGAGAACTTTTGCACCTCTTTTCCCATTTGGCTAATTCTGTTTTATGTTATTAATTTCTTTAGTATATTTGCTACCTCTTTTACTAAGCTGTTAATTATTTTTTCATAATCCTCTTCCTTTGCTCTCATTTGTTTACCAAATTTTTTCTCCACTACTCATCTTTGATTTAGAAAATTATTTTTTTGCTGTTCTGGCAATTTTTGTTGAGTTTGTATCCAATTCACATATTTTTTTTCTTTTAAACTTTGCTTATAGCTTTTTTGACCTTGTTTTCTTCTGAGTTTGTGTCTTGGTCTTCTCTGTCATCATAGTAGCTTCTTTGTGTTCAGGCATTTTTGATGTTTGCTCATTTTTTCAATCCAGTGCCTTGATTTTGAAATTTATGTTAAGTGGGACTTTGTTCCTGTAATGGAAGGGGAAGAGCTCTGTCTCAAGCTTTAGACTTTTTCATCCTTCTGTTTTCAGAGCTAGTTCTGAGAATTTGGAAGGTTTCAGTGCTTCTAAGGTGGTGTGATCTGGGAAAAGGTGTGGTTACTGCCCTCCTAATCTGCACTCTAAAAAATCTTCCATAAATTGATGGGAAATAGGAAATAGACCCATAAAAAAGGGGTTATTTCTTTTTTGACATGGAGGTAGTTAGATGATTCAGGGGATAAATCATTAGGTCTGGAGATGGAAAAACCTGAATTTGTATCCAGCCTTAGATGCTTATTACCTGTGTGACCCTGGTTAAATCTAGTCTACTGGAGAAAGAAATGGCAAATCACTCTAGCATCTCTGCCAAGGAAACTTCATGGATAGTATTGGCATTCTGTTGTCCATAGGGTCCCAAATAGTCATACATGACTGAACAACTGAACCACAGTAATTTTTTTGACCTAGAGGGAGTTAAGACGAGACAACTCAGGCAGCAAAGATGACTTGCTAAGTCAAAATGCCAAATACTTACAGAACTGGTCCTAGAAATCAAGCTTCTGGAATACATTTTTTCCATTTTGGAGGGAGCTGTTGAAGGTTATATTGCCTCTTTGGCAATCCTAATTTACTATCAAACACTAAAGTTTCATTTTTGGGTGCTATGATTATATAATGTAATCACCTGATGTGTGTGAGAGTTTCCCAATGAGAACCTTCTTGAAAAAGTGTATTTTAATAACTAAGTATAGTTCTGTGTATGATTAAATCCCAGGGAGCTTTGGTCAGAATTAGATTTCTTACTATTTGGAGCCAACTCTTTGCTAAGGACTTTGTACTCTTACTTTGATACCAGCTAAATACATTTTAATTGTTCATTTTATTAATACTCTTCTGGCCATTGGATCAATGATTTGTCTGGCTAGCAAAAATAGGGAAACAATTATCCAGGAGACAGAATGTTGTTACCCTGACATACATTTCTGAACAAGATCATGGAAAAAAAAACAACAAACCTGGGGAGGTTTAGTTATTCCAATCTCCCCCTTTCCAGCCCCAAGAAAGCTAAAGTATTTTTGCAAAGCACATAATATGTTGAATCAGCAGCAAGGAAAATAGGACTAAATTGTGATGTAATCTTCAAGAAAACCATATTTGTAATAAGGTTAATTAAATTTGCTGCAAGCTTGAGATGAGCATGCTGTAAGTGTGCCAGTAAATCTGGTCTTACTTTATCAAACTGAAGGGCAAACCCCCCCACCCCACCCCCCCTTCTCCCAGAATGAGTAGCGCATTGCCAGAGGACACACAGGCTGGCAACAATAACTAATACGTTATGAGAGGTTAGACAAGTTTAAACAGGAGTTGTTTCTGAACTGAAGGGCAAATTGGAAGAAATTTCTTTGTCTGCTTGTGATGCTGTTAAATTGAAAGCACAATGGGAGGTTTCAGTAGAAGCAACAAAGGTTGAAATGATAGCCTGCTGTTTGCAGTGAGCATCGTGGTTCCATTGAGGGTCCAGACATCTGGTAACAACAGCCACTCCTTGTCAGGTTTTGCCCCACACTGGGCACCAGAACACTTTGCACTGTTTAACTCATCAGGGTCTTCTAGCTCTACAGCGCGCTCTACATCAAGAATGTTTATGTAATAAAACAGAGCTAATTAAACATTTCAAAGGGAAACATTATTTTAACACTAATTAGATATGATTACAGTTCCTTTTCTATGCCTGTGCTGAACTGCACTGAAGCACCCTTGTTTGCTTTTTTTTTTTTAAACTCAGTTCAGTAACAAAATCTTATCAAATAATATCACTCTCTATCTCATGGTATCTGTATTCCCCTGAATGGGATCATATGCACAAACCTTAATCAAATTTAGAATGTATTAAAACAATGAATATATGTGATGGAAAACTAGCTAATAGTGTATAATTCATACAGAAATATTCCTCTAAGATTCTTGAATAATTTGCAGGTATTGTGTTACTCAGTTCTTTCCCACATCATCTCTGTGCCTGGGTAAGAAGTTAACTTTATTTTATAGTCTGAGGTTCTAACGTGAGGGGTGGGGGAACATAAATATTTTGCTTCAGACCATATAACTGGTCAATGCCTGATTGAAGGTTGCTATTATGTAGGTGTAGTATAGCCAAGCATAATTTCTGGTGAAGTCTGTCTCAGACAGTGATGATGAAAGTGTTCTCACTCAAAATATTTAAAGTACACAGGATGAAGTGATAAAACTTGCATGTGCAAAACATTACCTGGATTGGTGGTAAGAAGACTACCAGGCTGTCTAAAAGGGCTCTTTCTTCATTGGCTGCTGAGATTATATAATGATAAACTTTGAACTGATTAAAAAAACTAAAAATAAACTATGAACTTTCAAAACAAACAAAAAACTATCCAATCCTCAAATTAGAGTTTTATTTCTATCTGTAGTGTATAACATGGGCTTAAAGAAATTTACATGGGTATTGGAATAATACAAGAATATAAGTTGCCTGGATATAGATAAATGAGTTGGACACTTGTAAGAGTAAGGACGAGTCAATTATTTCAAGAAACATTTATGAATCCTTCATCAGTTAAGAAAGAAATATACTTAATTTGTTCAGTGCTACTTGATTTGGGGGCTAAGGAAATAGTATTATAATCCTATGAATAGAGTTCATTTTTCATAATTTTGAAATGAGGTGAAGAAGGAATAGGAAGATATTCTTGTTTCAATGAAAAAAAAATTCAGCATATTTCTCCTTTCTTATTTTCCGACCTCTCCCTCATGCTCACAAAGAAAAGAGAGATCTCCTACATACAGGTTCTCTGCAGTCCCAATTAAAATGGACTTCAATGAGAAGTTTTTCTTTTCCACTTCCAACCTGAGCTTCAGGGCAGAGCTGTAGCTGGAGAGTATATTGTGTTCATTTTGCTGTTTGAGTTGTTCAGGAAGAAGAAGTTGTCTTTCAAATACCAAACAGTTAATATAATGCCTTCAGGACCCTGCTGTCACATCAAGGATTCTTTAAAACAGGTAGATAGTAATAGATAGGTAGAGAAATAAGTATATAGAGATAGATGGATAGACAGAAAAATCTGTCAGTATATAGTTAATATACCACTTATCAAGTAGCTGAAGTTTTAACAAATACAAATAATTTGTTCTCACTCATAAGAAACTTTTAAAATTGAAATGATGATTGTGAATATTACTGTGTTATATGAAGAAAAAGTAGATGATATTCTAGTCAAATAAATTGACAGACTTATTCTTAGAATCACAAACATGGAGTATTAGCGTTCAGAAGGACCTTAGAGACCATTTTGTCTAACACTGTCCTTTTACCTAGGGGGAAACTGAATCAGAGATGTGAAATAATTTTCCCAAGGTCAAACAGTTAGCTAGTGGCAGAACCAAAGCTAGAACTCAACTTTCAATCCAGTGCTTTTTGTAAGAAACAATACCATTTATACAAAGAACATCACTGTTCAGTGATGAATATATTTTTCGTACAGATATAGGTATATATGTATATTTATACATGCATATACACATATATGTGTATGTGTATATATATATATATATATATATATATATATATATATATATATGTACACACATATATTTATTTAGATATATCCTTAAATTAGTACTCCCTGTACCTATAAGCTTCTATCATGTGTTAGGTACTGGTACTTAAGAGGAGCCAAGGAAGACACACTGGCATACTATTTTAAACTGGTTCAGACCAGTGGTCATTTTCCCACAGTTTTGCCCGTGTAAAAAAAATTGTGATAGAAATAGAAGGCAGAAATAAAACAGTTCCTGCCCTTTAAGAACTTACAGTCTGTGGAAGGGAAAAAAGACTTGAATGTATATAAGTATTTTTATAAAAATACATTCAAAATAAATAAAAGGAAGCTTTTGGGGAGGAGGACATTTGATGGAAGCAGAAAAGGTTTGTTGTGCTCGACTTGAGACATGGAAGAGACAAAGGCTTGTAAGATGTGGCTATGAGTAAGGAATACCTGCTAACCCTTGATGATGATCCTGCACAGAAGCAGGATGTGGAGTATCATGTTTGAGGGATCGAAAGTAAACATGGTAATGATGAACAAAATCTAGCAATCAAGTAGTCATGGAAAGCAACGAGTAAAACCTTACCCAGGTTGCTTAATTTTTGATGATATAGAACAGAAATAGGAAACAAATAAAAAACAATAAAAAGTATTTGGAATACTTTATCTCTGATTTTTTTTTACTGAGCCTGAATTAAATTCTGCCTCCTTTGTCCTATACATTCTGTTTTATAGGGTAAGGATGATGATTTTTGTCTCCTTTAAGTCCAATTCACTAGAAAGTCCATACATTACTCATGATGTCAGCGGTCCTTTTCAAAAAGGGTAGTCAGCAACAAACACTTCTATTCTCTTCTCCTCGTCTTTCAGGCTGAAATTGTAATTGAAATTTCTTTTTCTTTTGGAATCCAAGTACTTCACCCCTCACATCATAGAGGAAACATGATGCATTGTAATAGAGCCCATGCCCTGGAGTCCAGAATATCAGGGTTTAGGTCCTGCATCTTACATTATTAGCTGTGTGACCAAGGGAAAATCATTTAGACTCCGTGCATAAAGGTAGTTTCCTAACACTATGATGACAGACCACTTGCAGATATTCATGGCTGACATGCATTTCTAGACAAGGGGGTGTCTTCCATCAAAGAAATAAGAAGTTTAACCCAAAATTTCAAAAAAGAAAAAGAGAAGAGAAAAAAAGAGGAGAAAAAAAGAAATGAAAAGGTAAACCATCATTGTGTCCTGTTGAGTCTTCTTTTGCAAAAACTGTCAGATTTGTCCTTGCCTTTTGTTCTCTTGCCTCCTTTCTCATGTTCCATCAGCTCATTCTATTGTCTTCTAGCAGGTATTTCCTGCCTATTGTCTCTTCCTTCCTCAATATTCCTTACCCATGCCAAGTATATTCATCTTCCTAAAATATAAATTTCTTTGCATTGCACCCCTTTTTCAGGAACCTGTTTCCTGCCCTATGGTTTAGGATTTTCTCTCTTTCTTTCAAGTAACTCACCCCTCATCACTTGGGTCCATCCCAACTATCATATTTTATTTCCAACTATAACCTTCTGATCCAATCAATCTCTTTTGTTCAAATAGAATACTTATTTTTGACTTTCTGGTTTTGTTCATACTTTTTCTCCAACTTCACTGTCCCACAACAAAATATTCCTTCATTCTATTCTACTCTATTCCCCGTCCGCAGCTCCTACTTTTCTTTATCTTGCTTATTACTTAAGATCCAGTGTAAGGAATATCTTCCTCATGAAATCTTTACTGATAATACCAGTCCTCTTTATTTCTCCTGTACCTTAATGTCTTTTGTGTTCTCTGTCTGATACATAAAATGATCACCTTATCACAGGATACAATTGTTATCTAATGCAACTTTTGCTACATCTATGTTTTACCTTCCCAACCAGACTCTAAATTTTGAATGAGTAAGGATCTAATTCTACTAATTAATTCTCTCAAAAATATTCTCATAGCTCTTGAAACATCCTATGCAGTAGATTGACACTATTAATTCCCGAATTCTCTAAACATCTCAAATTCTCTTATATGTTTTTCATATAGGATACCCACAATACTTTTCTAATATTTTAAGTTTGAATCTCTAACAGTATTTTCCTAGAACACGTAGAAACCTGTCATGGTATCATATTATTTGGGGACATATGGTTTAGCGTTTTACTTCACTTGTTTTCAAAATAAATTTATTGGAACCTTATTTTGATACCACACATCAAAGTATGAAATTTGGATTAATGAAGATAATAAGTTGAATGTTTTCCACAGAGGGCTAGTTACCCCAAGTACTAGAAAACACTTAAATAATTTATTTATTTTTGCTACTCCCAAACATATTGTATACACTCTCTCTATAATGAGAAGTGTGTGGAGAAGATGGTTGAAAGAAGAGTAGACATAGACCAGCGATGAGGAACCTGTGGGCTCGAGGCCACATGTGGCCTTCTTGGTCCTTGGGTGCAGCCTTTTGAATGAATCCAAGTTTCACAGAACAAATCCTCTTATTAATGGGACTTGTTCTGTGAAGTTTGGATTCAGTCAAAGGGCTACCCTTAAGGACCAAAAGACCACATGTGGCCTCAGGGCCATAGGTTCTCCATCCCTGAGTAAGACATTTGACAACCTTAATTAACCTTTAGTATTTTCTCAAGAAGAATCACTTATTTAGGGTTAAATAAATTTTAGTGGTAAAATTATTAGGAGTCAACATCGATTGTCTCCCCCTTTCCTGGAACTCCATGCTGCTTAGAAAGGCTCCTTTAGTGGCATTGCATGTGTATTTGTAAGGAATTGGAAAAGGATGCTGATTTGTAAATGATTCTAAGAAAGTCTTTATATTTAAAACTGTCTTTTATTTAAAAACACCTACTGGAAATTTATTGGAAAAAAGGTCGGGTAGCTGTTAGATTGAATCGAATTTGTTGACCACTAACCTATGAGATTAGGAGGGAGGAAATAAAGGGAGAGTAATCTGGGAGGCCATAGAGAAGAGGATCTAACTAGTATTCCTCTCTACCTTATCCTAGTTAGAGAGAGGTAAACATCAACTTATATTTTAACCCCTTACACACCGTGGGAAAGGTAAATATATTCTGCTGAGTGAAGCAAATGGTAATGTTAGCATCTTTTATTTTGTGGCAGAGAAAAAAATGGAGGAGTTAAAAATTATGTGGGACTTCTGAAAATGTGGAAGAAGAGGAACTGTAAGGGAAATATAAAAGTAGTCCATGAATCACAAATATTGCTTTTCTAAGAGACTTTTGTATGATTTGTAATACTTTTCACACCCTGGAAAATATTATATTAATAATTCTCTCATATCTACTTTGCCTATGATTCTTGAGTCTCTTGCTTGGATGATTTTTATCAGTGTGGGATTTTCTTCCTTGAGCAGTGACTTACCTCTCTGTTACTCCATACTGTTCATATTAGATGGCCTTCCTGAATCTCTGGGGCCAATAAATGTCAATCATAAGATGACAAGCTTCTCAAAAATTTAGCCATATTTGTCCACATGTAATGGACATGTAGATCACTAGGCCAAACTCAATGTTTTTTTTCAGCTTGTCAGGACCTGCCAGACCTTTCCCTCTATGGATAAATTCTTGAGAACCCAGAGTGGCTATTATGCCCTGATAAATCATTGGAATATCACTTAATTAAATTAATTTTATACACAAAAGTACCAACCTTTCTTCTGCTAGTATATATTTATCCCTCTCTCCTCCACTCCACATCTCACTCACTTTTAAATACTGTCTTTCTCCATTAGAATGTTAAGTTCTTTGAGGAAAAGACATCTTTCTGTTTGTATCGGTAATATCTGTTCTTGGTGTAGTTCATGGCACTTGGTTAAGTAATTGCTTTCTCTATCTAATCTGGGTTTCTTCTAGCTCCTCTTCTTTGCCCAATATAATCATGGATCCCTAGTTATGAATATTTATAATTTGGACATATTATATGTATGATTTATCTCCTAGATAAAATATGTTCCATCAATAGAAGGATCACAGGAGTATTTTTGTTCTCTTTCCATTAACCTGATTCTTTCCATCAACATCACTCCTCCTACATCTTCAGTCTTCCTTCCAGCACATCTTATTACATTAACTCTTTCCTCAGTGACAACACTTATATTATTAGGGTTTGAAAAGCCAGTCAACCTACTACTGACCTATAATGTAAACATTCCAATTACTTTAGACTTTTTATCCTTAAACACAGAAGTAAGCTTGCTGTCTTGAAAGACTTTCAAATATTTAGTGCCATCCCAATATAGAATGAACTGCATTGGGAGTTGATGGTTCTCCCCTTTTTGAGATCATGCATCTTGTAGAGGGATTACTGGTTGGACGATTTACTCACCAAGATTCTTTCTAGTTCTGAAATTCTATATCATTTGAAATTCTGTACGTTTCCTACAATGTATTTCTAAATGTGGAGAGATGCCTTTCTTACAGAAAATAAGAAATCACTTTTATTCGCAAAATGAAAACGCCACTAGGACCATTTCCACTTGAGGACCATGGTCATGGCTTCAACACTACATGTAGTAGTGTTTTCATGTCACTTTGGATTCAGATTGTAGCATATGCATTTATTTGTGCTTTCACAGAGAGATTGTTCTTTGAACCAGTCCTAGGTTTAGTAGGTACAATAACAGTTTCTCCCACATAGTTTGCTAACTTTGCCCCTCAAAGCTAACCTGCTACCCACTGAGCATGCTCCTCTTTCTGGAAGTTCTCCTGGGTTAAAACAAAACAAAACAAAACTACAAATTGATTTGACTTGTGAAATGCTTTGATATTTTGCACAAATATGGAGTCTAGCAATGAAAAAAAGGACTCCATGGTGTGTATGTGTGTATGTGTGTGTAAGTATGTGTATCTTTAAAAATAAAAAAGGTCTAAATCTGCAAGCCTGAAAGAGCCCTTTAGCAAAACAAAACAAAAACAAAATTTTGTGTGCTAACCACAGAAACAGGTTTTAAACCCATTAAAATACTTCATCCCATTATTTTTTTTGACCAATTGACCACAATATTAAAAATTCAATCATGGAGCAGCTGACAATTGCAGTTGCCTAATTTTATTTGAGTTTTTTTTCCTTTTTCCATTTTTCCATCCTGTTAGCGCTGCTGCCTGTGCCCAGACAGTAATGGGCTTCTTGTATGCCCACGACTGTTATGATCATGTAAATTTATTGGTGCTTAGAAGAAGCGAGCTATTAAAACATTACAACAGCCATTACAGCCGGGCTCGTGTTGGCTTTCGCTCCCAATGAACATATGCTTCCGAGTGAATGCCTAAACTCTTATTTATGGATTTAATTTAATATGCGGAAAGAATTCAAAATTAAATTTTGTGTCTGCCTCCAGAGAGTGTCAGTGTATAATAACATGGTAATTTTTACACATCTTTATGAGAAATGGGAAAATTAATTCTTTCTGACAAGTTGTAATTATTCGACTTGGAACAGTTGCAGCTGAGCAGTTTGCATGCCTGTTGTCTGGTGTTGCGCAGTGTAAGGGGAAAATGTGGGATGGAGATATATTGTGCATCTGAGAGTTTCTAATAGCTTCTGACATTTTAGCCTTGCATATTATCAGGGTGCTCTTTAAGGAGTGGGGCTATAATCTATTATGTTGCCTGGGACACACAGAGTTGCAATAGATGGAACATCTAGCTCAATAGGATTATTTCTAAAATGGGGGGGGGGGAAGTATCCCCTGGATCACCCGGTAGATTAACATAGATGAAATTAAGATGGCACTTTATAATCCTCAAGTTCATGTATTACTGTGTACCTATTTTAGCCTGCATGTATGCAAAGAAAAATATAATCTTTGAGCATCGCACCAGAATGTGGTTAGATTTTAAAAGACTAAGCACATAAAAGTGAAAATACTTTTACAACTAAGCTAGCTTCCAAGGGGAAAGCCCATCTTTAGATTATTCTATCCTGTGACTTAAGAATTAGTTTTTAAATGTTCACCAGAAAAAGAAAAAAAAACCAGTTTCAACATACAGCTAAACCAAAACACACCACTGGTTCCATTAGCAAATAAAATGCTGAACATGTTGTATGTGAAGAGAATGCATGCTGATTGACAGGCCAGCCTGGTGGAGGTTGGTATAGTCTCTGTTGTGCAGGATCAATATAGACTTTTCAAAATAAATGCAAACTGCAGTGTTAAGAAAGTGTTTAGCAGATGAGCATTAGAAAAAGTACTGTCGTTAAAAGCGAGTGAATTTTCTCTTTGCTTTGGTACCTCTGTTACAGTATACAGGGAAGTACAACTGCTGATTAAGTGGGTATCCCTCAGTTCTCTGAGTCTGTACAGTCTAACTACTCTGACATCACATTAAGAGGCACAGTCTTGCTAGAGGGCTATATTTAAGAGAGCTGTAAAGCTGAGTTCTAACCACTTGTGGCCACCAAAATAGCATGATACTTTTTGCATGTTAAGGCTGGAGTCCTGCCCAAGTTCTAATTGGGTAATTATATCCTACCTTGCTCACATTCCCTGCAGCTACCAAGTTCTTTCCGTCCCAAACTGCTCTCCACCGTGGCACACTATTAAACAGCTGCCCTTTCCACCTCAGAGGTAGCTGCATCTCACTGATTTGTGGTATTGTTTTTACCCAAGTAAGAAGTACCTAATCCTGATAAAGAGGATGTCCTTATACACTTCGCCTTTTAGCTTTTTTCACAATTGGTATTTTATTTGTTCCCACATAATTGTGACTTAGAAACCATATTATTTTTTAAAAGGGGAGTCAAAGGCATATTAAGCAGTGTACTAAGGTTCAAATAGATAGTAAAAGACCTAAAAGAGGCTAGAAATAACAAAGGCTGATTGTTAAGTCACTAAACTTTTCTTCTGCATAATATCATCTTTGAAATTATTGGCTGCCATCATAATTGTTTTTGTCATTTAAATGATAAAACTTACAGATTATTCAATCACCATGCCATGATGGGAAGATCCTTGTAATGGGAGTCGGAATCCTGGCCTCCAAGCCCAACTATGTTAACTTAAGCAAGTCACTGGATCCTCTGCTGACTTTAGTGCCTTATCTATAAAACAAGGATAAAGAAGCCAAACTTAATATCTAAAAATTCTTGAAAGGGTAATGTTCTGTTTCAGGTACCAGAGAAGGGAAAATGAACAAACACTGCCATCTTCTCTATTGGGCAAAACTCTAATGATGCAGAACCAAGTTATAGAGAGGGCAGGTGTGTGGGGGAGAGCAGTGATGTCTGAAGAGGGATACAAGAGACAACTAAGCCACAGGGACCTACAAACATGTTCAAGACTTCTCCGTACTATAGAAGTTAAAATAAACCCTGCCCTCTAACTTTGCCAAGTAGCTCACTTATTTTCTTTCTTTCACCACTAAATTTCTTGAAAAGAAAGATAATGGTCCTTATTGTTTGGCTTTCACATAAATTGCCTTGTTTAATTCTCACTATGTCCCAGAGAGGTTTTAATTTCCATTTAGCAGATTAGAATATTAAGGCTCAAAAAGGGTGTGACTTGTCCAAGGTCAGAGAACTAGTTAGGAGATCTTGGATTAGATCCAAAGTCTTCTTACTACTAATCCATTATCTCCATATTATACTGCCTTCCTTATAAAGGAATCCAGTAGTTTTGGAACATAAAACTATCGTCTGTACTTGCTACCTCTACTTACCACCTTTACCACCAATGTTTTAACCTCCTATAATTTGGTTCTTCCCAAAGATGATCCTCCCTCAAGTCATTAAGTATGTCATTCTTTTGTAAATATCCATACTCTTTGAAATCTGGATCTCATTTAGCTCTACTGACCTCATCAAAGCTTGCTACATCCTTATTTTCTCTGACTCAATATTATCTTGGTTCTCCTCCTACTTCTCAGACTGTTGTGTGTCTACTTTGTTATTCTTGCTTCCTCCAAACCTCTGTAGTCTTATTTTGAGGTCTTCTCCTTGGTCTCTTTCTTGACTCCCACCTTTGTTGACCTTAAAAATTGTGAAAGAAAACTGGATTTAGAATCAGAAGACCTGGATTCCCATCTCAGCTCTACCTCTTATTTCCTGGGTTACCTCAGACAAGTCATTTATCCTCCTGGGTCTCAGCTTCTTCAGTAGTCAAATGAAGGGATTTGGCTAGAGGATATTTATGATACCTTTCAGTTCCAAATTATGACCTTGAAAACTATCACAACTATGAGGATGACTGCTAACTATCTTTAGATCTCTAGAACCCAAAATCTCTCCTGAGTCCCATTTCCATATATCCAACCACCAGCTGTGCCCATATTGATGTCACTTGGCTACCTCAGACCCAATACATATAAAATTTAACTCCTCACCCCTCCCTGCTTATGATCGCTTGGCTTTTCTCTGTTTGTTAATGGTAATTTTTCTTAAACTAAGGTTGGATGATGTGACTCCTCTACTCAGTCACCTCTATTGTTACCTTACTGCCTCTAGAATAAAATATAGACCTCTATGTTTAATTTGTAAAGTCCTATATGACCTGGCCTTAACCTTTCTCATTTCCTTATACATTACTCCCTGTTCTGTACTCTGTGATTCAGTTCAATTGGTCAAGACACACCTACGTCAAGAGGTAGAAGTGTGGAAGTATGTAACACAGAAAGGCAAGACATGAAGGACAGCCAAATACTTGGAGCTTAGTAATGGATAAGATGCTCTTCAAGAGCACTACTTTCAAGTAGCATCAGTTTCTTCTGCTCCAAGTAATAATGGAGCATAGAGTGAATTATGAGACAAGTTATCTAGTTATGTTTAGAGACAGAAGAAACAATAATGCCTAATGACTTCTTGTTGAGGGCAACTCCTGATTGCCCAGAAATAAACAGTAAAGCTCTCTTCTGCATTCCTTAAGTATTTATCGGCAACCTGACTCAGAACCTCTTTGGGAATTGTCATACCTGACAATTAGAACCCACTTCTGGTGAATCATGGTGTGATGATCCTGCCAGAAGAAATGTAGGATGATGGTTATGAAGTCCTGGGCAAAACATTTGCTATCTTAATAATACAGGTTATGTTTTAATAACTTCTGCCAGTTCAAGATAGGACATTCAGAACAGATTTGGCAAGTAAACAAATGGTTAAGAAAATAGTATCTGAAAGAGGAGTTTTGGAGAATGAGTTGAAATAGAGGAATAATTAACCCATTGCTTAGACTAGAGTATATTAACACATTTGGGGGTGATGGTGCATATAAGCATGTACACATGTGTATATATGTATTTACATCCATAGATGTATACATATGTGTGTGTGTTGTGAATATATGTGTGTATATTGGTATATCTATATATGCCTTCACATTATATCTGTATTTATCTATCATGATTTTTAAACTGTAAATGGAAGGGGAAATGAGAAAATTTCTATAAAATTCCATGAGTTAGATATCAGAGAGAGTGCAGATAAAATATAAGGAAAATAGTATGTGAAGACAACTAATAAATACATCAGAGAAAATTTATTAGAAGACAATTGTCGATAAAACCTATAATCTTATATGCATAAATATAATATACATATACAAAATATATAAAGTATTGAAAAATATGTAGGTAGACTAGAAATCTTAATACAAAGAGTAAGATTTGATTTCATTTATCACTGCAACATGAGAAGATGGGAGTTATGCCTGGAAGATAGCTACTGAAAGCATAGGGTGTTTAAAAAATAAAATGCATAAAAGAAATAGTGGGGCAGAATTAAAGATTATAAAGCTATACTCATGTTAAAAAAAATTCTAGAACCAGAGACAAGAAGCATAATAGAGAGAATTAAGGGAGAAATCAATTCAAGATTATGGTGGGGGTCCACTAAAGACCACTTGGACAGAGAATAGACGAAGACCACAGACCTGGTACAAACCTGATTTGTCCTTACCAGTAATGATACACTACTTCTCTGTGTCCATTTGAGGGGCAGTGTTGAACAAGGGGTAAAGAGCTGGCTTAGAAGTCAGGAAGACGAGTTCAGTCCTACCTCTCGCACAAACTGCCTGTGTGTCCCTGGACAAGTCACTTAACCTCTCAGTCTCTAGACTACCCTTTAAGACTATCAATTGTTTAGAAGCTTCCAGCCTGAATTTTTTTGAGTTTCTTAATCCAAAAATTCCCTGTATCACCAAAATCTTAGATCTAGTCCCTATGCTCTCTTCAAATATCAGAACATTTTCTCTCTGCCAAAAGCAGAGAAAATGATAACTCTTGACTTGCCATAATGACCATTATTAAAATGTAGTGAGTATACTCTATGCTCACCATTCCCAAATCTTGGGTATGGAGGTACCTCTGAGGAGTTGGGCTATGTTTCTCTTCCCTAATATTATAAACTCAAGTCCCCACATGAGGGTTTTCTCCACATACAATTAGGTACCAGTGTCATCCACTCAGTTTCATTTAACCAATGATCATCAGTTAACTTTTACAAAAGCATATTTACTTTGAAAATAAAATAAGAACAAGAATACAAACATTTCTCCCCAATACATCAGGGGCACCCATCTCTCCTGTATTACTTAGGCCAAAAGGGACAGTGGGTTCAGACATGGCACAGTTTCTACATAGTATTGTTTGCACCAAATTCCCAGCCAAATACAGCATCACTGCTAGATAAGTCCTCGTCTCAGTTACATGTGGATTGAGTCCCAGAGGTTGTTCCTCATTCCCAGCTACTTGGAAGTATTGATGCTGGACTGACTACAAAACCACCATGAATTTAACTCCTGGTCTACTGGAACCTTAGGTCTTAGGATGTATATGTAGGTGTCCTGGCCTTTAAAAACTTACAAGATTACAGCTCCAACATAAATGAAAAAGAATAAATTCTGAGGCAAGCACTATGACTTATGTTCATTTGGCCATGTAGCAACTTCAGAGAGAGGGGAGTCCAAGGCCTCTGCCTTTATATTACTTTCTCCTAATGGATGCCATCAGTGAAAGAGTCAAACCAAAAGCTAAGGTCCAGCTGTCTCCAAGAAGAAAGTGATGGAGGCTGACAAATTTTGAAAGCTTCCATAGTCAATCAAAGAGGTTTCAATGAACTATGTAGTTAGCTGACCAGAATCAATTATAGAGCATCTGAGCATGATTCAGAATCTCTCCTTGGCACTTATATTATACTTCATTGTGACTCTCCAAAATGTACACTCTCAATCCTATTCTAAGTTGGTTATTTCATCCACTGAGCACAGCCATGCACTCCATGTGGGCTCATAAGGACTTGAGCTTACTGGCAAGTCTCATGTTATAAAAAAAAAAAGATTCAAGAATTGAACAAATAAAATAATATTCTTGATCTGAATCTCCTCAAAAAGAAGGAACTAGTATCAGGGGTGAGGAACCTGGAGTCAAAGGGCTACACTTGAGGACCTTGAGGGTCATATGTGGCCTTGAGGCTGCAGGGTTTCCCCACCCTGATACTAGTTATTGATATAGAAATGGTGCTATCACAGGTTCCTTCTATTATCTCTCATTATATAAGCCTATTTGTGTTATAAATCTATTTATATTGATGCCCCAAGCCCTTGTCATAGTTTTCCTTTTGTTCTTGAATCTCTTTCCATATTAATCTGATAAAATAGAGGTTTAATGGTAGTATATATTGGGTATATTTGAAATCGACTAAATGACTGGTCTCAAAAAATAGTCATTAATGAGTAGATGTCAATTTAAAGGTAGAATCTCTAGTGGGAGTTTTGTCCCTGGCCTGATTAAAGTCATCTTTATCAATGACCTGAATCAAGGCAGAGAAAGCATTCTCATTGGATTTGCAGAGGCCATGAAGCTAAAAAGTACAGCTACACCATTGTATGAAAGAGTTAAGATCTACAAAGTTCTTGACCTGCTAGAATGGTTGACTGAAAATAATAATTAAATTTAGTAGGAATAAACAGAAAGTCCTTAACTCATATTTATAATACAGCCTTATGCTTATATGATTGGAGAAATAGGGTGAAACAACAGTTTTGCCAAAAAACAATAAAAGTCAGCCAAATTTTTGTGACATAGCAGCCAAAATAATCTCAAAATCAACAAAAACTATAGAAAACAATATTGGACTCTATGAAAAAGGTATAACATCTGTAATGAAGGAGATCATAGTTTCAGGGTCCTTGAATCAAATTACATCTCAAGTATTATGTTCATTTCTAAATGTCACATTTTAAGAAGGACATTAACTATTATATGGTCAGAGGTAATGAGTGGTGACCATGATGGTGAGGGGCCTTTGGATACAAGATTTGGTTGAAGATACTGGGCATGTGTAGCCAGAAAAAGCAATAAACAAACCGAGAAACAAATAAATAAGAGGTCATGATGGTTGTCACCAAATCTTTAAATGGTTTTCATGTGAAAGAGTAAGACAATGTGATGAATGCATGTTGTAGAAAATCAGATTTATGTGAGGAAGTACTCCCAACTGTAACAGTTGTTGAAAAGTGGAATGGTTAGCTTAAGGATGTAATGAATTATAAGAGAGTTTGTATCCTACAGCAGAAAGATCACTGATTCTGGTGTCAGATTTTCCTGGGTTCAAATTCTCATCCGATTAACTTCAGGTAAATTATTTGATTTTCCAGTTGGTTTTCTGAATTCTAAAATGAGGAGGTTGGATTAGATATCCTCTGAGGTCACTTCTGTTTCTGTAGCTATGATCTAGCGATGAAGGTTTTCAAGCAAATAACTGGTTACACTGGGGGCATTTTTAGAGGCTATTCCTGTGTAGGTACATGACAGGACCAGATGTCCTCTAAGATCCCTGAAGATTGCATTTCCATGATGCTGTGGTCCTAATGATTTGTGTGTTTATCTTCTCTCTACCCCCCATCCTCCAATATTGTGTTGTAATTTTGTTTACTTATTTGTTTGGATAGGATCAACTTTGTCTTATTCATCTCTCTTCCACCAACTCTGCATGCCCCTAGTGGGGTAATTTGGGCATGTAGTGGGCTGACATTTGTTAAATAAAGGAACGAATGGAGGGAGGGAAGGGAAGTATAAGGTGAGGGGGGGAGAGAGAGAGAGAGAGAGAGAGAGAGAGAGAGAGAGATTGAAGAATACACTTTTCTGGGTTATTACTTAAATAGCTACTTTACTAATTAATAAGTTGAGAACAACATTATTTCTCTCTTAAACACTTAAAATTGAATGCCCATGCACACATCTCCTCATAAGAATGATACAGCCTTGTTTCTTTTTCTTTACCTTGCTCCTTTGTCAAAGTCTGCTTATATAGATATATAGATAGTTTCCTTTTCCTGGTTCCCTTGTTTATTCTTAACTCAAATATAAAGTTGTAAAAATGTGTTGAAATATTTTCATATATTCTTTACTTTCTTGGACACTCCACTATTACATGATTTTGTTCTAATAGATTTTTTGATTGCTATATATGATATGCATGATATACAATTATATGTATAAATATAAATGTAATAGCATATACATGGCTATATATGTGTGAACATACAGTGTATTTATGGAAAAGAGATGCATGTGGGATACTGTATATTTGAGCTGAAGTTGTCATTAAAGCAAAGCTATGTTTATAGTTATAATCAAACCTAGGTAACCCTTCCAAATGGTTTTCCTATTTTCCCCTGACTCCATATGCTTTAAAATAAGGTTAATTTTTTTCTGACATCCTTCTCCTGAGATTCTATGATGTCTTTAAACTCTTTAAACATTTCAGTTTTTTTTCTGTTCTATTTATTTTAGCTATGGTGTGTGTGTGTGTGTGCGTGTGTGTGTGTGTGTGTGTGATACCAGAGTCCATCCATTCCATCGGAGGAAACCTTTTCCCCATCCTTGAGATAGAGCCCATCAAAAAGTTCTTTTAGAATAGTGTTTCTACCCTCCCTGGCATCTCCTTTCCACTTTCCCTACCCCCCCACCCCAAAAGATGCCACTGATGGTATCATATACTCTTTGGCTCAATTTAAACACCAGTATTTTCCCTTGCATTTATCGTCGTGTGTACAGCCAGAATATTTCAGAAGCAACACTTTAAAAAATTACCTCACCATTTCAGAATTCATGAAAAAGGATCCCATTAGCTAAATGCCCGACTCAGTGAGACCATGTAATTTGTCCCAAAGTGGGACTCTCCCCCTTTCTAATTTGTTTGGAGGTTACATGCGTCACCCTGCTCCTGCCACTACAAACAGGGCATGTCAGTATTTTTGGTTTGTGCTATATATCAAAACCATTATATTCCTATCTGCATTTCTCAGGTTCTCTGTTTTCTTTTTAATTAGGTTATAAAACAATTAGTTAACACCACATCTTTTTAGAACTCCCCTAGTGGGCCTGAAGCTGTTTGTTCTCTCCGGACCTGTGGAGAGGGGGTCCTTGGGAATCTCATTTGATTTATAGCAGGGTGAAGGTCAGATGCAAACAGTTCTTGGTCCTGTGCTGTTGCTTTCTTTTGTGACCTCTGGCATTGTTTGGTTTCTTTCCTCCCCCCACCCCTTGTGCTTTGAAGTGAGGCACACCAGGTGTTCCTGTTCTGAATTACACATGAAAGAGCCACATCCCTGCACTAATTAACTAGTAAACTGCACCCACCTCCCCTGGGCTTAATTGATGAGGCTCTTAAAAGGGGAAGGCAGCCCCTCATCCCCCTGATTTCACACCGCAGCCCTCTCTTCTTTATCTTTCTTAAATGTAGAGGACCTTCCAAATTATTTTGACTGGCTTGGTAGGACACCAGAGTCTGCAACAGAGTTCATAAAACAATTACACAGGATAAAAGGAGATGATTCTGGACATTTTTAAATGACTTCCAACTTTTTTATTTTTAACTCTTGGAATTGCTCTTTCTTCAGGGAGGGACGTGTGCAGAGTGATCCACTTGTTCAAAGTAGCAAGACCCAGAATCTCTCTGCTAACTCTCTGCAGTGCTGTAGTTGGCTATCTGCTTACCAAGGCATAGCAGGAAGGCACCATAGCCAGCCAGCGTTTCTGTCAGTTTGTTTTATTGCAGTGTTGGGATTGCGTTTCTTTTTAGAGTGGATGGGATGTTTCATCTGGTAAACATTTGTTGCATAGCTCCTCTGTTTTAGGTACTGAGGGATTACAGAGAAAACTAAGGCAAAGTTATATCCCTCAAGTACCTTACCACCTACTAGGAGAAATAAACACATACAAAATCAAATATCATACAAAGAAGAGGATAAAAACTCCTGAGAGGTCCTAACAAACTGCTGGGCCAGGCTTAAAGAGAGAAGGATGACTTCTGACCTTTCAAATTGTCTGGCCAGCTCAGAGCAGCATTTCATCATATGACCAGTGCTTTTAAAAACGTTTTAAGAGATTTTGTCCACCACTGAAATAAACAACTTATAGCTAAGCATTGAACTTTAGTGGTTGGGGATGATTACTAGACTGACTTAAGATTTCTGTACTATTGTGGGATCTAAAGCTGGAAGGAACTTTGAAGATCTCATACTTAAATCCTTTCTTTCATTTTATAGATGAGGAAAACCATAGTGTAGTAAGAGTTGAAGTGACACGCCAAAAATCACACAGGTAGAAAGCACCAGAACTAGGATTGAACCTAGATTTTTGATTCTAAAACTGGCATTTTTTTCATTATATTAAGGTGTTGTTTTTTGGTTTTTTGTTTTTGCTTTTTCTGGATGGTGGATCTTCTGATAGAGGAAATGTATAATGAATTTTTGATGTTTTCACTACGTGGAGTGTAGATAAAACACAGAATGTAACACCACACAAGAATGTTGTCAGATGAGTTTATATATATGGAAACATACATACTCGAAACTATAATGAGAGGTACTGTGGATAGGCGATTGGATGTGGTATAGCCACCCATCATTATTAGACTGTTACCACTTGCAGAGAGACTGTTGATACTGTATTTACTCTCTGGGCTTGACTTATTCATCTGAAACTGTCTAGGTTCCTTAGATATAGACCACTAGCATACAGTTACACTCAAACTCTCCCTAGTGTCTGGGAATAACCCAGTTTATGAAAAAAAGGATTTCCTCTACTCACTACACTAGCTCTTGATCACCATTAAGCATATTTTCTATTTACACGACTAGTCACTAACACAGTAACACATCCACACAGGGAGTGATATTCCAGCAAGCTACTTAAAATAAAAACACATTTAGATTTTAAACATAATCCTTTAGTTAACACTAATGTAAAATTAGAATACTAGTTAACTAATATATTAAAATAAATACATAAATAATAAAATACATCAAATACACATATAAACCTGAATCACAGTCTACTACCAATTCACTCAATAGCTATAATGAAAAATGAGCACACATAGGAAGCTGGCAGGAGGAAGGAGAAATTATCTGCTTGGGGTAATTTATAATACTTTCCTGCAGGCTTTGATTTCATTGGTTCATTCAGAAACATCAGGACCACATGAACCACCTTTGGCACTACTTGACTGCTAGTTCTTGTCACCTTTCCACTGGGCAGATCCTCTTCTCTGCTTTTACATAATACTTAAAAGCTCTTCCAATGTGCCATCCCTGTTTAAAGGGTGTAAGACAGGTAAACACAACATGCAGAAGGGCTGCTAGTACAGGTTCACTCTTGATCTGGTCGGACAGGAAAGACACTAAGCAGGGGTTAATAATCTTACTTCATTCTAGTCTAGTTTTCTCAGAAAGGAATCACCCTTCTCACAGATGCCAGTGAGAAGGGGCAGGGCAACTACCCCTGTGTCTTGATGGTGTCAATCGAGACAGGCATAACCTGTGTATTCCCCTAAATACCCTCAAGCCTCAATGGAGGCTAGTTGAAGCAAACACAGATTCCCTCCAAGTCTTGATAGGGGCCCATCAGTGCACACACAGCATTCCAGCTTGTGCCTTCAGCCTTAAAGTTCCCCACTCCTTGACTATGCCCACTGGCTTTATAGGGCAATAGACAAAGAAAGCATATTACCAGCAATAGTCTCACACGTTTACAACACCTCATCCCTGTATCTCACTGTGCAGTTGCAGTCAATTTTTATATTATTTATCATTATATAATATTGCACAAGTATGGTGGAGATATTTTGGACCATAATCGTGAGAAGTCAGATCTAATACCTGGGAATAAGAGATTGCTATGACTGGATCCTGGGAAACTGAACTCTAAGAAATAATAACAAAAATCCACTTTATACACGCACTAAAATCCACCTTCCTTACAAAGAGTATTTAGAAACTGTTACTTTATAGTATGAGTAGTAGTTTCCTTAGGCTAGAGTTCATCCAAATGACCACTTCTGGGATGTACTGAAAAGACCACTCATTTATTCACTCCCTCAGGTGCTTCATTGTTCAGTCAGAATGGAGCTCAGGTTTAATTCATTTCACCAAGAAACCAAAGCAATTGAATCTCTTTCCTGATATTTCTTATAAAGTCAAAGAAGACAGCAAAGAGAAATAGGCTGTGATGGGAGGTTTCTTCACCTCTCTTGAACTCCAGATGGTACTCAAGAGTACTTGCTTTCACTGAAGCTTTTTTCTAATGAATCAGTTTATCTGAATCAATCTATCTGAACTGTCAGGAATCCCTCAGTTGAAATCTTCTACCTGTTTGCTACTTTTTACTGCCATGACTCCAACAGAGCGTTCAGTCCCACTACTGTATCGTCTTTAATTTTTCTTATCATGTTTTTTTTCATTCTATACTTTGGCTTTTTCTGCCCAGCTCCTACATACATACTTTAGTGACCTAAATGAGAGCATTCTGACTCTTAATCATTCACCTTTCACTTCAAAAATCTCAAATCCTTAAATTTCCCTTTCAAATTGGTGGTCATTTAAAAAATCATATCTCAGTCTCTATATGTTTGATTTCTCTTTTTAAAAACTATATATCAACTGTATTAATAAAATTCATATACAAATGAGCTTGGGTATTCTTAAATTCTTGCATCTCTGAAGACTTCTGCATGATCATTAATCTCTGTGGTATTCTTAAACTCTATTTCTTTTACATTTTAAAATTTTGATAAATAAAATGCCTTTCTATGACTTTTACAATATCAGACTATTCCCACAGAAGGAAGGTCTCATTCTACATTGTTCAAAAGAGTATTTGTGTCTCTTAATTTATACCACAGTTTATTTTTTGACTCCTGTTCAAAAGGCATATTTCATCCTATGCATATTATCAGTTTTAATTAAAACAGTTATTCCCCTATTTTCCTTAGAGAACAAAATATTCGTCTCTAAGAGTGACAGTATCTTACAATATTTGATAGTTTGTGTAAATCTTTTTCTATATACAAAAATATATTTCTGTCACTTTTGTCACAAAATTCCTCTATTATGAAAAGAGATTCAGAGGAAGCATATTTTATATAGACATATGCATATTCTGTAATAAGCAATATTGGTTTATTTATATTCCTTAGAATGGAAAATGATAGTACATATAGTTGTGAAATTTTTACAAACAAAACCATATTCTTATAAACAGACTAAATAAGAAGGGATATAATTGTATAGAGACCAAACATTATGGAATGTACTACAGTAGTTAAGATTTTTATTCCATATCCTAAGAAATGTTCCCCAACCCACCTTAATTCTAGTTCCCTCTATTAATTGCTGTATTTCCCATTTATCCTAGTTTGCTTTGTAAATATTTGTTTGCATGCTGTCTCTCTCATGAGGTTGTAAGCTTCTTGAGGGCAGACTATTTTGCCTCTTTTTATTTATTCCTAGTACTTAGCACAGTGCCTAGAACATAATAAGTGATTAATAAATGTTTATTAAGTTATTGTTGACTGTGCCAAAAAGATGAATCTAGAAAAATTTTCTACAGTTATGCGCTGAATGTGTGATGTTTGTAACTTTCAGACCTGTAAGGTGAATGGTACATGTTTGCTATTGTGATTATATAATTTGGGAGCCTTAGTGTCAGAGAGTTAAAGTGATTGTTTTTCACAAACAGCCTATATCAGACCTAGGAGTCATATGCAGGTATTCTGAATTCAAGTAAAATGCTCTTTCTTCAGATCAGTTATGTTTGTCGTTCCTGTTCTAATGGATTTTACAATCTTGTAGGAGAACATGGTAAACGCACAAATAACAATATTGTAAAATTCTAGGTGTTTTTTCACAGCAGAAATAAAGGTCAAACAAAACTCAACAGAAATATGAGTCAAACCTCAGAATTTAAATAGCAATACATTTTATAATCACCAAGGGGGAATCATAAGATTAATAGAAGAGTAATCGTTATTTACAAGGAATACAATTCATTTGTAAAAACTTAAATTTAATTAGTTACCTCTATGTTTGAAGATCTCCATTAGATTCTAGGGTTATAGAGATAAAAATAAACAATTCCTTGTTCTCAAGGAATGTATATTCCACTTGGGAAAATACCATGTGCAGATAAAAGAAATATAAGATAGATAGATGGATAGATAGGTAGATAGACAGATAATTGATATTGACATCTCCAATGTATAGTAGATACAAATTGTAGAGATGAGAAAAATGGCAACTAGCAAGGTCAGAAAAATTCTCACATAGGAAAATATAGAGCTTAATAGAGTTTGATGGGAGAAAAGGAGAAAAGATTTTATCTGTAGTAGCTTAGCAATAGAAGTATGAAAGCATATTCAAGTTCCCAGCTTTCAAATATAAGCTATTATATTAGAATTTTAAAAAGTAATGAATGTAAGAAATATGATAAAACATATAGATCTAAAATGAAGCCTAAGTAGGACAATCTGAATAATAAGTTTGTTATAGAAGAAATAATAGAAATAATAAATAATTACATAAAAGAAAATGAAACAGTGAGACAACCTACTGAAACTTATGAGATTCAGTTAAAGGAGTTTTCAGAGGAAATTTTGAAAATATAGTATAAAAAACTGAAAATGAACTAAACAGGTAATTTCAAAGACTAGAAAGCAAACTATAGGTGATGTAATAAATACAGGAGAAAAATAATTGTATTTGGTTTCAAAGGAATCAAGATCAAATTTGTTGCTTACTGCATGACCTTTGGTAAGTCACTTCACCACTCCATCTCAGATTCTCATCTATAAAATGAGGGAGTTGGATTATAAGATGCTGTTCAGCTCTAAATAAAAAATTATGTACACTTAGCATGTGGTGAAAAAAAAGAATAGATAATAGACACATTACCGATGCTAAAACAAACAAAAAAAGAGAAAAAACATGAAAATGAGGTGAGAAACAGAGAAATTTGAAAATTAAAAATAGAATAAACAAAACCAGCAGTTTTTTCTAAAAAGGTTTATAGAACAAATCATCATATTATGTGATTATATGATAAAAAAGGAAGAAAAAGAAAGCACCACAAATGCATACAAAAACACCATTTTCTTCACCATGAAGAAAATATAAAGTGGATTATAAGATTATAAAGTGGATTATAAGAAACTACTATCCATAAGTAGATGATAGCATAAGTGAGAATTCAGATTGGGTAAGTAACTACAACAATATAAAATACAAACTTGCAAACAAGTAAACAAAAAAAATAGAAATTTTAAACCATCTAATCAAAAAAAAATTGAGAAAGCCATAAATGAATTGCCGGAGAGGAGATAAAAAGTAAGTTCAATCCAAAGCTTGACTTTTGGCTTTAAAGAGGTAGAATACCATATATAGAATCATCAGGAAAACAGATACAAAATTGAACAATCATATAGATTCCCCCCTCCTCCCCCTCATACTTACCATGGAGTTCCCTTGATTTCCTTTGAGAGTACCATGATTTGAAAAGTGGCTGGATTGCTGTTACTACTATGGTTCTAATGATTTACTTTTTCTTTTCTATTTAGTTCAAATACAATATTAATTAAAATCAATTCTATCTCCTGAAGACTTTTGTATCAGTTCTGAATACTTTTGGCAAGGATTGTTTTCGGATGTATTTGTCTGCTTCTTAAAATTTAGATCCAAGACTGCTTTTCCCTCCTGAATAAACTTTTTTCCAAATTTTGAATTATATTCTATTTAACATGTCCAGTGATTGAATTTTAGCTTAGCTCTATGCAACAGGAAGTAGGACTGGGCAATGAAGTCAGAGTCATATAATGGAAAGAAAACTGCAATTGAATTTTGAAGATCTAGATTTGAATTCTGGTTCTCCTAATTATTAGTTATGTGACCTTTTACAAAACATTATTTTTTTTACCTTTCTAGGTTTCATTTTCTTCTTCTCTAAAAAGGGACAGACTACATGATCTCCAAAAAAGCTTTATGTATTTTTTTTAGAATCCTTTCAACCGCTCCTTCATAATTTGTTAATCTGTAGAAGATAACTAGCAATTTTGAAGAAAGCTCATTTCTAGCTTAGATGGATCAGGGAAGACTTCATAGAAAAGGTGTTATTTGAGACAGACTTTAAAGAAGGGAAAGAATTTCAACAGGCTAATATGGCAAATGACTTCTCAGACATACCTACAATTCTCATCAAACTAGTAAAGTTTGAAGATTAGCAATAAAATATGCATTTTAGTTTCAACTAAATGCTGGGAAAATGTTTTTCCAGGGAACAGCTTCTAACAATTTCTTAATAGAGAAAATTCCTTAGGAGGGCAATAGAAAATTATGTGTATAGAAATGGAACCCAAAGCTGTATATATGTCATTAGGGAAAGTTTTACAAATAAAAACTTTATTTTTTTTATTTTGTCGAGACTTTGCAATGAACTAGCATTTAGCAGATTTTTCCCAAGCCCTAATACAAGAATTTATGTCCCTCAATAATTCTCTGTGGTTTTCAGCAAATCACTAGTTTTTTTTTTCAAAACGGCAGCTTTATTGAAATGATGTCATGATTTAGATATTTTAGAGAAAATCAGAATTATAATAATTTAAGTTAAAGAATTGACTATACGTTTCTTAAGAAATCAATGTTGGTTCTTATATGAAACTAGGCTTCATTATTCTCTAAATTAAAATGTTAAAACTCTCTCTTCCTTTCTCCTTCTCTCCCTCAATGTATAGTATATAAATATTAATTGAAAATAATTATTTTATCAGTAGTCATTGTTTTGAACTAACATTGAATGAAATTTATTTTATATCTGTTGATGATAACTGTGAAGAACCTATCTGAAAAAGAGATTTAAGTTCTGGAGTGTAAAACTTCATTCTGGACGTGTTTTCAATGAATATTTCTCTTTCTAAATTGTTGGGGGGCAGCTAGGTGGTGCAGTGGAAAGACTGCTAGTCCTAGAGACAGGAAGATGTAAGATCAAATCTGGCCACACTTGCTTTCTAGCTTTGTGACTCTGGGAAAAATCACTTAACCCTATTTGCTTCGATTCCTCGTCTGTGAAATGGGGTGGAGAAGGAAGGAAGAAACTACTCCAATACTTTTGCCAAGAAAATCCTAAATGCAGCCACTTAGGAGTCAAACGTAACTGAAAGGATTCACCAACTAACATTAAGACTGAATTATTCTGGGCTTGGAAGTATATCATGCATCCAACTGATTAGACCCATTATAATCACAATATGAAACTGTCACAGCTGCACATTTGTAAATTAAAAGTAGTCAGTTGTTTTTTAATAAATGCCTATCATAATCCCATTGAACCAATAGTTTAGGATAGCAATAGAATATAGCAATATCAGATATTGTGGTCATTGTCTTTTATGAATCACATTTGATTGAATAGTTAGTTGAATTAAAATATTTATTCAGCATTTATTCTATGCAAAGCACTGAACATTCAGATATAAAAACAGCCCCTGATCTCAAAGGTCTCACATTCACATGAAAGGTTTGAGCTGCACATCAGATGAAAAAGTCCCATGGCTCTTAGTGTACAGTGGCAAAATAATGTTGATGTTTCTTCCTCAATAAAATTTCCATTAAAGATATTATGTCAGTTTCTGATTTTGAACTCGTTGGCAATGCCAAGGACTTTGATGACAAGAACTTTCTTTTTCTGAGTCTTCAAGGAGCTGTGGTGGGAACACCTAGAAACAATTGCTAGGCTTTATCTCCACAGAGATGGATGGTTAATAGTGACTATGGGCACTAAACTAGCAATACTGCTATTCCTAAGGCTCTTTTATTTAGGGTCTTGATCTTTCACCATCAGTGTTTGAAGGAAAATGGTGGTCATGGTGATGATTGTGCTTTAACTTACCTGGCACATGTTGCTTCCTCAGGGGGGCTTATTTTTTCAGCTAAGTTAGATTATCTGCCCTATGTGTGTCAGATAGTTGATTAGCAATTGGTGGGGGATAACTGGACCATTTTATCCAAAAGTTGTTTCCATTTATGAGGATTATAAGGGCTAACCTGGAAGCAATATTGATGGTCTTGGCGGTATTGGTATTTCTTGGGCTCATGCACCTATTTATTTGTAGGTAGTAATTGGTTAGCAGATGTTGATGGTGGTGATGAAGAAGATGGCCTCCCTCTCCCACTGATTTTTCCCATTGATGGTGGTTATTGGGGCTGGGCAAGAGGAGTTAATTCTCCACAAATGTCCCTCAGTTATGACTTATTGTGACATGAAGAGTACCCGAGTTCTCTAGTGTTATTTCCATGTTCTGTAAGTTGTAACTGATTCTGTCAACCTGGAAAGTCAACAGACTGTGTTGATTATCTGAGGATACATCTAGAAATGAGCAGATCATTCAATTCCAGTAATTGACTGTTAGGGATTGACCTTTTTTGACTATGGTAAATTAGACATTACTTATCACTATCAAAAATACCTTCTTTTCTCATTAACACTGGAAATGAAAACAAAATTACTTAGTTTTTTGCTAAAGTTCAGAATTAGTTTAAATATTGTTTCCTTAAATATTAATTTTATCACATTAGGTTTTTTTAATTTCATTGCTCTAATGAATAGCTTTCCAATCACATTTACATTATTTTTGTGTTGGTTTTATCATAGATGAGATTTTATAGTTCTGTTGGATTGCAAAGATGGACTTAATGATTGCTATTTTTTTCCAGTGGGTCAGAGATAAACTAGCAGAAGTGGAGACAAAATATCAATAGTATAGAAAGCTTAGAATCAACAACTATGGATATAGGGTAGGAAAATATAAAGAAAAAGCAATAATGGTTTATATTTCATAGGACTCAAAGGCTACAAAGTACTTTGGAAGGAGCATGAGTTAATAAGGAAATTAATGGGGTCAATCTAGATGAAAGACAGCAGATAGACTCCTAGATAAAGTAGTCCTAACCAGATGATAAGAATGTAGAACTAGTTTAACAAATTTCTAAATATAGGAATATGGTTTAATAGAATAACTAAGTCAATTGAAACTGGGGAAACATTCAAGTAAACAACTAAGAAAACAAGCTAACCCTTTTTAAAGTGTCAGCTGCATAGAAAATAAGATATAGTGATTACCTTCAAGGTGCTTAAAATCTAATTAAGAGTGATTAGACATCTGTGGAAATGAGTATTATGAAAGGTAGAATGTGATAATGGTAAAGTTTCAGAGAAAGTATGAGAAATTAAGGAGGAAAACATCACTTTTCATTTAGGAAAAACAAAGAAGGATTCATGAATCTAGGTTGTGATTTAAAGGAATGGAGAAATTTCAATAGGTGGAGGAGAAATCCATCCCAGGCATGAGAAGTAGCATGAGCAGACACAGGGGTAAGAAAGAGAGAGAGCCAGATAGGAATGGGACTGAATTAGTACAGTTTAGTCAAGACATACAATATATGATGAGGCTAGAAATGCAGGTTACATTGTACATACATTATAGAGAGCTCCAAATGTCTGGATATGAATTTTTTATTTTACTTGGTATGTTACGGAAAAAAACATTGGAAACATTTAAGTAAAGAAAATGTTATCAAAGTAATGTTTTGGGAAAATCACTTAAGCAATTTGATGAAACATGAACTGGAAAGTGGAGAAGTTAGAAATTGGGAAGAATGGTTAAGAAGTGATTCTAATTGTTACAGCAAATACCAAAAATTGGTAGAGGAGTAAATAGTGATGTCAGGACAGAATGGAGATATATTGTGCAGGTGGAATCAATGACTTGACAACTGTGATTTGAAGGAGAGGAAAGAATAACAGTTATGGCACTGTGCTTTTAAACCTAGAAAGAGTATGGGAAGCTGCTTGAAAGTTTAGTTTAAAAATTGTTCTATTGATTATTTATATATGTATATATATATATATATGTAAATATGTGTTTGTATAACATAACGTTCACTCCTCAGCACCCTCATACCAACCATAATAGGTTTTTCTTCCAACAAAGATGTACAAATAAGCCAAGCAGATCATCATGTTGACAGTGTCATACAATTTATGTCTCATCCTACACCTAGTCTCTCTAATCTAATCTAATCTCTCTAATGAATATACTGAGTCATCTACAATCAAAACAAGCAATTACATTCATCTAAATTCTGATGCTTTTTACTATTATTTTCTCTTACATTTTTGTAGTTAGGATGTATTCTGACCTCCTTGTTCTGCTTTCATTCCTCTGTTTCAGTTAAAACACAATCTTCCCAAGTTTCTGTGAACCAGTTCCTTATATCCACTATTTCTAGTGTCAAAATAATATTCCATAACGTTCACATATGACACTTTGTCAAGCCATTTGATCCCTTATTAATGGGCACACGCTTTGTTTCTTTTTTGTTTTCCAACCTCAAAAAGCACTTCTATTAAAAGGTATAGGGATTATCTGTGATTTCATTGGTATAGAGCACTCCCAAGATGTGGAAATTCTCTCTACCATTGGAGGTTGATACCTTATTTGCAATTTATAATCTGAGAGAGTTGCCAAGAATGCTGAGAATTTAAGTGACTTGTCTAGAGTCACATAGCCTGTATATGTCAGAAGCAGGATTGAAACCCAGGTTCACCCAGCTCCAAGGCTAGTTTTCTAGCCACCACTCCATACTACCTTTAACTGACCTACAGAGTCCAAAAAGTTGGTTGGTTTGTTGTTGCCCTTTGTTCTCGAAATGGGACAACATGACATCATTGTGCTAGAGTAAAGCTTCAATGTGTCTGACTATGGCTGATTGGACCAATATGATCTAGGAATGCTCTACCACAGGTCGAGCACAAATAGCTGGTGTGAAATTTGAGGTGGGTACTCTAAATTCACGTCTTAGGTTTCCCTTGAGCTGTTTCAATTCTGCATTGCTCATAGAGCACAGTACCATCTCTGATGTGTGCATGCCATGCTGAGTGGTCCTATGCCAGTGTCTCCTATGTCACACAATCAATTCCAAAGTTCTTGAGAGAGACCTTGAGAGTGTCCTTGTATCATTTCTTCTGACCACCATTTCAACACTTGGCTTGTGTCAATTCTCCATAAAATAGTCTTATTGGCAAGTGTATGTTTTGCATTCGAACAGTGTAACCAGCCCATCAGAGTTGCCCTCTCTGAAGCAGAGTTTGAATGCTTGGTAGTTTTGTTTGAGTAAGGACCTTAGTGCCTGGTACCTTATCCTGTCAGGAGATCTTCAAAATCTTCCTAAGACAATTCAAATGGAAGTGATTCAGTTTCCTGGAATGGTTTCTCAGGCATACAACAATGAGGTCAGCACAACAGCTCTGTGGATCTTCAGTTTGGTAGTGTAATAACTCTTCCATACATACTTTTCCTTGGAACCTCCCAAACACTGTACTAGCTCTGGCAGTGTGTTGTGTGTGTGTGCATGTGTGTGTGCGTGTGTTTATGTGTGTGTGTGTGTGAACCTCATTATCAATGTGTACATCCCTTGAAAGTACACTACCAAGATAAGTGTACTTAACCACATCATTCAAAACTTCTCCATTTGCTACATGATGGGCAAAGATAGTTAAAGAGCAAATTAGAAAGAAAGGTGTTAGTAAGGCAGTGAAAAATACAAGGAAACCATAGAGAACCAGAAAGAATTTAGTTTGAATCTACTATCATAGATATCTTCTTTAAGTTCTAGTCTCTCTTTTAGGTCTTAAATCTTAATACCATTCAGTTGGAATAAAGAGGAAGGATAAGGAAGAAACTTAGTTCAGAAAAAGGGAAAAAATGAAAAAAGGTAGAGAGAAATAAGACAACTTTTTACTGGGGGGCTCAAAGTCAAGGTAGAAATGTCAAGGTCATAGATGATAGTATTTAAAGCTGAAGGGTGTCATATGAGTAATCTAATTCATTTTAAAGTTAGGGGAAGTGACATCCAGAATAGTTAATGACCTGTCTAATGTCAGAGAGGTGGTGGTTAGAAGAATCAAGATTTAAATCCGAGTCCTCTGTTCCAAATCTAGTACTCTTCTTCCTCTATCCCATACTTGCTTTATAGATTTCCTAAAACCTTCCTGAGATTCTTAGTATGAGAAAAGTTGTCTGCTATCAGAAATCTTTAAAGATGCATTAAAATGAATGGTTTTGATTCACACAAAAATTGAAGCTTTTATTCATCTTTTGGGCTTATTTCTGAGTCGTTATAAATTGAAGAATTTGGATATTAGAAGTCAGTCCAATCCTGATAAAGTTCATCAAAATTTTCCTTCAATTTTTGACTATAATATCTCTTGCAAAGATTGTTTCTCATCTTAAGCCCATAGAGACTATCATCATGATCTTAGTTTGAGCAATTCTATCATGTTAATATCACTGTGTTCTTATGCAGAATGGTTCCTGAAGGAAAACAAAACTATTTTACACACAAAGACCGGTGCCAGTGTGTGTGAATACATATCATAAACACTTCCTTTATGCATTTATGATTATTCTTCATTTTTTTTTGTTCTGGATGACTAAATTGTAGCACATCATTGAACCCCTTTTAGTTTTAAAAAAAAGTATCAGGTGTATTTGAGAAATATTTTATCCCAATGAGTCCATTAGTCTCCAGTGGAAACAGGTAGAGAATTTAGGTCATTGGACTCTTGTTTCCTCCTGTAAGTAAGAGAATATTGAACAGATTTGTGTCATGCTGCAGCCCTGGTGGCCATCTAAAATAATTTCACCCCATATTATATATGAAAGAACCAAATGGACATTTCCAAAAAACAACTTATTATTATTAAGTAACTTGCCAAAAAAGACTGTTTTAAAACAAGTACTATTAATTAAGCTATTTTCAATAATGCGGCACTGTCAGGCTATTCTTGATGCTAATGGTCTCCAAGAATTTGACTATTAATCTTTTATGAACTAAAAATTGTGACTTGGTTTATTAGGTAAAATTATATTTCACATATTTTAGGACTTTTATAATGAAAAGTAGATCTGTAGTATATGCTATGATATGAGGTTCCATGAAATTTGTATGCAAAAGCTGTAAAGCAATTTTTTTTTATTCCAATGAGGACAATGTAGTATAGAGGATACATGTTAGGAAGAAAGTTCTGGAAAGAACAGTATCAGTACAAATGTGACCTGAATATGACACAAACTAAAGTGTTGTAGAAGCCCCAACATTTTTTTCTGGTATAATGGAGTATAAATGCACAAAAAGTAGCATCTGCCGTTGTAAAAACAATATGTATTTCTTTGCAAAAGAATGGTTACACCCAATCACAGCTCTAAAAACAGTGTAGTAGTGTGACTATGTTCTTTCAGTCCCTCCACCATTAATTTCCATTTTTTATTTTCCCTAGTTTTATAGGTGTGAGATGAAATTTCAGAGTTGTTTAAATGAGTATTTTTCTTATCATTAGTGTTTTGGAGCAATCGTTCATATTTTTAATAATCAGGAGATAATTTTTTGAGAACCATCCATATCCTTTAACTACTTGTCAGGTAATACATCTTGCAAGGTAATAACTATGTTAATTTTCTATATGTTGTCAACATTAATACTTTCTTCAACAATATTTGATAAAAAAGATTTTATTCCAGTCAATAGTTTCCCTTTTTTTTACTAGTTGCATTGATGTAAATAAAAGCTTTTCATTTTCATGTAATCAAAATTACTAGATTGTGCACATGTGTAAGTACATTTGCTTCTGTGTGTATTAGTGTGTGTGAATATATATCTGTCTCTTAAATCTTATATGCTTAAGGATTTACCCCAAATGTAGATAGGAGGGATGTGTCCAACCACTTTTCTTTTACTTACTTATTTTTAAAATGAAAATGATCTTTTATATTGACTGTCCATTTAGAATTAATTGTGGTAAATGTGCTTAGTTTTATTGAGAACCTGAGTAATTAAGTTTGATTATTTCTGTTCTGTGTTCATTTAATCAGTTGTATGTATCTGCTCTATTTTAACCAGCATAAAATAGTTTTGATAATTATTTTATAATGTAGTTTAATATGTAGAACTGTTAATCACTTTTATTCTGATTGTGTCTTATTATTTCCCTTGAAATTTTGGACTTTTCACATAAATTCTCTTGTTATTTTGTTAAGCTCTATATTCTGTTGTTATTTTGTTTAGTTCTGTACAGTAAACCCTTTGTTGTTTGGTGTAGCATTAAATTGTTAGGTTATTTTAGTTTGTACTATTCTTATTATATTAGCAATGACCATTCATGAACAATAAATATCCCACTACTTAGTTAAGACTTCCTTTATTTCTATAGAGTAGTTTTTATTATACTTATATGACTTAAATATACTTAATCTCTAAGATAATCTATTCATTGATATTGATTTTGAATGGAATGTTTTAAAATTACTCCTTTTTATTACTGTTCTCTAGTCAATTAATTTCATTCATTAATTTTGAGTATTATACTTTTTCTGAAGTTGTTTAGAAATTACCAAGTTAAATAATATATCAGAATAAAAAATATCAACCAAAAAATGTTTATCCTTTATTTTACTTTTGCCTTTACATTTCTTTTGGATATAGTTAGCTGCAGAGGAGACATCTAGGAGCCAAAGTAGATAAACAATCAGGCCTGAAGTCAGAAAGACTCATCTTCCTGTGTACAAATCTAGCCTTAGATACTTATTAGTATTGTGATCCTGGGCAAGTCACTCAACCCTCTTTGCTTCAATTTCCTCATCTGTAAAATGAGCTGTAGAAGAAAATGGCAAACCATTTTAGCATCTCTGCCAAGAAAATTCCAAATGGGATCACAGAGAGAGTCAGACATGACTTACACAACAGAACAATGAACAAGAACACTGATGCTTACAAATTCAAAAATACATTGGGCAGCTAGGTGGTGCAATGGATGGAGTACTCAGATGAGTCAGAAAGACCTCATCTGCCTGAGTATAAATCTAACTTTAGATTGTGTGACCCTGGGCAAGTCACTTAACCTTGTTTACCTCAGTTTCCAAATCTATAAAGTGAGCTACAGAAGGAAATGGCAAACCCTGCCAGAGTCTTTACAAGAAAATCCAGAATAGGGTCAGGAAGAGTTGTACACAATTGTAATGACTGAAAAACAGTGAACTGTAAAAGAGGAACATTTGTGACACCTAAAATTATTTTGTTTACTACTTATGACATATTTTTGTAAATAGTCACCTACTTTCTTTAATTTCAGTTTTCCTAGTATGTAATTATGTATAGTAGATTCACTTGATTCATTTTTAAAAACTGATTTCTCTCTCTTTAGGTATTTATCATATTTGAAAACAAATTATTGCTTCTACTTTATTTTCTAAGAATCAACTTTTATTTTTATTTTTTCATTTCTACCTTTCTTTCACTTTTATTTCTCCTTCAATTTTTAATATTTCTTATGTATATTTATTTTGAATTTGTTCATTTGTTGGTTCTCAATTTGTGAATTCAATACTCAGTTTAATTTTTAATATTTTCCATATATATATTTACAATAGGTTTTTATATGACTGTTTTAGTGGCAAAACCCAAATTTTGACATATTATGATTGAATTGTTTGAATTCCTTTTCACATAGTTTTTAACTGTTTCTGTGATTTGTTCTTTGACCTCCTTCCTACTTGTTATTTAGAATGTAAAAGTTTGTTTTAGAAAAGTATAATTATACACATATACAGCATAGATACCTATGTGATACATATACTCACCTAACTTTCTAAATCCACCCTAGAAATACATGAAGAGAGATCATGCCAATACCATACAACTCTGTGATTCTATTGTGTTTTCATAGCATTGTATCTCTGTTTTTGTAGAATCCGTACTGAGTGCATAGGTCAATAGAATGGTAGTGAATGCATTATTATATATGCATACAAGTAGGAGTGTCTGGGAAGACTATAAGAGAGAAGCAGTTGGTGCGGGTAATCTAATAGAAATTTATAATGCAATTTGCAATATGTTGTGTGACTTCTAATAGCAGAGTTTTCTAATGAATTTTTTCTCCGCCATTTAATAAAATTATTTTATATTTTCTTATGTGTATAATAACAGTGTTGAATATCAGCTTAGGATGAGGAAGTTATAAGTTCAAATCCTTCCTCTGACACTTAATAGTTTTATGAACATATACACAATCTTTGAGAACCATTAACATGTTGGTACCTACATCCAAAATTTCTTATGATGCCTAAGTAAAATAAAGTATGTAAAATCCTTTATAAAATTAACATAAATGGCTATTATAGGGTATTGTTTTTTGTTGTTGTTTAGGCATTGGGGAGAAGGGTCTAAACCTACCTATGATTTTCCTGATTATACTTCACTTCATAATAATGTTTCTTAGGCAAATAATAAAATTAATTTTTATTTTTGTAGTGCAGAAACTCCCTCCACTGATGAAGATCAGCTATTTGGTTTTTGAGTTATATCATTAAAGACATCCTGGAACCCTGAAAGATCAAGTGATTTGCTCATGTTTATATAGATAGTATCTGATAAATGCAGGACTTGAGCCCAGACCTTTCTGCCTGAGAAGTTGGCCCTCATTTATTATTATTGCATTGTCTGAATGTTGAGGAATTAACTTGAAAGTATGGAAAATAAAGGGAAAAATTTAGGGAGAGATCGTTGCTTGAACATTAAAAATTGGTTGTAGATCAGTTAAAAAAATATCCACCTGGTATCATTTGGTGCTCAGAGAATGAGAACTAATTTTATTAGTCTAAAGAAAACATAATTAGGAAGAGAAATCAACCAAAAAAATTTATGCCATATTCCAAAGTTAAATATAAATGGTTTAGGGATTATCTGCTGTTTCGGATTACATGCTACATTGCTTCTTTTCATTGCTTTGGATAATCCATAGTTGACAGATACTAGCTTGTGGAGGCAACAACTCCATTTCAAATGAAAAAAAAAGTTTCTCCTAACTGAACAATGTATAGAAAACAGTGGTTTTTTGTTGGAGGGCAAAGGTCCCCTGGATATTTCTCAGTCTTCTCTTGGCTGATGGTGATGCTTCTCACATTGTAATAGCTTGATCACATAGATGTCGTCTGACAAACAGGCAGTGATGACAGTAGTAGCTCAGTTTTACATGGTACTTTTAAATTATTTTACATACATTCTCTCACTTAAAGATCATAGTAGGCCTTTAAGATAAGTAATATAGACATGATTATCTCTATTTTTAGAGCAGGAAACCAGGATCAAGTAACTTGCCTCAAGTAAAACGTGTTGAAGATTGGAACTCAAATTGTCTTACTCCAAATTGATTTTCTTTCCACTAGACCTAGCTTTCTTAACATGCAGCTAAGTTTACTTGATAATGTCTTATTACTTCTATGTTTAGTACTACAGTAGCCTGTGGCTGTATCTAGGTCTGGGCCATCAATGTGTGCTTTAAACTTTACCTGATTCCACAGTTGTCATGGAGCATTTTAAATATGATGTGCTAATCTTTCATAGTAGCCAGAAACTCAGAATTAATAGGTGATAACCACCTATTGGTGAATAGATGAGCTAATTATGGTATATGAATATAATGGAATACAATTGTGCCAATTAGGAAGTCAATTTACATGACAAGAACATCAAAGAAAAACACACAACAGGGATAGAGATGGGATTTAACTTCTAGATGGGAAAAAAGAACTTTCTCTGACAGTACAGAATGTCATCTTCTCTGCAAGCTAGAATATTTAAGTGATCTGCTTAGTGTCATATAACCACTATGTTTCTAAGATAGAAGCTGAACTCAGGTCTTTCTGACTGGAGGCAAATTCTGTATACCAAGCTGACTTTATTGCACATGGTAGGTTCTTAATGTCTGCTAAATCAATTAATTAATGAGGTTTTATTTACTACTAAAGCATTACTGTGAGTCTCGTTGGCTTTATTGTTCTCTGTGGATGTAGTATTGTTAAAAAGAAAAGAGAAAGTAAATGTAATAAAGGTTTTGACCTGTTTAACTCTAACAGTGATTCTGAGGTTAGTGTTATTTCCTTGGTGCAAAACACTTTATAACTGAAAGATACCCCAGAGGCCATCTGGTCTGGACCATCAATTTTGCTGCTCAGAAGAAACTGAGACATAAAGTTAGGTGAGTCTCTTCCTTTCTCCATCTTGATGGAGTTGAACAGCTTGAGCAGCTCAACTGTATAATGTCTACTTCTCATGAATTTCTTGTGCTTTTATGGTATCAAAGAACTCCAGCCTTGAAATCCACCTATGATCTGCTACCTTCACTCCTACCACGTACTGGTCAATTAAGCTGGAAGAAAATCATGAAACCATGCTAACCAGGTCCACTACAAATTCATGTTACATAATATCAACTGGGACCTCACTGCCCCAAGAAAATCTTTTTATGCTTCCCACTTTTTATGCTTTCCCACTCCCCAATTCACTTTCCCACTTTGGCAAACTTTAATTGTATTTTTATTTTGTTAAATATTCCCCAATTGCATTTTGATTTGTAACATTTATATTTTAAAATTTTGAACTCCAAATTTTTTCCACCCTTCCTACCCCTTTCCCACACATTGAGAAGGCAAAAAATATTATGTCAATTTTACATGTGAAGTCATGCAAAACATCTTTCCATATTAGCTTATACAAGAACCCACATGAATGCAAGAAAAATAAAAAAAAATTAAAAGAGTAGCTTCAGTCTGCACTTATAATTCATCAGGTTGCCCTTTGGAGGTGGATACTGTTCTTCCTCATTGGACCTTTGAAATTGTGTTAGATCACTGTCTTGATCTAGTAGCTAAGTCTTTCACAGTTGATCATCTGTACAATATTACTGTTAGCATATGCAATGTTCTCCTGGTTTTGTTCACATAATTTTAATTGGATAACTCTTTATCTTTTCTCCAAAATTCTCCCCTCTTCCTAGCTGTCCTATTAATATCGAGAGTACTTATATGTTCCCAGCTTCCTAGGTTCAAAACATAGGTATCTTCGCTGAATCCTCACTCCCTTTCACACTCACCACCATGACTAGTTTTGTCATTTCTGCCTTTGTAGCATTTCTTGCATATGCCCTTTTCTCCTCTCTGCTGTTGCTTCCATGCTGGTGCTTACTGGCTTCCTTCAAGTCCTAGCTAAAACCTCACTTTCTATAAGAAGCCCTTCCCTCCGTCCCTTAATGCCAGTCTCTTCCTTCTGGTGACTATTACAGATTTATCCCACATAAATCTTGTTTCTACATAAGTTGTTTTCACATCAAATGTATAGAGCACATGTCTTGGAATCAGGACGACTCAAGTTCTATTCCAGCTTGAATTCCTAGGTATGTGACTCTGGACGAGTCACTTGACCTCTTTTAACTTTACTTTCCTCATCTCTAAAATAGAGATAGTAATACCACTTTTTTTTACAAGGTAGTTGTAAAGATAAAATGAAATATTTGTAAAATGTTCAGAAAATACAAGAGCAGTACATGCTAATGATTGTAATTAATATTAATATTTTGTCTGTGAGATTCCTGAATTAAGGTTTATCTTTTGCCTTCCTTTGTAACCACTGTACTGTAACCCCTGTCGCACAGTACCTGGCACATAGTAGGATGGTTGTTGTCCTTCTTCTTCGAAGAGGACCAAAATGACATCACCATGATAAAGTAAAATTTCAGTGTATCCATCTATGGCTGATCAGACCAATATGAGCTCAAAATGCTCTACCACAGTTTGGGCACAGATAGTCCGTGTGAATATTTGGGGTGGATATCCCAAATTTGTGCATCCTGTGTTTACCTTGTACTATATAAATTCTGCTTTATTCAAAGAGCACAGCACCCTTCTGATGTGGGCATACCATGCTGAGCGGTGCCAGTGTCTCCTACGTTGTACAGTCAAAACCAAAGTTCTTGAGAGAGACATAGTAGGCATAGAACATAGTAGGCACTTGAAAAATAAATGCTTGACTGACACAGGTCCTCATTACCTCATACCTAGACTACTCTGATAGCCTTCTGGTTGGTCTTCCTGCCTTAAATTTCTTCCCCCTCTGACCATCCTCCACTCATCTATTATATTCATGTTTATAAACACAAGGATGACCAAGTTACCTCCCTCTCCCTTTCAGTAAATTTCAGTGATTCCTTCTTGTCTCTAGGACCAAATACAAAATTATCTATTTGAGTTAAAAGCCCTACACAAACTTGTCCTTTCCTACTATTCCAGTTTTCTTACACCTTACTTGTGCATGTACTCTATGATCCAGTGACACTGGCCTCCTTGTGGTTCCCCATATGTGATGATCCATCTCCTAACTCCAGGAATATTCATTGTCTGTCTCTAGTGATTAGAATCCTCATCCTCCTCATCCTGGCTTCTTGGATTTATTGGCATTCCTATTTATTGATGTGGATTTGATTTGTCAGGACAAGAAAAAATGGCACAAGGGGGTATTGAGTGCCCTTAAGCCTATCTTATGTAAGGTTCAAAAAGAAATTCAAGAATCACTGGTTAACATATAATCTAACATCTTCAAAAAGATAAACCAGATTATTTTTGGAACTCTAAGTTCAGCCCCCCCCTCCTTTTTTGGCTCTTTCTCTGAAATGTGAAAGTAATTTCAAAAGTATAAAAACATGTTTCTTTAAATGAAAGATGTCATCTTTTATTTTTGATTATGAATGAATGTCAGGATGTGACTTTACTTCTCTGACACTCTTTAGAAATTAGGACATGGACAGCATACGTAATTGCCTAAAGCAGATTGTAAAATAAATATTTATTTTTTGGAAAATTCAATCAAACAATTTTATAGCACCAAACATACTTGAAATATTTTATTTATCTTTCTGTCAAACTGGAAAAAAAATGTTTTGTTTAAAAATGTATTTTCTTCTTTGTTCCATTAAATGAGACCTGGAAAAGAAAATAGCTATGAATAGACCTGTGCAGTTTAACTGTGTAATGATCCCCCTAGTGGATAGAAGAATAAGCTAGCAAAGAGATTTGCATAAAGGAGCAGGTGATTATGGGTTAGTCTCCTCTATGTAATATTTCATTCCTTGTTTCCTACTTTGCTATGTGTCTAAAAAAATTAGGATTGGCCTTTCCATCTTAATTATACAACACTGAATGATTAAATTGTTTCATACAAGCCCCTATTGGGGAAGATGGTGATAACACAGTCAAATTCTTAAAGCTGAACAAGACTAATAAAAAAGAGGAAAAGTTTAGTGGAGACTCTTTTGCTTTTAATTAGTACAAAGATTATATATCATTTATTGAAGAGTGATTTGACTATCTGCATATATTTAGAAACAGTGTTACTGTGATGTAATCCAGTGTTACTGTATATCTAAATGTCAGTTATCTGGCTCATTAAAGCAACAGTCACAAGTAAATGGGGGAAAAAGCATTGTGTGAAAATAGGCAGGAGAAATAATACAGTTGGAGATCCTCCCATATCAAAATAGAGTGCTTAAGATGAAGGTTATAGTACGTGCAATCTTGATAAACAAAACTTTCTAAATCAAAGATTTATTTTGATAATTTAAAATGTTATAGTAGCTTGTGACCAGCAGCTTTCAAATGTGTAACTAATCAGTTCATTGGAAAGTGCAATGGGAAGATGGAGCTAAGTGGCCTGTGATGCAGAGGGACCTTTGAACAAGGGTTGAACCCACTACAAAATAGTAGACATAATATTAAAATTAAATACAACAATCCTAACAGTAACGATGGCCTCAATAGAAAGAGGACGTCATGTTGCTTACAAGAGCACACTATTGCTCTCATTTCCTTGTGTGATACCTTGCTAGTTCATGCCTCTACTATTGTACTAAGCTAGGTAAATATGGATGGAAAAATATTACATGGATTTCTAAAAGGGCATGCACTTCATCATTAATCATATACTGGGGCTGACATTCTGTTCAGTTAGTATCCCATGCAATACATCATGTGAAAACTCATATTTTATCATAACCTTTTTATCTGTTAGAAACTATGTAATAAATATATTAATCCATATAGTATTTTATTGAGTTATAGATATGATGAATAATAATGACAGTGCCACACATTTATGTAATAGTTTTCAGATTTCTGTTTATTTTCCTAATAAGAACCCAGTGAGGTAAACAATATACATATTGTAGTGCCCATTTTACAGATGTGGAAATGGAGATTCAGAGTTTGCAAGGCATGACCAGGATCATCTGTGCTGAAACTGGTAGATATCAATCCCAAGTTGTTTGTATCCACAACTAGTGCTTTTCTCCTTAAACCCTCATATTGTAGAAATTTTATTTTCTATTAGATTTGGGAATATTGCTATTGGTCATACAACTTAACAAATTGTAAAATATGATGCTGTTAAGTGACACTGAGTTTGAAATCAGAGGACCTGGGTTCAAATCTCAGTACTACTCAATACCTGTGTCTTGGTACTTAGCCTCTCTGGACTTCACTTTCTTCATCTGAAAGATGAAGCAGTTGAAAATGACAACTTGAAGTCTTTGCGTCTCTAAGTCCTTATATTAAAAAAAGAATTTTGTTATCTGTATCATAATTATATATGTATATGTATATCTATCTATGTATCTGTCTGTCTGTCTCTCTATCTTTGGTAATTTCATGTATAGTACCTGAAGTGCTATAAATTTTATTTTATTTAATGAAAGGACCACATTTCTCCATGATTAAGATTCCTTGATGACAGTAATGAGAATGCATGAATTGGATGAGGAGATAGAAACAAGAAGATGAAAGGAAGGAAAATCTATAATTAACAGAAAAACTACAAACAACAATTTTGTAAAGGAAATACATTTCTGCAGAATAAAATGGAAACAGAAGCAAGTAATAAAAATAATAGACAATTAGGGTGGGTGTACTTTGTATCATAGAAATGGTGAAAGGCAAAAGATAGGGTAATGAAATGTGTATGTGGAGACAATGGAAAACTGCTTCAAAAGCTCCCTTTTTAAAGACCTCCCCCTTCACACATATTTCATTCCAGTCTACCTTTTCATTAGCATGTTTCTTTTATTATTTCTAACTCAAAAGATTCCTTAGGAAAGTATTATGAAGATGTGGCTTTGTTTTGCAACTTCATTCATAGCTTTACAATAATGCATTTGTGACAAGCTAATGTTCCTTGATGAGTTATGTCAGGTTTCTCTTAAGCATCTACCTGTCCTTGCTTTTGAGTGGGGTTAGTAGTCCAATTTGCCTGATATTTAAATGTTACCATAGTGATGAGTAGTGGACGCTGTCATCTTTCTCTTTTTAATTAAAGAACAGATGCAGGTAAAGCTGATCTCACAGTGACCCTTTTCAAGCTGGCATCAACACATTGATTGTTTCCAATTCTTTTCTCTCCTCTGGTGTCTCAGCTTTGTCCTTTCTCCATATCAAGGTCTTTGTCCTCTTGGGTTAAAGCAGTAGTAACTAATTCCTTTTTGACCCTTCCTTTGGGAATTCTATCTGCAGAAAATGAAACCCACTTCCACTAAATAGTGATGGAATGAACACTAATGATGCCTTAGTCAAGAAGACTTAACTTTTACCCCTCTAAAGTTCAGTAATCTGCATATAAGTGGATTTGGCAAAATCCTATATAATAAATCTATCTATCTATCTATGCCTGCATGCACAAAGTGACATATATAGGCATATATATATATATATGTATATATATATATATATACACACACACAATGAATAGTTCCACTCAGAATTGTTTTGAAAAATTCTTGATATTATTTTCTGTTCTGTGTACAAGTGTATCCACATATAATTGCCCTAGCTTATGTCATTTTATAAAACTATGATTAATATATGATTACCAAACTCTCACATGAAATTGTAAAACCCCTCTGTCCTATTACCCATTTATAATATGTTACTGTGGAACTAACTGCTCCCTCTAATGTATTTTCACCTAATGTCAATGTATGTTTTCAGAACCAATTAACAATGTTACATGAATGACTTTCTTTACTCAGTAGCTATTTCAAATTATGAGACCAGGGTTTATGCTCTTCTGCTTACCTTGAGGCAGAACTTAAATTTCCACCTTTATTTTGCTAACAAAAATCCTTCATTTTAGAACTCTTCATTCCATTCTCCCACCCATTTCTTGGTATCGCAGAAATTTGAGTCTCATGGAAAACACTGGATCCTTGAGCATTGTATCCATGACTGAGCATATCTTTTCTCAGGTCTTCTCCCCCCAGATTTTTCCCTATATTTGAGGACTTTAGTTACATGGTAGCATCTTTTCAAACATCTTTACTTTTCAATTCATAAATCTCCACAGTTCCCAGGAACTGATGATTCACTTCAGCCTACCCAGTAGTTTGAATGGTTCTGCTTTTATCCAATTCTCATTTTTGGGTCCTTCTGCATTACAGAGAGTTCCGAAAATCCTGTGACTGATAACTCCTGCCTTTCCATCATTTCATGTGACTCTCCCCACCTGAGATTATTCTGGGACCCTACTGCAACCTCCAGTCACGTCACGTTCTTGTTTGCCCAGATTAGCATCCCACCCCTGGCTTTGCTCTCCTTTACTCATAATCTTGACTACTTAATATTGTCCTCTACCCTTGATCCTTTTGATCTCTTTTCCTGTCTTTGCTTATCCTTGACCTCTTGTCCTCTCTTGGCTTATCCTAATCAAATATTACTCTCATCATTCATGTTGTTGTTTTCTACTCATGAACTCATGAATACCAATAGGAAGAAAAGCCTAATTACCATGCTGATTGGGTCCCTTATAAATTTGTGTTAACTAGCTGACCTGAGCTTTCATCAGTACATACCAATCCTTTGAATCTTCCCTGAATGATTCCCTAGATTGGCTATTCCAAACATTCTCTTTTCAGTCCAGTCACCTTCCTCAAGCGCCTACTCCCTCTTGGGAAAAGACTGTATCGCATATTTTCTCTAGAAAACTAAGGCCATCCATTAAGAGCTCTTTTTTCCACTTTATTACACCCTTAAGTGTGTCAAATACATTGCTAATTCTCTTCTTCTTCAATCTGATCTCAGGTCAATCTTCTTGATGAGACTAAATTTTCTATTTGTGCCTTTGAGCCTCTCCCATCCTATTTCTTCTGACATCTTGTCTTTTTGGTCACCCTTCATTTTATCATTTTCAACATCTATTTCATCACAGCTTTCTTTCCTAATGCCTAAAAACATGCTCAAATCTATCCTATCCTTAAAAAATAAATCTTCACTTGACCTTGACCCCCCCTCACCCTGAAATCCTATATCTCTTCTCCCTTTAACTGCCAAACTGAAGAAAAGTTACCTTTGTTCATTGCCCTCACTTCAACTTTCATTCATCTCTCATTCAAACCTTTGCAAATTAGCCCCACCACTCATCAGGAATTTCTCTCTCTGTCTCTGTCTATCTGTCTCTCTGTCTCTGTCTCTTTCTCTTCCCCCCTCCCTCTCTTCCTTTGCCCCTATCTCAACAATCGCTAATTTCTCATCAATTTCCATTTCCTCAGAGCTCTTCCTTCTTGACTTCTCTGTGGCTTCTGATTCTCTTGACCACTTACTTCCTCCTTTTAGACACTCTCTTATACCTGGGCTTTTGGTCAAAATACTCTTTCCTCATTCTCTGACCTTTTTTTTCCCAATCTTCTCTGCTGGATCACCATAGATGTCCTGAGCTTTTGCTTAAGTAAACCCCAGCCTATGTCCTGGGCTCTCTGTTCCTTTCTTTTTACATTTTCTTGGTGGCCTTATATGCTTCCATAGATTCAGTTATTATCTGTGTACAGTTGATTTTCAAATTAATATAGCTAGTCCTCATCTCCTGAGTTATAGGTCTACATGACTAAATGTTTGCTAGATATCTTCACCTTAGTAACACAGAAGCATCTCTCACCATCTCCAAACCAAAACTCAGTATCCACATCTCCAAACCCACTCTCTTCCCTTTCCTATTGATGTCTGTGTATCATTACATTTCCAGTTATGCCAATTTCAGAACTTTGGTGTTTCCTCCATTCTTCAGTCTCCACCCACTCCATATCTAAGGCAGTGTGGTCTGTCAAGACTACTTCACAACATCCATCTATTGCTTTACTTATGCATAAACCACCTTATTTCAACTCATGACCTCCTATTACTGGAACATACTTCATAACTGTTCTGTCCTCCAGCGTCTACCCTTTCCAATCCATTCATGCCAAATTGATATTCCTACAATTAAAGTTTCATCATGTAACTCCTGTACTCACAAAGCTTCAATGGCTCCTTAATGCTTCTAGATAAAATCATATGTATCTGACATTTAAAGTGTTCCTCAAGCTGACTCTAATTCTTTCTTTCTAAATGGTTTTCAAATTATCCCCTCCATACATGCTGTTTTCTAGTCAAACTGGATAATCTTGGCAGAGATATGGAAGGTGGAGATGGAATAACATATATAGAATACAGCAATTAAGTTCTGCAATTATTATATATATCTATATCTATCTATCTCTCTCTATGTATATATATATATATATATATATATATATATATATATATATATATAAATGTGTGTATATGTTGTCTTATCCCTTATCTGTATCTCTTTGAGGTCAAGGACTGATTCATGTTTGTCTTCATACACAGTGCTAATGCTGCAACATAAAGTAGATATTTAAATGCATGTTGTTTTAAACTGAAATATCAGGAAATGTGTTTGATCTAACATTTTACATTACTAGTAATAACTTACTAGATTCTCATAGGTAAACTGTTATTATTAAGTGCTACTGTTATCCCCATTTTACAGATGAAGAAATTGTTTTCTATCTGTGAACTGATGAATACCAATGGAAAAAAAATCAAGAAAATGACTTTCCCAGGGTTACCCAGCTAAATCGTCAGTCCAAGACAGTATTCAAATTCAGGTCTTCCTGATTCCAAGTCCAGTGTTGCACTAGGTGCCCTGTGTAATATTCACACATTTTCAGTAATTAATTTGTTTAAGTTTTCTTATTCTTGCTGCAGTTTAAGTTGTAGTTTTCTTTGTCTTATGTCTGTTAGATTGGGGATGATCAAGCCATCTTGCATTAATGGACCTAATTACCTTGGATTTATTCTGTGCACACACACACACAGAGTCAACATTTATGTATATTATGCATATTATCTTCCCCAAAAGGGTGCAAGATGCTTGAGAGTAGGGAATGTTTCCTTTTTTGTATTTTTTTCTATCGTCACTAGCAAATGGCTCAGAACATAGAAGAAATTTAATACTAAATGAAATGGGGGCATCAATTGATGAAAAATTATTATAATATTACTTCAAAATAAAAATTTCTTCTTATAGCTTTTTTCTTTGCCCCATGGCTAAAAAATGTGTGGTGTAGATTGATGTAGCTTGGTCCTTCAAGATTTTCTTAAATTCCCTTTGTGGAAGAGCGATTAATCTTTTAAAGTCATTGTTCAATCTTTTTTTTTTCTATATTTTAAAAAGTTACACTTCTTTGAAATACCTTTGTAAGTTTTTTTAGACCCTTTGTTATACTAAACCCCTTTCCATAGTCTAGCAACCCTTTAAAACCTCCATTCTTACATTACTTTATTTGTTTAGGTGCTTTGTACGCTCCAGGGAATTCTCCCACTAGGATGTATGGTCTCCAATACCTGCTATGGAAGTTTCCTTCATGGTTCCCAGTCTGCTGATTCTGGGAAAACAAATTCCTTTTTTACCTCCCCCTACTTCACACCAGGGAAGTGAATTTAAGTTAAAGTTCAGCAAGGAGCAAGAGATGAATGAGAAATTAAGCACAATATTTTCTAAATTATTAAAAGAAATGAATAACTGCACTTTTTGTCACAATATAATGTCTTTGTTCTATGCTTTCAGTCCATGAGAAAACTGGACTCAAAATGCATTTTATTTGTATAATAACTTTAAGCAATGTTTTCTAAAGGTGGGGTCACTGGCATATAGAATATGTCACTTGCTTATTACAGAGATGCTTCACATGTCCATTTTTATTTTCCACTTGAAGCATAGTAACATAGTGAACTATGAATTATCATTTCTGGTTCCTTTTTAAAAAATGGGCAACTTTCTATCTTGATGTTTAGAAGTGAAACAAAGCATCACTGAATAACTTCCAAAGAATACAATGTTAAATTGCTTAATTACTTCCAATTCCATGAAAAGACTTGGAGTAAACTCTGAAGAAGTTACCCAGGGCCACATTTATATTTGATAGTTTGCATTTGATAATTATTCTCAGTATATATATATATATATATATATATATATATATATATATATATATATATATATATATATTCACAGATCTCTATATCTATGTATCTATATATCTGTCTGTCTGTCTATCTATCTATCTTCTGATCCAAATATAAATATCACATTGCTACTTGAGAAGTGCTGGTGTAATGTTTCTTTGCACTCTTTAAAATATTCATTAGGCAAGGAAAAGGAAGAAAGAGAGAAGTTTTAAGTTAATTCACCAACATGACAGTACAGCCAATGCTCTAAGTTTGTTTTCATTCATTCTGCAGGCAGTAAAATACTCTCTATGTTCCTTCTAGTAGCATTGTTTCTGTTGCAAGGATTACAGACCATTCCACAGTAATGAAAAGAACAAGCAAACATAATGTCAAAACTGACTGGATAATCCAGTCTGTATGTAAAACAATAGCAGTCTGTGGATTTATTTGCTGGTGATCCAGCCTCCTGGGTGTATGGCTGCTCTGGAATAAAGAGATGAATATAAGACCCAACTGTTGCATTGAAACTTAACACTATCCTTAAGATAGGCAAGTGTGCTCTGACTTCATCTGAGCTCATCCACATAAAGCCTCTTTGGTGGATGTGTTTCTGAAAGGGTATTGCTCCTGGCACTGGTGCCAGCAATGGCTTATACAGCTGTTCACTGGTTGTGCTAATGGAATGTCATGATTGTAGATATTGCATCATTAGGAACTGGGAGTTAATAACCTATAAATCATAGTGAACTGTTGTCAAAGAGTGAGACAGATGATGTCACTAAACATTCTGCTTGTTTCCTAGATACTATAAGGTTAACTGACTTCAACAACTTTTTGAAAAATAATTTTAAAAGATTGCTTTAGTTGAATGTGTAAAAATTCAGATTCATTCTAGAATATTAAAAAAGAGCTATTCGTATAGAGATGATATTTATATCCACACTGATTCAGAAATGCCCTTTCCTATGAGCTGATATGTCTTAAAACTTCTGACTCAATGAAACCTTAGTAAGGAATACACCTCCACTGAGTGTTTGACTTGTGTTGCAGAGATTAAATAGGTTAAATATATAACTAGAGCTGATAAAAATGATTTTAATATCAAATTTGTGGGCACAATTTACATGATGACCATCAGAAAATACATTTCAAGGTCATTTGTGAATATATGGGCACAGACAGAGAATCTCTGAAATCAGGGAGCTGAAAACTCCTACGTGGAAATGCCCTATCCCAAGGCAGCTCCCTTGGAATTGTCTAAGAAGTCCTAGATAGATTGGGAATCTGCTTAGTAAAATTCAAAGGGGGTATATAATCCCAGGTATTTCTCCTAATCCCAACCCATCAAGTATCCAGTGTACAGGTTTGCCTCTGTATGTTGGCTGTGATGTTCTTAAAAGTGAAGCACCAATACCCATCCATGTTCATTTAACTTTTTTATTGTAATTGATAGGAAAAGGGTTAAGTGACCTCTATTCATATTGAAGTACTATAGTATGTTAAGGTTCTATGACTGTGTCTCTCTCCTTTTTCTTCATCTCCTCCTTCTCCTTTTCCTTCTCTTTCTTCTCCTTCTCCCTTCTCCTTCTCCTCTTCCTTCTCCTCTTTCTCCTCTTCTCCTTTTCCTTCTCTTCCTTCTCTTTCTCTTCCTTCTCCTTCTTCCCCTTCTCTTTCCCCCTTCTCCTTCCCCCTTCTTCTTCTCCTTGTCTTTGTCCTTCTCCATCTCCCTCTCATTTCATACCTTGAAGGAGGTCTTCATGAATTTCTGTGGCCTAAAAATGAACAACTTGTCACCCAGTTAGTGGCCATTCTTCTGGTGATGTTCCTCTTCAAGCATAGCTAAACTGGTCCTGAGATTCCAGGTTCAATAGAACATGTCAAAGCTTTAGATAATGTAGTGTTACCTCTATGCCACATGGAGACCTTAGATTTTGTGGAGTTTGAATGAATGTAATCTAATTAAAATTTTTAATAAATTACTTCCCATAGATGTGTGAAGTTATTCCAGAAGATGTAAAGGGAAGAAATAGAGAGACCTTGGTAAGAATTTAGAATCTGGGGAAATTTGGTTTCAAGGCCTTTCCAGTCATGAAAGTTACAGAGCTCTGAGATCCTTGTCAGGATCTTTCTCCCCAACCAGAAGCTATGGATATTTACCAAGTTGAAGAAGGCTATGCTAAGATTTCAGGGTAAAGTCTGTGCAAATGAATTTTGGTTTCCATCCTTTTGGAAACTCTCTGCCCCAATTTTGAGAAATACTACATAAAAGATAAATCAGAATGCAACTTTGATTCAGAATCTTATTTAAGACATTTTAAATAAGGAATGTATTGTTCCTATTAGCTAAGGTCCTCTCCTTTATTTCTGACATTTTCAGTAATGTATACAGAGTTTTCATTAAGTTTGAAAATTCCACATTATATTTGGTAGTCATCTTAGAATGATTTGAGGGGGGATTAATATTGCATATTCATATTCTTCATATTCAATGAGAAAGGCGATCCATTTTCCTTCTTGGTTTGCCCAGCTATAAGAGGAGGATTTTAGTATTTATATTCAAATACAAAATGTACATGTATAGTCGTTCATATTGAAGTAGAAATTGCAAAAGAAATATCTAAATTTTTGGTAAGCCATTAAATATTAAAAAGGAATATCTGAATATATGGGTTAGGGAGTTATTTTCTGGTAACCCATTAACAAGGAGTTAAAGTCTTCCAAAATATTAGTGCAGATTTAAGCTATTAAAAACTAAAACTGCACTAAGACTTTTGGGACACATTCTACTTGGTACACCAATTGTGAGCAATCCCGTGTATCACAATACAACTTGCACTTTGTCTGTCTTAGAGTAGTTTACTGTGAGGAGGGCACTTTGTAAATCTTGGACTGCTATGCTATGTTCAAGTGTGCTATTCATTTGATTTGCCAACTGAGCTTCCAAACACTGTATATGGACAAACTCTTAGGGAAGCCTCTCAGTGGGTTCACCTGGGGATTGTCCTCCCTCCTTAACCTCCTCACCCCTACCACTATTAGCTCAGCTTATTAGTCAGGGATTTCATTTTACCCCATCAAAACTGCCAAGGCAACCTTGTCATTGTAATTTTCACGCCCTTTCGTTTTCTTTGTTCTCTGTGTCAGTGAAATCTTATCTCCATAGTCTTCTGTCATAGGGTAATTGCTTGGAACCAAGTTCAATTAGAGCCTCTAGCATAATAAAACATAATGTACAAATGAAAACCTTAGTAGCTACTGTCTTGTATCATATGCATGTGGAATCTGTGGATCTATCCCATCAGTGAAATTGCATTAGTGGAATCAATTGACCTCCTTCAAAAGTCTGGATGTATGTGGATTCAGGTTTTTATATTTTATATTTCTTATATTTATTTTATATTCAAATCTCATAAAAGTAGACTTCCTCACCATATTAAAATGAACCAGAAATGATC
>JAQQSK010002336.1:0-267455 GCA_028658325.1 Potorous gilbertii | reverse complement strand
ACATGATTTGCAATTGACTGATTTGAATGAGGGAAGGCTGTGCAAGGTCACCAGTCTCACTTTCTCTTCCAGAGGCATCTGGGTCAGTGGCCTGATAATGACAAGAGTGACTGAAGAAGGCCCAGGATGCAGTGGGAGACCTTGATCCTTTTAAGCTGAGGTCTTTTCAGGTTCTCATTTTGAGTGAGCAAAATACTCCTTACATGTGACTATTGAAGTAGAATCAAAGGTAAAATAGGTGAGAATACACATACAGCTACATAGCTTGTATCAGTGGCGTATTTATAGCCATGAATAAGGAAGAAGCACTAGCTACTTTTCTTAGTGCATGTGAGTTGAGTTATAATACAATGTGGTTCTTCAGGTCAGAGATACGAATTTTGCTACTCAATCAACAGTAACATACCATAGGGGGAGCCAAGTTTACTTCCCTGTTGGGTCAGGTCCCCTGCTTTTCCCTTTTGAACTGTATCACTTTTTATAAACATTGATCCTGGTGCTGACATTGAAAATCAGGTAAGCTTAATCAGAATGGAAAAGTTTGGGCTAAAATCACATAAACCTTTTGCATTTTTTTAATATCTCTTTTCTTTTTCTATCATAGATTAACCCTTCACCCTTTCTTTGGGAGATATCATGATTTTGGATGAGTAGGGCTCACAGGATAGGGCAGCTGCATTCACATTAATTTTTTGTACCCTGCAATGCACTTTGAACTCATTATTGGTCATTGCCAATACCCATCCTTGGTTGAAGGGGTCTGACAGTGCTTGACAGAATATAGGTCTAGGGGCTGTTGTCTGTCCTAAAATATCAAAGCTAAGAAATCTCATTTTTGGTTGGCATAAGGATCTCTCTGACACTAAAACCCGTATCAGTCAATCAGTCTATCAATTATAATGCATCTGTGAAGCACCTACTACATGTAAGAGATTTTTCTAAGCATTGAGGATACAAAGAATAAAGGAAAAAACAGTTTCCACTGAAAAATTCAATAGAATTCTCATGGCTGTTCATCTCCTGGTACAAAACTGCCAAGGCCATCTAAACTGGGGTTAACATGAATGGAAAGGACTTGTTTGAATCAATGAAAATCAACATTAATACACATGTGAGACTGTTAACAAAGTCCTTAAGGTCTTATCACACTTCTAATCCCTGTGAACTCTGAGTGGTCCAGCAGTAAAAGGAGGACTACTCTTTTCTGCTTAAAGATGTATTTGGTTCTGTATACATAGATAAGGTGTTGGGAGTTGTTGAAATAATGATATAGTTCTTCTTAAATTTGATAGTTTCTAGAAAATTCCATAATGTCTTTAGTTATAGAAAATTATTTGACCTCTGCCATTATCGTCATCATCATTAACACTTACTATATTCACTTTGTGAATATTATTTCATTTGATACTTCCAACAACCCTGGGAGGCAGGCGATATTATCCCCATTTTCCACATAAGGAAATGTAAGCAAAAGCAGGGTAAGTGACTTATTCATAGATCACACCACTATTATTTGAATTTTGGTCTTCCTTACTCCAAGCCCAGTACTCTGTCCACCACTTAAGTGCCTCTGCTGGGTCTTCAGTGATTCTCACCTCTCATGATCAGTTCTCACTCAATGATGGGATGCTTCATAGCCTTGTATTTGAGATACCTGGCCAAAGTAGAATATGCTTATTCGTAGCTTTAGACTAATAGTAACTTGTCAATCTGTTATCTTCATCTCTTCCCCAGTAAGTCAGATTACAATTTTAAATAAACATTTCTATGGTGGTTCATATTCTGAACCACTCTATATGATCCATTGAAAGTTGATAGGAGTCCCAGAAATCCCTCATCTTATTTACTCAAATAGGACAAATTCTCTTTTTTTGTGAATGTCTTTATTTTTTTATTTTAAGTTTCTGATTCCCTCCCTGCAGTCCCTCTCACACCTGTTGGGAAGACAAACAGTATGATGCCTATTATGCATGTGATATCATGCAAAATATATTTCTATATTAGTCATGTTGCAAAAAGCAAGAAAATACAGAATATATATATATACATATACATATGTATATATATATATATACACATATACATATGTATATATATATATACATATACATATGTATATATATATATATATATATATATATACAGTCTATTCAGTCAATTGGTTATCTCTCTGGAAACAGATAATATCAAATAGGTATAATTCTTTTGATGAAGTGAAGACTATCTTTTCCTTGTCTTCTTTTGCCACTGTCATCCCACTGAATATTCCTGACCTTGAGTATTACTGTCTGACAAGTCCAGGGCATCTTGAACTCACAGCAAGTTGTATTGATCTATCCTTGTTCTCTTAATCAAAGTGCAATAATCTATGCAATCTTAACCTTGCCATACTTCTTCCCTATCACAGGTACGAGTGAGGCATATGGACTATGGGAATCCATCATGGTGCCGATAACTAACGTCTCCTTCAGATAGTTTCTGAGGTCCTCCACATTTGTTAGAGATATTTCCCATGACTACTTTCAGAAATTTGGAAATGGCCTTGTGCAGTGGACAGTGTACTTGCCCAAGAGAGAGGAAGATTTTGCATCAAATTTTGCTTATTGTATCATGCTTATTATATTTGTGTATGCATGTACATACACACATACATATGTGCATATATACACATGTATATATGTATACATACACACATGTATATACAGACATATATGCATGCATATGTACATACATGCATATATATTATGATATTGTTTCATCTGGATCCAGGTGAACAACGGGAATAATGTCCTAGATGTTGAGCAATGAGCACTTTCTTTGTTCATATTCTCCAGCGTTATGTTACTGACCAACTGGATTCTAAGTATCTTAGAGTGTTATTCCTACTGGTCACTCAGATGTAGGTAGAGTAATTTTAGTTCTTCATGTAGAGCCCTCAGTACCTGGGTCAGCTCTGAATGCACAGATTATTTGCTTCACAACAAAGACAACTTTGATCACCATTATCCACAATAGATCATCCAGTCTTTTTCCTAGACAAGAGAACTTTATGTTATTGGGACATTAGATAAAGATATCATTCAGGCCATTTTCCAGGACACTTATAAAATATTAGATGGCACAGGGTCAAACCAAGATGCTCTGGAAACCTCCTTTCACATAGACACAGAAACATTAATGTTTACTCTGGTTCTAATCATCTAATCATTCTTATTCTATCTAGCTGGACTACCCTTCCATCTCATCTACCAGAAAAACATGAAAAACGTTGTCAAATGCTTTGCTAATTGAGCATCTCCTTGGCCTCCCAATTTAATAACCCATCAAAACATGAAAACATGACCTACTCTTACTGAAGCCATGTAGAGTCTTAGTGATCACTGATTCCTTTTTGAGATATTCCTTAACCATCCTTTTAATAATACTTTTTAGATTCAGAAATGAGTATGTTACAAAAACAAAACAAAATACTTCAAGAGTTAAGGAGGAAATTCACCTAACAACTTGATGGTCAATTGCCAATAATTCTTGATGTAGCACTCCTGTCACTAGGGGGCAAACAGGAGTTCCATGCTTGAAAGAGTCTGTCCTTCAGTTTGACTTGTTCAACCCCATCTGTGGTTCCCCTGTCTAAGAAATCAAGATTTCCCCTGAAAACTTCCACTATCAGAAAAATGTATGAATTCTGACAATCATTCAGATGAACATATTAAAATTATGCTTTTTGTAAAGCTTTGTAAACCCTTTCTTTACAGTGCCCATGACTTTAAAAAAAAAGGTGAATTTCAAACTTAAATTATTTCACAGCGTCATTTTAGATTGATAACATCTGGAAGAAAATATTCTCCTTTCCAACTCTTCAAAATAGATTCCGTCCCAGTCCTGGCAGAAAACCCAGAGCTGGGCAGGTTTAACTTTTGCATCCCATCCTTATTTCTCTACTTAACCCTCTTTACTTCTTGTTCCATGCTTCCCCCCTGCTTTTAAATGTGTCTATCACCCTCAGGCTTTGACCTTGGGCAGGCTGTGAGCACAAAGTTGTGTTATTTGGAGTGAAGTAACACCAGTAGTCAGGAAGGAACAATGTTGTTCAGGCCAGATAAAATAAATCTCTCATTTCCTGTCAAGAGACTGGGCCAAAAGCAATGATGAGAGACAAAGGGGGCAAACCATGCAACTGGAAACACAGACACTTGGGATAGACACAACCACAACCCTCTCTTGAAAACAGAAAACTGAACCAAAAAATGCTAGAGTGACAGGGGATACATAATAGCTATTGGAAAAAACAAAATATATGAAACAGAGGGAATTCCATGTAGATTTAAGACTGGAGAAAGTTAAATTTGTTCAGACAGGGAAGAAGTCCTGAGGAGCAGCCAGAATCACACGTGTGATCTCTCTAACAGAACTCCAGCCATATGAGACAGAAAATCTGCCAAAGTGCAACTTTTGAAGTCGGCATTATAATCAGGCTTATAAACTGTGGTAAATCGCAAGTACTTTGTGGCATATCTATTAATATTTAGAATGATTTCTGCCATTTTCAATGCAGAATATATACCCTAAAATTTTATACATGCTACCATGCTTACTGTCTTCAAAAAGCTAAGTCAACAAGCATTTATTGAGTGCCGCTACATGCCAGGCACTGTGATAATTGTTGGGATACAAAGAATGGCAAACCAGCAAAGGAAAAACAAAACAAAAAGTCCTTGGACTCAAGCAGTTCACAATTTAATGTGGGAAACATATAAATAAATGCATTTATATATATATATATATTATATATATATATATATATATATATATACATACATACATATATATATGCAAAATGTCCAAAGCTGATAAAATGTGATCTGAGAGGGGAAACTATTAACATTGGGGTTGGGGAAGACTTGAAATAACTTCCTTCAGAAGATGGAACTTCAAGTAAGTTTTGAAAGAAGTCAGGGAAAGCAAGAGAAAGATGTAAGAGGATAAAGCACTTCAGACATGGGGAACAGCCAGTGCAAAGGCATGAGATGGCCAATGGGCTGTTTTATTTGAGAAACTTCAAGTAGGTCAGCATCGCTGAACCAGAGAGTAAGACAAGGAGAGAATGATTAGTCAAAAGGTTAAGAGGAGTACCAGGCAAAATTAGTGTCAGAAAAATTCTAGAAGAGCAGGTGAATAACACTGAAGTCAAGAAATGTGAGGATTTTTTAAAAAGCTTTGGCCAAAAAAAAGATCATTGGAAACTTGGAAGAGAGCATGTTCAGTTGTTCTTCAGTCATTGAGTCATGTCCAACAGTTTGTGATTTCATGGACCACAGCATGCCAAGCTCTCCTGTTCTCCACTCTCTTGAAGTCTCTCCAAGCTCATGTTAACTGCTTCCATGACACTATCTGTCTATCTGTCTCATCCTTTGCCATCCCTTTTTCCTTTTACCTTCAATCTTTTTCATCCTCAGGGTCTTTTCCAATAAATTCTGTCTTCTCATTATGTGGACAGAGTATTTAAACCTCAGCTTCAATATGTGAATATTGATTATTTGAATATTTCTAGTGAATAGTCTGAATTAATTTCTTTAAGTGTTGATTGTCTTGATCTCCTTGCCATCCATGGGACTCTCGAAAGTCTTCTCCAGCACCACAGTTCCAAAGCATTGCTTCTAAGGCACTGAACCTTATTGTCCAACTCTCACAGCCATACTTCCCTACTGGAAAAAGCATAGCTTGGACTATATATATATTGACTTTGTCATGGAGGTGATGTCTCTGGTTTAGTATGCTGTAGCACCAATGTGATATTCACAGCACCTACAGCAGCTATGAATATGCCAGTGTAATTCTGAATCACGAAATATAACAGACTCTCCACATGGAAGACAGAGCCAAAATATTTCCTTAAACACCATAAAACCAAATCCCAACACCAGAAAGTGAAATCCATCATAGCAACAAAGAAATTTGTACACAATAACAATGCAGAGGGCATCACCATCCCCAAGCCTTCCCCCTGCTAGGGCCTTCCCACAAACAAACACTCACAGTTCACTGCCTGCTTCCTCTTTCTTACTCAGCTCTAACTGCTGTTACCAGCATTCGCTCTGCTCTACTCTGCTCCACCCTTCCTGTTCCACCTGTTCAGCAAGCTCCTCCTACCACAGGCTCATGTGACTCAGGCTTCCATGTCACTCAAGCAGGTCACGAGGGCTTATCAATGAATGAGAAAGATCTTCCTACTATGCAAAAAATACATTAACAATACATATGGTCTCCAGATTTGCCATAGCTTTCCTTCCAAGGACCAAATATCTCAATTTCATGGATGCAGTTACCATCTGCAGTGATCTTTGATCCCAAGAATATGAAATCTCACACTTCCATTTTTTTTCTCCCCCATTTGTTAGAAAGCAATAGGACCAGTTGCTAAGGTCTTAATTTTTTTCAGTGTTAAGCTTCAAGCCAGTTTTTACACCTTCCTCTTTCACTCTCATCAAAAGACTTTTTAATTCCTCTTCACTTTCTGCCATCAAAGTGGTATCATCTGCATATCTGAGATTATTTTTCCTAGCATTCTTAATTCTTGCTTTTGATTCATCCAGGCTGGCATTTCACATGATATACTCTGCCTATAAGTTTAAGGTTACAATATACAACTTTATCATACTCCTTTTCTAATCGTAAACAATCAGTTGTCCCATATTCAATTCTAACTGTTGCTTTTTGGCCCACATACAGGTTCCTCAGGTGACAAATAGTATGGCCTGGTACTCTTATCTTTTTGAGGACTTGTTGCATTTTGCTGTCATCCCCACATGTAGTCAATGAAGCAGAAATGGATGTTTTTCTGAAACTCCCTTGCTTTCTCCATAATCTAGCAAATGTTGGCAATTTGGTCTCTAGTTCCTCTGCCTCTTTGAAAATCAGCCTGCTTTTCTGGTAATTCTCAGTTCAAATATTGCTGAAGCCTGCCTTGCAGAGTCTTAACCTTGCTGCAATTTGAACATTCTTTTGCATTGTCCTTGGGATCTAAGCTGATTTTACAATCCAGTGGCCATTGTTGAGTTTTCCAAATTTACTGGTGTATTGCATGTAGCATTTTAATAGGATCATGTTTTAGGATTTTGAGCAACTCAGCTGGAATTCCATCTTATCCAACAGCCTTGTTGTTAGCAATGCTTCCTAAGACCCTCTTGCCTTCATCCTCTAGGATGTCTGGTCGAGATCAGTAATCATACCTTTGTGATTATTGATAATGTTAAGATCTTTCTTGTATAAGACTTCAGTGTATTCTTGTCACCTCTTCTTAATCTCTTTTGCTTTTGTTAAGTTTCTGCCATTTTAGTCTTTTATCAAAATCATTTTTGCATGAAATGTAATCTTGATATCTTTAATTTTCTTGAAGAGTTCTCTCAGCTTTCTCATTTTATTGTTTTCTTCTATTTCTTTGCATTGTTAATTTAGGAAAACCTTATGTCTCCTTGCTATTCCCTGGAATTTTTTATTCACTTAGGTATTTCTCTTTTTCCTTTATGTTTTGCTTTCTTTCTTTACTCTCCCTCCTGGATCACTGCCTTGTCATAGTAGGAGGCTTGCATAGCTCAATGAGAGTATGAACTATGCCATTCAGGATTACCCATGACAGACAGTACATAGTAGAGAATTCTGACAAAAGGTGTGTGTTCTCCCTTCGTTGATGAAGAAGACCATGCCATCAGAGAAATAATGACATGACTTGCACTTGACTTTGTTTTGAGGGAGGGAGGGCTGTGCAGGTCACCAGCCTCACTTCCCCTCCAGAGCCATCTGATTCCAGTGACCAGATATTCATCAGCATGACTGGAGATGACCCAGGATGAGGCAGTTGGGGTTAAGTGACTTGCCTGAGGTCACACAGTAAGTGTCAGGTGTCTGAGCTGAGATTTGAACTCAGGTCATCCTGACTCCTGCACTGATCCTCTGTCCACTGTACCACCTTGCTACCCCTCTGACAAAAGGTGATTCACTGGAGAAGGAAGTGGCAACCCTTCCATTATATTTGCCAAGAAAACTCCATAAACAGTATTAATTTGATAAAATATATGATACCCCCAAGATGAGCCTCTCAGGTCATAAGGTATCGAATATGACAACAATTAACCCCAGTACTAATGAAGCAACTGGGCCAAAGCTGAAAGGAAGCTCAACTGTGAATGTGTCTAATGAACTAAAGGAAATTCAAGTGTTGTAAAGATCAATGTTGCATAGGAACTTGGAATATTCTATGAATCAAGGGTAACTAGATGTGATGAAGCAGGAGATAGAAAGATTAAACATTGATATCTTGGGGTGTCAATGAACTTGAATGGATGGAAATGTGTGAATTTAATTCAAATAATCACTGCATATACTACTACTACTTAGAAGAAGTAGAGCACCCTTCATAGTTGATGAAAGGGTAATAAAAGCAGTATTGTGGTTTAATCTCAAGAATATAAGATCTGTTTAAATTGAAGGCAAACTGTTCACCATTACAGTAATACAAGTCTATGTTACAACCACTGATGCCAAAGAGGCCAAAGTTCTATGAAGATCTAGGACATCTTATAGCAATAATATCCAACCCCCCTCCCCAAATCCACATTAATCATAGAGAATTGGAATGCTAAAGTAAGAAATCAAAATATAATTGGAATAATAAGCAAGTTTGGCTTTAGAGTACAAAAAGTTGTGTAATCGACTGCCTTAAATGTTCAGTACTCAATGGTAATAGATAGTGATTTAGTTGACTTTCAATTCTATCAGAAGCTCCTGGGGTAGCACAGTGCATAAAGCACTAGGCCTGCAGTCAGAAAGACCAGAGCTCAAATCTGACCTCAGACACATAACAACTGTGTGACTTTGGGCAAATCACAGCTTCTGCCTCAGTTTCCTCATCTGTAAAATGTAAATAATAATAGCCACTACCTCCCTGAGCTAGTATGAGCATGAAATGAGATATTTGTTTAAAGCAGTTTAGCCAAATGACTAGCACAGAGTAGGTACTATATAAATGAACATGATGATGATGATGGTGACCACCACCTATGTTTTCAATAACCAATTGAGTACTACAAGATTACATATCATAGTCATTTATATTTAAAATATTTCATGAAAAATAATATAAGGATATAAGATATCTGGAAATGGAACAAAATTATTTTAGTGGTTAGAGGGACTATGTAAGAAATTTTTTTTAAGTCAATAGGGTATAAGAAGTGCAAAAAGTTCTGGAGTATGACATTCAGGAATTGCATTATGATGAAGCACTCCTGAATGCCTCATTTTGATAACTATAGCCTGCTTAGATAGCATTGTAGTTATAGATAAGGACCGAACCTTTGTTTTCTCTAAGAACTCCCTGATGAGGAAATTCTCTATGCTAATGCAGATCAGCATCTTCTACATAATTCGTAGTCAAAGAGAGCTTCTTAGAGAACTGAGAGGTTAAGTGACATCTCCAGAGTCATACAGTCAGTATGTGCCCAAGACAGAACCTGAACCCATGTCTTCCAGACTTTAAGGTGTGATCTCTTTTATCTACTTTGCCATGCTGCCTCCTTATGTGGTTAAAGACAAATTAAATTATGCTAAGCCAACACACTGCGTTATACATATATACATAAGCATATATCCATCTGTATCTTATATTTGCATATCTCAAGTCCTTATTCAGATGCCCGAGATTATCTAGGTTATTATTTACACAAAGCAAATTTGACACCTACTGTATGTATGTAGATTATTATTCACTTGTTTTTAACAGCTACAAGTCAACTTTTAAAATTATAACTTTCTGACATTTCAAATCCCCATATTGATTTTACATATAGAGAAGTCCTTAATTTCTCATTTTTGTCAACAAGATTAGGAGGAAGGAGAACTTTGAAGCATCCTGAGAGTCATATCCCAAAGGCACTCCCTTGAGGACTGTACTATTGTTGCTCTCTATCACCAAAGGGGATATAAAATGAAATAATTGAAATTTGCCATCCAAAAATGAATACTTCATGTGTAAACATGAATCAAAAATGAGAAACAAATAAATGCTTTTCTTTATTGTGGACAGAATATGGTAATGAGGAAAGTATATCAGCTGGTAATTTTATTTACCTTTTGCCGCAATAAGAGTTAAGAGGAAGCACCCAATGAAACCAGCTAGCATGATCAAAACAGATAAAAAGAAATCATTTTCATGTAAAATACAATTAAACTGTAGAACTTACTGCCACAGGGTATCATCCAAGCAAATGGCACAATAAGTGTATATTTTAAAAAGGATAAATCATTTGTGAGGATAGGGAAAACATTATAATTATATTATCCATAGAAATGTCAAGGACTTCAAGTCATACTTCAGGATAAATCAATAGCTCAGGTCAGAGGGAAATATTTACATTTTTTTTAGCAGGACACTATTTGACAAATTGTCAAAGTCTAGATATTTCTTTGAATATTATGTATTATTGAAGAAAAAGTTTCAGATTAAATGCAATGTTGTCCTCAGTTATAGCAATTTCTGTTTATTACATGTTAGATATAATACAAATACTTTATTATTAAATATTTTGATGCTTTATTACTTGGAAATATTTATTGAAGTATTTACTGTTAATTTATTATATTGTATCACAGATTATAGGGTTATTGTTGCTATTCTTTTTTTAAGAAATACTTATTAGCTATCAATAATATTCCAAGCAATCAGATAAAGCTCAAAGACTGGACAGCATATGGCATACATGGAAATATTTCCTTAGTCTAGCTTGGCAGGACCATAGAGAATATAGCAGTTATGAGATAAGGAGGGAAAAAAGTTAGCGTGGGGCCAAGTTTTAAAAGACTTTGAAAATCTACCTAAGTAGTTTGAAGTTTTTCAGTAGGGATAGAGGGTGAGCAAAAGGTTTTAAGAAAGAATTTATATGACTCGATATTGGCATAAGATCAGCCTAGTAGTGATATGAAATTAATCAACCTTTAAGCACTTACTAAGAACCTACGTGCTTACCATTGTGTTAAGTGTTAGGGATAGAAAGAAAAAAATCTTAAGTAGACCTTCACCTTTTAGAAACTAGCATTTTCTCAGGAAAATTGTGTGTGTTTGTGTGCGCATGTGTGTGCGCACGCATGCACTAGGCATGGGGAGTGGTGATAAGATTATGCTACGCAAGTGACAATAATGATATCTAATACTGTGATAGAAGAAAGCTAGAGAAGAAAAACCGGATTCCATAAGTAGAATTCATAGGATTTAGCAGCTAATTAGACTTGTGTGTAAGAGAGAACACAAAAGAGTGAGAAAAACCTAAGAACCAATGCGCAAAACCCTGTATAGCTGGATGGTGTTTAGAAAGGAAAATTTGAATTGACTAACTACAAGATTACTCTAACAATTTTTTCTCAGAATATTAAATAATGAGGAACATAACATTGTCAGGAAAATAATTGTTTCATGAAGTATAGATATACCATCGTTTTGTTGTTTATCACAAGAAAACATTGAAATTTAGGTGTGAGTTAGATTACTACTGTTATTCCTTTTAGAGAGTCATATATTGAAGTTGGTTCAGAATAATAGGTACTTTAATGATGAATGAGTGTAGTATGAGACACATAGTTGATGCATTCCGCATTGTGCTATTTATTGTCTTTCAACGTGTTACTCTTAGTTATTTGGCCCAGATTAGGTTAATTGTGGGGGAATTGATTTTATTCTGGTGATTCACAGAGAGAATTCATGAATTTTGACTAGGGAATAGCGCTAATTGTTTTAAAGTTACTAAAATCCTGTATCTGAGAGGCAACATGGTATAGCAAATGGAGGGTGAGCCATAGAATTCATAAGTCCTAGCTTTTAAGTTCGGCCTCTGAAACATATTAGCTGAATGATCACAGGCAATTACATAGCTTCTCAGTGTTAATGAGAAACTTATAAGATTGTGAGTTGGTAAGATTGATGATAGATAGATAGAGTGCTTGAGTAGTGGGCATTACTAACCACTCACTATGCACCAAACCCTGTGCCAAAGGCTGAGGTTTTATAAATATAAGTAAGATGGTAAACAGTCATTGTTCTTACAAAATCTAAGTTCTAATGGTGGAATGTAACACATACGCAGCTGCAGAAAATGGAAGGAGGATCACTGCAATGCCAATTGTTGGCCTTGATTGCAAGCATGGATGCCTAGAAACTGGCGATAAAAGGAAAATGCTGACATCATTTTCTGTGTTGAGAGAGGGGGTTTCTACAAATGCAGTTCCTTACATTGGTGAAAGCAAATTTAGACATGAAAAGAAAATTGCATGTATAATATTTTAAATTTGCACATTGACTTTAAGATATTTTGCCTTTAACACACTTTTTATAAAAAATTGAAATTTATAAAAATTATTTAAGTTAATATTAAATAAGATATTCTACTTACCATCCATCATCTCAGTTTCTTCATCTGTAAAAGCTGGGCATTAGATGACTGATCTTTAGGTTTCTGCTAATTTCACTTTCTATGATGTTATGTCATAAAGTTAATTAATGAAAATAAGAAATATACTTTGCATATAACCCCTGAAAAACATTATTTGTCAATTTTTTCTCATCATTATATTATCACCATATATTTCTTAGAGTCTTTAGTTACCATTTCCTTAGCTTCACAGATTTTAAGATTATATTAAAGGGAGAGATATGAGAAGATTTCTTCCTTCCTTCTTTTATTGCTTCCTTCCTTCCTTCCCTCTAGCCATCCATAAATATTTAGTGGGATCCTACTATTCAAGTGTTCAAAAGTTAAAGCAGGTTATTACCACTAGGGGTTACTTCTGGGTGTGTGTATCAGATTATAATACTTTATAATAATCCTCTAATATAATTCTTTTCAAGAAGATAATAAATATCAAACTTCTAGAAAACATTACATAAATCATATTTAGATTTAAATCTAATTTGTAAATTTGTAAATGTCTGTTTGATATACTGGTGAACTGTTTTCCTTTATCTTACATATTAAAACCTTGGCATATTTTGAATTAAGTGATGAATGTTGTATATATTATGAAGAATGTGGCTCTTCCTTAATAATGTTCAAGCATTTATTAAAAACAGGACAAAATAAAACTCAGAGCTTGTTTTAGCAGTAATGGAAAAAAACTGAAAGACACTAATTTCATGGTTGAAGCCCAAAGATATCCTCTTTCTTCACTATTTTTTGGCATAGTACTAGAAATGCTATCAAAAGCAATGACAAGATTTAAAAATTAAAAGAATAAAAATCAGCAAAGAAGATACAAAATCATAACTCTTTGCATGGTTTACTTAGAAAACCCTAGAGAATCAATACAATACCTAATCAAGAATTATTAATAGTTGTTAAATATGATATATGATAATACAAATATGATAATATGATAAGAATACAAATATAATGTGATAATACAAAAGAAGTCCATGGAACAGTACTCATTTATACATTGTATACACAATATAATAATGTTATAATATAATATATAGGACAAACCAATGGGACCCCATCCTGAGAGCATGTGCAGCATTCTCTTCTTGTTGCCAGACCTTATGAGGAGGTTTGGTGAGCCTGAACTAATGGTGTTAGTTGGAGGGCCCATCTTTCTACTTTGAAGCAAGAACATATATGACTGTTTCTAATCATCTAACCATATGTTGAAGGAATGAACTTTAAATTGGTAGCTCATTTGAAACTGAAAGTGTATACAAAAGACATTCATGCTGTCACATCTCCGCTTTTTTCCATCTCTGATATCCCTTAGGAGAATGAGCTGCTTTGACCTTCAGGTTCAATGGGGTCTTTTCATTAGCACATTTGCAGTAGCAAAAAACTAGAAGCAAATTGTGTGCTTGACAATTGAGGAATGGATGAACAAATTGCATTAATTTTTGTTGTTGAGTCATTTCCATTGTGTCTAACTCTTCATGACCCCAATTGGGGTTTTCTTTGTAAAGATACTGGAATGGTTTGCCATTTATTTCTTCATCTTATTTTGCACATGAAGAAACAAGGCACATTGGATTAAGTGACTTGCTCAGGGTCATACAATGTTAAGTATCTGAGGCCACATTTGAACTCATGAAGTAGAGTCTTCCTATCCACTGAGCCACCCATCTACCTTTATTATATGAATAGAATGTAATATTTTTATATTAAAATCAATTACAAGTATGTATAGCTCAAGAAAACATAGGAAGACTTGCATGAACTGATGCAGAGAGTAAAATAGTAGTGTAAAAGCACAATACAAAAGCAGAATTGGAAAAACAATATATACAATAACAGTGATTACAGAAATGAAGAGAGCCTTAAAAAATGTCAGATTCTGGTAATTTTAAATTCATGGCCAATGTTGGTTCCAAATGATATTAAAGCACATTTCTTTTCTGCTAAGTGTTATTACATATACTAGCCAGTCTTAATTAGTATGTTAGGTGGCTTAATTTAACTGTTTTTAAATGACAAGCAATATAGGCAGGCTTTGTGGGGACACCTATTGTTTGTTGAAAAGAGATTGTCATGTCAAAATAAAATATATCATTCTTTAAAAGTACAATACTTGCAGTTATTCTGTTTATACCTGTACATGTTTCTATACACTTTTCAAAGCACTTAATAAATAAAAGGGTTTAAGAAAAATTCTATTGCACAGAAGAGGAACTTCTGTATGTTCATAGTGTGACTAACTGTACATCTTTTGCCATTATAATCTGAAATCCCAGCTACTACTTTATTATATCTTGTCTTGTACTCTTTGCTCTTCATATGTGAGTATTATCCTTCTGACAGGATTTAAAACCTTTCAAAATCCAATGCCATGTTCACAGATGAAAGCAGTTGGTAGGGAAAAATTGTATCTGTATTTTGATATCACAACATGGGTTCTTTTCATTTTTCAATAAAGGATTTACTGAGTACCTAGAATATGCTTGTTACATTTTAGAGAGATTTCATATAAACCATGTGTCTCTACTGTCAAGGAGCTCACATTATAGTTTAAGAAATTAGTTGCACACACACATATATAAATATGTTTAAGTGCATCAAAGTCTTCATCAGAGAAGGCTTTGTGGGAGACCATTCCAGATGAGCCACCAATATTAGCAAAGACTAATAAATGGGAATAATTATGCTATGCTTGTAATAAGTTATAGATTTCAGTGCTGGAACATAGATAGCAATATGCTATAGGTACAAAGCAATTGATTGAAAGCAGGAAATCCCCAGCAATGTAAACAATAAGGTTAGAATATACCATGGATCAATTGGGTGAATACATTGGGAGCCCACAAGTATAAACTCAAAGGGTCAAAGAAACAATGAAATTAAAAAGTCAGGAAGGGAAACAGAAGTAAGTCTAAGGGTTAAGGAGGAATTAGAGAGGAAAAATGAAGAGATACACTATATCATAGGGATAAGGGGAATACTAAAACAGACACTGGTTTTCTTCTACTTTTAAGTTCTAGTTCCTAGAGCTATTAAATAATTGATATATTGATTGACTAATTGAGGAAGATAACAAGAACCAGTCAAAGAATGCTGTAAACAGGCCTAGAGCATTAACAAGAATATAGGCATATAGTGGGTTCAAAGGCTAATGACCAAGGCAAGAACTCAAAAACTGTCAGTCTGAAGTGAGACAATGGATGTTGTTAGGGTGTAGGGAGAGAAATGTTGGATAGATTGTGTAGGACCAAATTATTGAGGGTCCTGTCTTAGAAGCCAAGCATAGGAGAACTTCATGATAATAACTGTGAACTATTGAATGATCAGAACAATGTTTCCAGATAACCTTGGTATTAGAATCACTTTTTATTCTGACCCAAAAGCTTTGTGTAATGAACTGGGTTTCATCATAAGAGCTCACACCTCATTCTCTAGCTCATGTATCTACCTAAGATCACCACTGAGAACATCAGAATTTGGCTGGTGCCTAAGTTTTTATAGAAAAGATGCAAGATTCTCAGTTGCCACTCATGGATGAAGGCTAAAAACACGTAGAAGAATATTTGTCTGAACCTTCAGAAAAATACAATCCGTTCATATCCAAGCAGACTGATGATAAAACATAGCACCGTAATGGAAGGGAAGGACAGAACAAGTATTTATATAGCACCTACTATGTGCCAGGCACTGTTCTAAGTGCTTTACAATTATTAACTCATTCTAACCTCGTAACAATCCTATGAGGGGCAATACTATTCCCATCACCTCCATTTTAAAATTAAGTAAACTGAGGCACAGTGAAGTCAGATGATTTGTCTAGGGTCACACAGGTAGTAAGTACATGAGATTAGATCCAAACTCAGGTCTTCCTGACTCTATGCCCAATGCTGTATCCACTGAGCCATTAGGTGCCAAATGGTGAACTCTTTCTGCACAATGAAGCATATACTTTCAAATATGGTCAATGTTTCCATTTGTTTTGTTGATTTGTTTTGCATAACAACAGATAATTCTATTTGGGGTTTGGGGGAAATTATCTATTTTGCATTCTATAATACCCTCTATCCATGTCAATTAGGACTTTTTGCCCTTTACATAGCTGTGAAAAATACGACCATACATTTTCCCTTCCTGTTTTTTTCAAATGATGGAAAAAAATCAACACAATATAAAGATCAGTGACTTAATGGATGACTGACCTTTGAAAAATGCAGAGTTTTTACTCTGGCCTATAAAAATCAAAACAAATCTGTCCTCTCTGAAAGGCTTGTTCCTTTCCCAAGGACCACACAATACGCTAAATGGGTTCCTACATCTCCCACGAAAGGATAACATTAGGGAAGGCTAGAGAATTAAGCATCCTATTCCTGTAGTGAGCACTGCCTCTGCCTTGGACATATATAATCTTCTGCACTAAGAATTGAGACCCCCCCCCCAAAGAAGAAACCATTTTAGGGATCTTTCTCTGAGTCTGCACAGTTCATATCATTTGAAGTACAAATCAAGTATCAAAGGGTTATAGAACTAGAGATAGAAGGAACCACAAAGCTATTTAGTTCAACACCCTCATGTTTTAGATGAGAAAAATTAAGCCCAAGAAGATTTCAGTTTGTTCTATGTTACACAATTTATGAGTCAAAAGTGAGATTTGAATCCAGGTCCGTTGATTATAGAATCAGTACTCTTTCCACTGTAGCAAACTGTCTAAGGCAAGGTTTGGATCTGTTCTGCTACCTTGTGGTTCCTTTGATGCTCATTAGCTTTAACTCCACCAGCCTCACTTCTCCTCCAGAGCCATCTGAATCCAATGACCAGATATCCATCAGGATGACTGGAGATGTCCCAGGATGATGCAGTTGGGGTTAAGTGACTTGCCCAAGGTCACACACCTAGTGAGTGTCAAGTGTCTGAGGTGAGATTTGAACTCAGGTCCTCCTGACTCCTGCACTGGTGCTCTATCCACTGCAAGTCACTTAAACCCAATTACCTCATCCTCTAGTTTTGTCATCTTTGATTGCGTTTAGTTGTGCAAAAACTTTTCAATTTAATGTAATCAAAATTATCCATTTTGCACTTTATAATGTTTTTTGTCTCTTGTTTAGTAAAAAATTCTTCCCTTCTCCATAAATCTGACAAATGCACTATTCTTTGCTCCACTAATTGTTTATAGTATCAATGTTTATACCTAGATCATGTACCCATTTGGACTTTATTCTTGTGTATGGTAGGCATTGGTCTATGCCTAGTTTCCACCACGCTGTTAGCCAGTTTTCCTAGCAATTTTTGTTGAACAGTGAGTTTTTATCACAGAAGCTCAGGTCCTTGGGTTTATCAAACAGTAGATTGCTATATTTATTGACTGATGTGTCGAGTACCTAACCTATTCCATTTGTCTACCCCTCTGTTTTTTATCCAGTACCAAGTGGTTTTGATAATTGCTGCTTTGTAATACAATTTGAGATCTGGTAGAACTAGGCTCCCTTTCCTACCATTTCTTTTCATTAGTTCCCTTGATATTCTGAACGATTTGTTCTTTCAGATGAATTTTGATATTACTTTTTCTAGTTTTACAAAATAATTATCTGATAGTTTGATTGGTATGGAACTGAATAAGTAAATTAATTTAAGTAGAATTGTCATTTTTATTATATTGGCTCAGCCTATGCAGGAGCAATTGATATTTTTCCACCTACTTAGGTCTGACTTTATTTGTGTGAAGTGTTTTGTAATTGTGTTTATATAGTCCCTGGGTTTGCTTTGGCAAGTAGACTTCCAAATATTTCAGAGTTTCTACCCTAGCTTTAAATGGGATTTCTCTTTCTATCTCTTGCTGTTGCGCTTTGTTAGTAATATATAGAAATGCAGAAGATTTGTGTGGGTTTATTTTGTAACCTGCAACTTTGCCAAAGTTGTTTATTATTTCAAGTAGTTTTTTACTTGATTATTTGGGATTCTTTAAGTATATCATCATATCATCTGCAAAGTTTCTTCTTTGCCTATTCTAATTCCTTCAATTTCCTTTTCTTCTTTTATTGCTACAACTAACATTTCTAGTACCATATTGAATAATAGTGGTGATAATGGACATCCTTGTTTCACCCCTGATCTTATTGGAAATGCACCTAGCTTATCCCCATTTTATATAATGCTTGTTGAAGTTTTTAGGTAAATACTGCTTATTATTTTATGGAAAGTTCCATTTATTCCTATGTTCTCCAGTGTTTGTAATAGGAATGGGTGTTGTATTTTGTCAAAAGTTTTTTCTGCATGTGGTGTCTGTAAGTTTTATTGCTGATATGATCAATAATGTTAATAGTTTTCCTAATATTGAACCAGCCCTGAATTCCTGGTATAAATCCTACCTGATCATAGTGTATTATTCTCATGATAAGTTGCTGTATTCTTTTTGTTAAAATCTTATTTAAAATTTTTGCCTCTATATTCATTAGAGAAATCAGTCTATGGTTTTGTTTCTCTGTTTTGGCTCTTCCTGGTTTAGGTATCAAATCCATATTTGTATCATATAAAGAATTTGGGAGAACTCCTTTCCCAATTTTCCCAAATATCTATGTAGTAGTGGACTTAACTGTTCTTAAAATGTTTGAAAGAATTCACTTGTGAATCCATCTGGCCCTGGAGATATTTTCCTAGGGAGTTCATTGATGGTTGGTTCAATTTCTTTTTCTGAGATGGGGTCATTTAAGCATTCAACTTCCTCTTCTGTTAATCTGGGCAGTTTCTGTCTTTTATAATAATAATCCATCTCATTTAGATTGTTGAATTTATGGGCATACAGTTGGACAAAGTAATTTCTAATTATTGTTTTAATTTTCTCCTCATTGGGGGTAAGTTCACCATTTTCATTTTTTATATTGGTAATGTGGTTTTATTCTTTCTTTTTTTGGTTTATCAATTTTATTGTTTATTTTTCATAAAACCAACTCTTTGTTTTATTTATTAGTTCAATAGTTTTCTTAATTTCAATTTTATTGTTCTCTCCTTTGGTTTTCAGTATCTCTAATTTGGTATTTACTTGGGGATTTTCAATTTGTTCTTTTGAGAGCTTTTTCAGCTGCATACCCATTTTATTGATCTTCTCTCTCTCTATTTTATTCATGCCGGCATTCAAAGATATACAACTTCCCCTAAGAACTGCTTTTTGCAGCATCCCATAAGATTTGGTAGCTTGTCTCATTATTGTCATTCTCTTGAATGAAGTTGTTGATTGTTTCTATAATTTGTTGTTTAACCCACTCTTTCTTTAGGATTAGATTGTTTAGTTTCTAATTAGCTTTTGTTTATATTTCCATGACCTTTGATTACATGTAAGTTTTATTGCATTATGATCTGAGAAGGACGCATTGACTATCTCTGCTTTTCTGCACTGGATTGTGAGGATTTTATGACCTAGTACATGGCCAGTTTTTGTATATGTGCCATGTACCACTAGAAAAAGGTATATTTCTTTCTATCATTCAGTCTTCTCCAGGGATCGATATATCATATCTACCTTATCCAGAGATCTGTTCACCTCCTTAAGTTCTTTCTTGTTTTTTTTTGAGATTAGATTTATCAAGTTCAGAGACAGGGAGGTTGAGGGCCCCCACTAGTATAGTTTTTCTGTCTATTTCTTCCTGTAACTCCCTTAACTCTTCCTCTATGAATTTGGATGCTGTCCCACTTGGTATGTATATGTTTAGTAATGAAATTGCTTCGTTGTCTATTTTTTATGTATTGTTAATCTAAGATTTTGAGGGTAACAGGTTTATTGCTCTTCAGAACACATTATTCAGTTCCATCCTACCTTTTTTGACAGATGCTGAACAGTCTTGCATTACTGGAATTTGCTTTCTTTTGTATTTGCACTTTTTCTGATCATTTGTAGAATTTTTGTCTCTGAACTGAATTGTTAAATTTGAAGAATATATATTTTGGAATTTGTAGCCTTGTGTTTTTTTTTTCTGGAGGCCATCTATGAATTCTTTCAACTGGTATTTCATTTTCTGTGTTTAGGAGTTCTGGGCAGTTCTCTTCTAATATTTCCTGCTTTATTGTCTTAAGATTTTTTGTCCTGTTATATTTTTCTGGGACACTTAATTCTTAGGTCATTTCTATGTATTCCTTTCTTCAAGATCAGTGTTTTGCTTGCCTATATAACATATTTCCTTTTAATGTTTTTATGTTTTGCTTTTCTAAATTGTCCTTTTGTTTCTTGGTGAAGTTTGCCATTGCAGATTCTAGTTTTTTTCTATTCTCTCCATTACTTTTGCTATGCAATTCATAAATTCTGTTTTCATAATTCTTATTTGAACCACTAACAACAGCCTATTGTGGTTCCGTGTTCTCCACAGGTTCTCCTGTCTTGTCAAGTTGTTGGATAACTTCCCTTTGTTTCAACTATTCATAGATGGTTAAACTCATTTACTGGCTACAGAGACCATATTTACTTTGGTGTTCCATTTTCCCCGTTGATTTATCTCAAAGTCTTGGAGTTTCTTCCTGGCACTTTGGTAATTTCAGTCTTTTCTTTTCCCTTATTTTACCCATATCCCTCTCTTTCCATGTCCCTGGTTTCCTCAGGGACTGGATCTCGAACTCTCATTCTTCTTCTTTGGCCAAGTCAGAATCCCATAGTTCACCAACCTAGCTCTTTGCCGCAAGTGACTTACCTGCCATCAGAACTGGCCCTGGATTGATGTTGTGCTCTTTTCCTCAGGCTTAATAGAATCTACACATAACGCCTCCCACCTACCCTCACACAAAATGTCCTCTTCTGAGGTCTTGCCCTGTTCCCTCTGTTCCTTAGTTTTTTGCTGGATGATAACCATTCAGAGTTTTCAGTGATGGTACTGTACTAAGTGATGATCCATGATTTCTGCAGCCTGGGCTTAGGGTCTCTTGGTTTGGGAGTAGGTTTCTGTAAGTCTGTGTCATGCCCTTGGGTCTGCTAATGCAATTTTATTGCTAGTAGCATGGGAGGTGTGGAGGAGGGGTGAGTAAACTCCAGGTAAATGAATCCATAGGTTTTAGGTTTTGTCTGTTGATTCTTTAAAAAACTTATTTTGGATTCTAGGTATCCTACACTATGAAGAGAGCTGAAATTGTTTTATATTTGGCCCATAATTTCTGTTTCAGAGATGTTTGAGAGAATGGGAATCAGAAAAATTATCTAGTCTTCCATCTTATTGCAGCTTAGAAACTAATTAGAGAGGTAACTTGGAAAAATACTTAGAAATCTGGCCTTAGGCAAAGACAAGATGGCCAAGTAAAGCCAGCATTTGTGCTGAGCTCTCCCAATATTGCTTACACAACTTCAAAAAAAAACACAATAAGACAAACTGAATGCTGAGGAGGAAACCAACCCCTCAAAAAATAAAGTAACAATGAGTCATTTTTTCCAGCTCAGAGAAGCTTAGGAAGATATAGAGGACTATGGACACTGGGGTGGAGGCTGATAAGAAGCATGGCATGGTAGAAAAGCAGTACTTCCTGTGGGCTCTGGCAGCAACAGTGGCACCCTGGGATGATAAAGGGGACTAAAATACCTTGGCACAAAGAAATCCCAGGAGACCCCAGTGCTAGCACTAGGTGTGAGATCTGGTGCCATTTGGCAGCTCTATCACCCATTATCTAATTCTGAGGGACACTTTAAGGGTGGAAAGGAATGGTTGCAGTCCTGAGGGAGCATGACTGTATGAGAATTTACCTGTATGAGAATCAAAATGTACACCAAAAAGGAAATGATTATATTTGTCCCTTGATCGTACCACGTTGGAAGCACTGATAAAACCTCCAGTGAGCTGTTCTTGAAAGCAGAAGGATGTTAAAGACTGAAGTTCAGGCTAGAACAACCAACACCTAACTGCAGATAGTAAAAAAGAGCAAAAAAATAGTAGATTTTAAAAATCAAAGAAGAGTAGTAGAAGGAAAATTGGAAAAAGGAATGAGAAAGTTAATGATGAATCCTTAAGATTCTTTTCATCCCTTCACAGAGGGATGAACCTGGCATACCTTAAACATCTAGTAAATAAATGGCAGAATTCTGACTTGAACTGGGTTTTTTGATTCACTGTTCAGTTCAATAATTCAATGAATTCAATATTCAAGATCGTTTAATTTCACCACATATTTGAAGTAGTGAGAATATTTTTGAACTTATATGTTGCTCTTCCAAAATTATACAATTTTAGAGCTCTGCTAATTTAAATATATATTATGATTAGGTGTTTATTCTGAGAAAGAAACTTAAGATTAGCCAGTCTATACTGGCTAATCTTAATACTATCTGGCTAATGTTGACATTAGCTGAACTTTTGACACTAGCAACTATTTATTCTTTAAGCATGAACGTTTAAAAAATATTTGTATTGGCTAGTTTTAATTTAGCAATAAAAGAATTCTTTAGTCATACCCAAACTTAGTAACACATCATCTACTTTTGAAGCTTCGTGATTTTTGGTAGACTCTACTACTTCTGGGGATGTAAGTGACTCATAGATGTTGGGAAACTCACAATTTTCATACAGCAAACCTTTTTGCTTATATTGTTTGACTTTTGCGTTTACCATTAAAGACAACTCTTTAGACAAAGAAAATACAAAATAAAACAAGAAATATTCACAACCTTATAATATCCTTCCTTATTCATAAACAATGCTGGCCATCCTATTCTACAAGCACTGGGGAGTTACTTTCCCACTTTGAAAATTATAGTTATAGTTTAAAAGGTCCCCAAATAATATGCAAATTAATTTCTTTTCTTTATCTACCATGTAAAACCCAAGTAAATAGTATAAAGTTTAATTCACTTTAATCATGTTTTGACTCTGACATAATTTGCAATATTGTGTGATGAAGAAAAGCTATTCTCTTTTATTTCTCTATTTTTAAATATCATTGTTGTGTCTTGTTTTGTTTTTATCCATTCTCATTTGAAAAATACAAAGCAGAATCAAGGGTTGAAGTCCCAATTATGTCAATACACCTCTGTGATGTGGCAGTGTTTGGTTGTGTAATTAATTTGTACATAGAAAGAAAAAAACCTCTGTACAGTTCCTGAGACCAGAACCGGTGCTCAGTGAGCCAAGCCACGTGTAACAGGACTGTTGTGAAATCTAGCTCAGAAAGTCACCAGGAATCCCATCTTGACAAAGCAGCACAATTCCTTGACCCTTACAGAATTGCTCTTATCATCACAATAATCCCTGGCTAGGACTAGAGTGGGTCTGGTGTAGAGTTAATATTACTCTTGAGTTATATGTTCTAAGAGGTTGACAAAAACCTTTGGCAATCCCAGCATTTGTTTCATTCTGGAGAAACTTCACCATCTAGAGAGATTCTGACCAAAGGTTCACTTGGTGAATTTTTTTATGTTTCTTTTCCTATAGTAGTTGTGGTTGGGGGAGCACTTTTGCCTCTAGAATATATATTAACACTCTAGAAAATATAAACAATTTATAAAAGATTTCTTTTTTGTTTTATAGATTCTCTTTATTTCTTTTCCTTCCCTTTCATTGCATTTGTTTTGTAAAGAAATAGCAGAGAGGTTATAAGGGAGAAATCATTCTATAAATTGTTTATAACTCAACATATACATATGTATGTATGTATGTGCATATTTGTGTGTGTATAGTTACAGTGCCATAAATGCTTTTTTATGCATTAAGTTGCCATTTGAAAAGTGCTACTTATACAATGTGGCATGATATAGTTTAAAAATTGGGTCATTTTTAATAGAATCAGCACCAATATATTGCATAACTGAAGTTGTAGGTCTAAATGGGACTGTGATTTTTTTTCCAGATGAGTCAGCATTAGGCAGTCAATTCTTGTTTGTACTAATGGGAGTGTTTGCATGTTTTCCCACTTAAGACCAGACCTGGAATTTCATTGGTATAGAGGGAAACTCTTTGTGAGGAAACTTGAAGATACTAATGCACTTTAAGTAACCATTTAGCCACTTATAATCTTAGACAATTGCTTGGATCCCCAAGGGGTTAAGGGACTTACTCAGATCCAGCATGTGCCAGAGGAAATAATTGAACATTAATCTTCCTGATTTCAAGGCCTTGAGCCGGTACACAAATAATAACAAATTATTTTTAAATTTAGTCAGCATTTTTTAATCTTGGAATATTTTATTAAGATTTGAACTCAGTGAAAGTACTCAAGTTATATGATCATCTGGCACTGTAGGTGGCCTATTTGTATGATATGTGACAACAGAGAAGCTAGCCTGAGAATAAAATTCTGTTACAGATAATGCACATGTGGATAATTAAGAGTATATTTATGCATGCATTTAAACATTTACATCAATATACAGTTCACTATCTTTTACTATTTACAAATCTACATAGGCTAGAATTCAGTGAGTTTATATTATGAAGAAATGTTTTCATAATTTAAAAATAAATACAGTATTCAAATTGACATATATTCTTGTGTGTCTGTGTGTGTATGTCTGTGTTGTTTATGTAATAGGGGAAATTATAATATTTTATCGATTTTCAATCTGGGGATAGAAATAGCTGAGATTTGGATGGGTTGTACTTTTTGGGGGAAATTTCTCACTTAAATGATGTTTTAATTTGCAAATTGCCTGCAACATTTGATTGTTCTAGCTAACATTCTTTATTAGTAACTCCTCAACCCTTCTTTCTGTCTCTAGTTATGTTGCTGCTCTCATAGAGCTTCAAGTTTGAAAATATAAAAACAAAAAGATGGCAGAACAGGAAGAAGTTACTTGTCTGCTTTTTCCTTAAAGATACACTGAACTTCAACATCGGTAGCTGGCTCCCAGCCAATGTACTGTTCAGCACAGAACGTGGGATAATTGATCAAAGTCCAAAGAGTAGTTCCCATCTCTGAATGGTGAATTTCTTTTGTGCTATGAATGACAAAGCCAAGTCATAAGTTTCAAGAGAGTTAAGTAATTCTCATTCTAGCTACTTTATCTATATTCATTTTTTTTCTATCACTATACTCACTCTGTGTATATGTATGTATTTATATTAATTGTCTTCAGTATATATTTGAATAGCTTGGGAAGGGTCAGAGAGAGTTCAAATGATAGAAAAAATGGTTTGTTAGCTTCTTTCCTCCTAACCCCCCCTCTGCTTACCACGACTTCATTTCTGACTTACTGATGATGAGTCCTGGCAGTGTTCTTCAATTTAAAGAAACAATCCTGTTCATTTGGACAGGGCAAATGCCATTCTTATGAAGCACTATAAAGAGTAATTCATTAGAGAGTGACTTTTTAATAGCTTTTTCATTGATAACATGCCTTGTGAAGACTTACTGTTATTTTACAGAATTTTGGAGAGATAACTAAGGAATGTTGTATGTTAATTTAAACATCTGTACATATTGTAAAAATTCATTACTCTCATTAATAAAAACCCTAATCCTTTCATATTTTTCGAGACTATATCATTAAGTTACATTTAATGTTTTCGTCAAATTGGTAGATATTTTATTTAAGAATTTTTGCTGGTGAGCTTGGTGATTTCACTCTATTTCTTTTTACTTCATCACTGTTTCCCTAAGATTTGGAGTTGGATGGTCAAGATAATATAAACCACTGAATTCTGCTGAATGCTGAATGTGCTAATGTACTGCCAATGTGATATTCACAGTGCCAACAGTGGCCATGAATATCCAGGAGCATTTGTGAATCATGAAATACAACAGACTCTCCACATGGAAGGAAGAACCAAAACATTTATTTAGACACCAGAAAGCCAAATCCATCATAGTAACAAAAATCTAGACACAATAAGAATGTAGAGGACAATGCCATCCCCCTGCTAGGCTTCCCACAAACTAGCTCTCTTAAACGAATCACAAACAAGCTCTTTAACTCACACTAGCCAGCTGCCTGCTTGCCTGTATCCTTTCTGGCCCTGACTAGACTCTGACCAATTTCTTCTCAGCTCAGCTCTAGCTCTGCCTCTTCCTATTCTACCATTGAGCAAACTCCTCCCACCACAGGTTCCATGTGACTCAGACTTATATAACTGAGACTGATGTGACCCAGGCAGGTCACATGGGCCTATTAATGAATGGGAAAGATCTTCCCGTTTAAATTACCATTACAGTTAAAAAAAAAACTCTAAAGAATACAAAGAGAATCAAAGGCAGATGTAATTTTTCATAACATGGTCATCTTAGAATAAAAATGTTAGGGATCTGGAATCTTTATCAATGTTCAGAACCAGATAAGCTATGAGAACATCAGTATGGAGTTCAGCTAATTAGAGTTATCCAATTTGTCAATATCTAATTGCTCAGTCTAGAAACAAAGGTTTAATTTCCACATCCAAATTTACATAGCAAACCCCATGACAACTGAGATGCATTTAATTCTCAAATGAAGTGACTGATATATCCTAGGCAGGGAGTTAGGGGATGAGTACCTTGAAAGTCTGGTGAAGTTGAAGCACTGAATGGTTTAAGTGTGAAAAGCAGTTTCCCAGTTATAGTGGTGGAATCCTTCATGATATCACTTATTATCCTTTCATTAACACTAGCCTCTACTCTTTAAGACATTAGAGGTAATGACTCATTTTTTTATGACAACTCAAAATTCTGAGGAGCTCTCAATAGTTGACCCAGTTCCTGGTAACTGTTCTTCTTTGGTCCCGTGTCCTGGGGTTTCACTGCTGCAGAGAACTCCTGGAGAGGAAATGCCCTCTGCCAGTGTGAATGGGCAACTCTTCCACAACTCTTACAGGTTTTTCTGGAGAAATAAGCATTTAAGAGATTTTCCTAGGGTTGTGTAGTCAGGATACATGACAGGTTACACTTGAACCCAGGTTTTCTTGGCACCATGGTCCCCTCCTTCCTCTCTTATCATATTGCTTGGCAAACAGTAGATGCTTAAATGTGTTTTGTTTTGCCTGCAAAGGAACTAATTTCTTTTCCCATTCATGATAATGTAAATTTTTTAAAAGTAAAATTCATAATATTCTCTGATATATTATTTGCTTTTGAGTATTTTCCATTTCTGTTTCATTGTGTCACTGGGAAGTATGAGAATTGTGACATTTCTGCCTTCTATATTCCATTTTTTAAGCACATATTCACCACATTTTTTTCTGCCTCGGTGGCCAATTTAGCTTTTTTTAAGGTAATACATTTTAGTTAAGTTAGGTTAAAGTACAGTAATCTAAACTGTGACTTTGGACTGATATCACTCATTTATCTTGAGAAAATTAATGTATTAGCACAAAAGATTTTGAGGTAAATGTATTAAGATATATCATAGAGAGGATGTAACCCAAAATGTTATTTTATATTCTGAGAATGTAAAATGTATATTCAGAATTTATTTTAAATAATAATTTATATTCTTAGAATACAAATTCTAAGAATCATGAGGTATCTTCAGACAGGTGCCATTATCACCATTATATAATATTTATTGAGTCTCTAGAACATGTGAATTTCAGAATGGAGCATAAAGAAGCTCGAGGGTGCTTTCAGGGTGAAATGTAAAGCAGGATTTGGGAAACTTTGCACTTAGATGTTCCACAGACAGAGTGGAGTAAGTATTCTGTTTCATGTGGAGACCCACTGTTAATATGGTCCTTGTTGAAACTTAAAAGAGCTCTATTAGTAGCTTGATTGAGAAGGGGGAAAGAGGCCAAGAATAAACCAAAGTGTGTATTTTCAAGACAGTCCTAATTGTTACAGTACATCTTACTTACTTAAAACAGATTATTGTAGTCACCCAGAATGGTAAAGCACACACAGAGATATACATATGCACATAACAATTTGATCTGTTAAAGTAGATAAAGCTGTCAGGCATGTAGAATATCACAGGGGAAGGGGAAAATGGGCATCTGTTTAACAATTCCCTATTGTTTAAAGTATCATAGCAGTGCTGCTGTCTGCCTGTCCTATTCAATCAAAATGAATAAAATGCTGATTTGGAAATCAAGAGGAGTGGGGGTTAAAGCTTACATTTTTGTTTTAATTTCACCAGAGTGGTGGTGATAGGAATCCCATGGGCAAAAGGACATTCAGCTTTGTGAAGGGAAAGGTTTGTTGGTATTTCCCTTTCTTTGGTATTGCCCCAGAAAGCTGAACAGCAGTTGGAACTAATTGTAACTCACTCAGGAAAGTCTTCATTAGCACTTACCACACATGGTTACCAGATGTTCTGAGGAGGGGAGAGGAGGGAGGAGGAAAAATACACTGATGCTGTGTGTACACACAATGAACTGCAATTTTAAACATAATAATCTGTCTTTTGTTTCCAGGCTATTGTGTTAGGAAAGTGAGAGGGGAAGGAGTTTTACAAGAGTAAATACTGGCCACTTTCTCATCCACCCATTCTCTAGTAGTTGAAAGGAATTCTATGTTTTCTTAAAATATATACAGCTATGTCTAGCAAAGGTTTCTGACACATAGTAGGGGCTGGATAAATGCTTGTTGATTGGCATATGTATTCATTTCTATGACAAACACTGTGGTGATAATATTTATTTTATTCCACTGAACAAGACTGGATTATCAAGACAGATATATATGACTTTGGATGAAGCAGGGATTTTGTGATATTAATCAGACTATTAAAATATGAGATTGAGTAGTAAAAACTATCACCTTCAGATTCAATTTGCTAATTAAACATCACTGTCTGAACACAAAAAGATAAGAGAAAACTATATTTCTATTCATTCATATCTTTTAGTGATCTCTGCCAGGCTCATAGTACCATGGCTTTATGTTATTTTGTATACAGTTAAATTATATTTACTATGAATGGCTAGTGATACTCCAGATTAATAATCTTTTGAGAATAATGTTCCTAAAAGTTAGTGAGAACTCATATCAGGCTTGGTTAAAGCTTAACCCTTATAACATAATTATCCTGACATTATACTTATTTGATGCTTTTAAAAATGGAATCGTGAGTGGGTTCTGTAGAAAATACAGAGTCTATTGCTGGATTATTGCAATTTTCAGTAATCATATGTCTTTTAAGTAAGTATGATTTTATTTGTAGGCAGGATAAATCCCTAAAAATTATAATTATTAAGTAGAATTTTCTATATTTTTAAAAATCAGTGTTCGAATAAGGTAGTTCATAGAATGTCACATTCATTAGGTTAGAATTTAATTAGTTTGGTGATACTTTTGACACTTCTACTGGGGATCCCAAACTGGAAACATGGAAGTAGTGGAAGGGGAAGGGGGGGACATTTAAAATAGGCTTAATACTTTATTTGCTCTTCAGAAAAACATAGTTTAAGTTATTTTTTTCTCTTTTAGATGTATCTTTATAGCCTACTTACATAAAAATAAGTTTGAGAAAGAAGGGCAAAGTAGCCATTCTCACAACCTAATACAGAATAGCAGGAAGGAAGGAAGGAAAGAAGGAAGGAAGGAAGGAAGGGAGGAAGGAAGGAAGGAAAAGAAACATAACAGAGCAGTTTACAACATGTGTACTGTAGGGGAGCCTTCTTAAGTATGTAGTGCAAGTTTAATTATCTCCATTTTACAAATGAGGAAGCACCTCTTGGAAACATCATTACGTGTTCTGAGTCATGTGACTGGTAAGGGCTAAACTCAAGACACTAACCTAGTTTTTTAGTTTCCTACATTCAGAACTCTTTCCACAATGCCACATATCTTAGCCTAAGGATATTTCAAATGTAGAAACCTCTCTGAAACTTCTGATATTATCAACTACTATTTCCCTGCCCCTTTACTTCTGAACATTGTTTTCTTTCTTAATTTCTATGATATAGATTCTTGGTTCTTCCCTGATCCTTCTCTTTTCAGTTAACTTCTTTCTTGTCTGTTAATTATAAACACCTCTGACCAAAGCTCTGTTCTGAACCCCCTCCCTTTCTTTTTTTTCTCCCCTTCACTCTCCCTCTATTGACCTCATTAAATCCTATATATTCAGTTATGGTCTCTGTTACTAACAGATCCCAAATCTCTAGATTTAGCCATAAACCCTTCCCTGAACTCTGGGTCCAGATTACCTCCTTGATAGTTACATTGTAACTGTAACTGTAAGTATCTGAAACTCATCCTGTGCAAGATGAAACTGATTATATTTCTCACTTTATCCACCCTTTTGCAAACTTTACTATTACTTTTCAAGGTACCACTGGGCTTTCATTCTTTCTGGTTTGCAATCTCAGAATTATCTTTTCCTCTTGCCCCTCCCTACCCTTTGTTTTTCCAATCAAGTCTTTGTAGATTTTGCCTCCATATTATCTCTTGATTTCTTCTTCATCTCTCCACTTAAACTAGCACTGAACTCCTTGAGGTACTCATCACTCCTCACCTTATTAATTAGAATAGCCTCCTTAGTTTGACACACTAGGTTAGGACTAGGGATACAAAAATAAAAATAAAAATCCCTTATCTCAGTGGAATTTATGTTGTATGGCAGAGCTATGCTGTACTCAGTGTTAGATACTAGAAAGATCAGTGGACTTGGAGTAAGTAAGAGAGGCATTCAAAAACAAGAAAATGGCAATTTTACAGTGCCTTGATGATTCCATAAATTTGTCTACTTGAGTCTAATACTTCTACCCAAGCAACCCAAAACTTACATGTAGGTAATATTCCAAAAGAAATGAAAAATATATTTTCCCATAGAAACAATATTAAAAATGCTGTGAAATATCAGGGTAGCTCTATGAAAAGCCATTTAGTCTATAATAAAGCTTATTTGTGTATAGAACCATATAATGTAGCATTGAAAAGAACCTTAGAGATTTAGTACAGCTTCTGAACTTTGTAGATAAGGAAACTAATTCTTAGGTCGGTATAGATTTGATCCAGTAGATGGTAAATAGAAGAATTAGGATTTGAAACCATTCTCCCTAGGAATCTTTCCACTATCCTAATATGACTCAAACAAGTAAATCAAATTTGTTTCAGTAAGTATTTATTGAATACCTACTATGTCACTGTTCTAGACTCTGAGAGAAATGAAAAAAATGATAGATGGTTCCTACTCTCCATTTTTTTTGTTTTTTAATTTATTTTATAGTAGGGAGTAGATAAAAATAGTATGTTTTAGTCATCACAGGTACCTGTGGTAGATCCATTGCTTGATCAATTAAAAATAGATAATTTAAAAGTCAGTTTCTTCTCTTTTAGTATGATTTTTTTGAATATTTCTTTTGTCTAATTTTTTTCGCTTTAGAATAGATCTATGATTTCACAAGTATAGGAAACTATGAGTGAGCAACTTTTTCTACAAAAGGAGATTGACACCAGAACTCTGCAGATTAGCATTTCAGAGTTGCCTAGTGGCAGGCACTAAGAATATATAACTTAGCAAAGGTCTTTTTATCAGTATTTGTTAAAAGGGAAAAGTGAACTAAGCTCCTGATGCAAAGGCAAACTTTCTATTCACTGTGCTATGCTGCCTCCTCAGTTAATGCTTACTAAAAGCAAAAGGGAAGAAAATGTCCACCTTTTACAATGAGAAATGTAAACTAATGTGTTCCTGAAGCAAAACTCAGCAAGAACACTTAAGGATATATAAAATTGAATATTATCTTTGCCTATGAATGAAAGAGATTTTAAAAATATTTTACTACGTGGTAGAGTAAGGTTAATTTGACTCTGAAGTGAAAGTGATTGGTAAATATCAAACAATTTACTGGTTACTGAAACAGTATTTAAAGATTTTAAAAAGCAGGAGAATCTGTAAAAAAGTTTAGTAGCTAATACATAGAAGAGGAAAGAGTGAGAAATTTGGTGCTGGGAATACTTTCCTCACATGGCAAAGATTACTGTCAGAGCTCACTTATTTTGTTCCTTTTGTAAAACACAAGAATTTTGTTTTAGCTTGTTAATTAGCTTTAATGGTATATAAATAGTGATATGAAATTCAATTCATGTATAAAACAAATGAATGGGTTTTTTATCTTTTCTACTGCTCTTTTTTTATTTTATTGGATGGTTCAATCTTTTCACATTAAACCTTATGGTTTGTGGAAGGGCTTCTGTTATCTTTCCTTTATTTTTTTTGTATTAATTTTTTACCCTTTCCCTCTTTCTTTTCAGTCAGTATTTTTTCCCCTGTGAATAATTTTGCTTATATTTCTTTGATGACAGGTTATTTTCATATGGTCATCTTGTTTCAGTTTGCTTCATCTCTTCCAAGTTTTTCACTTTTGATTAAAGGTTACTTTCTTTTTTCATTTATTGATTTATCTGCTTCTCTTCCTTTTTGGACATTTCTTTTATTTTTCAGGAAATCATGACATTCAGTGCATTTCCTCATTGCCCCCTCCCTTTAAACATCTTATTTTAATGTCCTGTCATTCATCACTTTTCCAAGTTGATTTCTTTTTCTGTGTATTCTTTATTTCTCTTACATTTTAGTTCATTATTAATTTTGTTTTCCAGTTTATAAATGTGTGTAGGCGCACCTTACTTGTTTCTTCCTTGTTCTTTGTGTGTTTATGAAGAGTTTATAAAATACCAACATAAACTGCCATCTTTTTTCTATTTCTATTTTATTGAATTTGTACCTATTATCACTTTCTCTCCTGATTTGTTTTGGCTATCACCATTGGAAATAATAACTCATAAAAGGGGCAACATGAGAACAAAACCATTTTGTATGGTGAGACTTACACTGTGCCCCTAATCAGGAGTCCCATTCTTATTCAGTGGCCCGTCTATAATCCCTTGCCACTCCTCAAGCCAAGTTATCCTGGGTTCTATCTCCCTTCTAGAACCCTAAGGGTTGGATACCTTTTGCAATGTATACATATCCTTCCCTAGGATAGAACAGACTTATAGAATCCATTATAATTTTCAAATTTCTTACTATAGACACACACTTCCAACCTCCCCCCTTGGGAATGTTCTTACCAACATACTTTCCACAATGAGATGACCAAAATGCTCCCCCAAACATAATCTTTCATCTTCCTTGATTTTACCATATTTTAACCACCTCTTGTTCAGGTATTAAAGAAATCACTATCAATTCTCTGGTCACTGAAGGAATGGGTGAAGGTGAAGCTCTAGCTTTTCCTTGTCTTTTGCCTCCCTTTCTACTTCCATGAATTTTCCAAAGATATTATCCAACCCACAAAAGGTATTAATTTATTTTTAGAGACTTGTTATATAGTTTCCCTTAAATATTCATCCCATTTTGTCCCTGTGTGATCCTTCATTCATTTACTCATCTATTCACTTTTTAAAAAATAAAATATCCTATAAATATGAGAGAATTGATACTATTAATTAGTCTTTTCTTTACAAAGACATAGAGAGGGATCAGATGTGATATTTTGATAGAGAGAACTCTACCATATAGAAACTCCCTGGAATAATTAGGTTTGTACTTTTTCCGAAACAGTAGTGAGACAGCTAGGTGGTATAGTTTGTAGAGTCATGGACCTGGAGACAGAAAAACCTGAATTCAAATCTGACTTCAGACCCTTCCTAGATGTGTGACCTGATCCTAGGTAAGTCACTTAACCTTTGTCTCCCTCTTTTAACTCTAAATTGTAAAAAACAAAGAACAAAAAGACATGGTTATAAAAATCAAATGAGATATTTATAAAGCATTTAGCACAGTTTCTGCTATAGAATGGTTGCTTAATAAATACTTTCCCTCTCCCTTTTCACACACACACTTACCCACTATGACTTGTATAGAAGACTAAGATATTAAGTGACTTACTCAGGATCAAAGAGCCAGTATTTCTTAGAAGTGGAACCCAAATCTAAGTCTTTCTGGATCCAAATCTGATTCTCCACCACACAAAACAACTTAGTCTCTTATCTTGATAATTAGAATTATTTTACTTTTTTGTATTTCTGTTGTTTGAGGTATTTGAAAGTTGACTATCCCGTCATGATATTCCAGACTTACAGAATGAGTGATGCTGCTCAGAGGGATAGATCCTTATCCCAAAACTTTGGCCAGGGGAGAAGGAGCAGTGGGATGGACTGTCTCGGGGTCCCCTACAGATGTTTTACCTCCCAAAATAGCAAATAGATAAGTGTCTATGCAGTTCATGAGAAGACTCGAAAGAAAATTGACTTCTCCCTGCAGAAAGGGTCCAACGGTCATGAAGGCAGTCGAAACAAGCACTGTGGAGTACTTAGAACTTGGTCAGGCATCCAAGGCAGCAAGATCATCCACTGCATCCCAGCCCATCACCAGTTATCTTGACTTTTGGCCTATCATTAGACTTCAATGACTCAGAATGACTTTGCATAATTCTACTTCTCTTAATCTAATCCACATGCAAATCAATACATCAACCATGATGATATTTGTTTTTTTCAAAAATGAAAGAAACAAAAAACATCCTGCTTACCTGTTTGTTTTTTCATCAGGAATTCCTTGCACTATATTTTATTTTGCATTGCAGTTTGTGGCAAATACTTTCCCCATCTTTTCTTCAGTTTTTTCCTGCTTACAAAATAATTGTAATTTACTTAGATTGACTAACTTTCATATTTTAAAGTCCTCCTATTTGTTTGCAAAATGAATTATTTGTTATTGAAATTGTAAAATTTAACTTATATGTGCCCTAAAGTTTCAATCATGCTTCCCATATTCTACCCCAAGTCTCTTCACTCTCCTTCCCAGGGAATTATTATTTTTTTTATTTTGAAAGTTTATGTTTATTTTCCTTCAAAATTGAATATGTGTTCATAATACTTTGGCTTGTCTTTAAATTTTTATTCATTCTTTCTGGCTTTATGAGACTCTCTACTTTGTAACCTTTTATTGTCTAATTGTCACATAGTATAATTCTGTTCATCATGCTGTTTAAAAGGTAAGCAGCAGCAATGTATTCACCAGAGGCATATGGATACGCATGTATCTCTTATGCATTGTGAGCCATGAGGCTGGAATTCTGAATCCCTGTGCATTACAAGCATTCAGTTTTAACATGCATTCATGAATATTTTAAACATCCTAATGTTGCACCAAAGACAGTTTACTAATAAATAATTTTAAGTAATAGCACAGATTTATTTTAAAAGCTTCACATGATGGTCATAACTCACTTTTCTGCAAAAAAATATTTGGCATAAAATCTGCAATAATTATGTGGTGAAATGAGGGCACAGATGTGAGTTGAATATGAAGGGATGATATCTAAAAAATAAAATCAAGTGGTGAGAGAGGAATGTACTGGGAGAAAGAGAAAGGGAGAGGTAGAATGTGGTAAGTTACCTCACATAAGAGACAAGAAAAAGCTTTTACACTTCAGGGGAAGAAGGAGGATTTGAAGTGGAGTGAGTGAACCTTATTCTCATCAGAATTGACTCAAAGAGAGAATAGCATACACACACAATTGGGAATAGAAATCTATCTTACACTATAGGAAAGTAGGAGGAGAAAGGGATAAGAGAAGATATGTGTGTGATAGAAGGGTGGAGAGATGAGGGGAGGGAATAGTCAGAAGCAAAACATTTTTGAGGAGGGACAAGATGAAAAGAGAGAGAGAATAAAATAAATTGGGGGTAGGATGGAGGGAAATACAGTTAGCAACAGTATCTATGAAAAGATATTTTTTTAAAAAAAGATTTAAATTTATTTATTTATTTTTAGTTTTCAACATTCATTTCCACAAGTTGAGTTTGAGTTCCACATTATCTCCCCATCTTTCCTCTCCCTGAGATTGCATATATTCTGATTAACCCTTTCTCCAGTCTGCCCTTCCTTCTATCATCCCCCCCTCTTATTTCCTTCCCCTTTATTTTCTTCAAGGGCAAGACAGATTGCTATACCCAATGACTATATACCTTATTTCCCAATTTCATGTAAAAACATTTGTTTTAGATCTTTGAGTACTAAATTCTCTCCCTTCTTCCTTCCCCACCTACCCCCGTTGAGAAGGCAAGTAATTCAATATAAACAATAGTCATATTATTAAACACTAATTATATTTCCCTCCGTCCTATCCCCCTTCAAATTATTCTATTTTCAACCTTGAGCCTGTCCCTTTTCTAAAATGTTTGCTTCTGATTACTCCTCCCCCAGTGTGCCCTTCCTTCTGTCATCCCCCTTTCATTTCCTTCCCCACTACTTTCCTGTAGAGTAAGATACCCAATTGAGTGTGTATATTATTCTCTCCTTAAGCCAAATCCAATGAGAGTAAGGTTCTCTCATTCCTTTTTACTCCCCGCCTTCCCCTCCATTGTGACACCTCTTCCTTGCCTCTTTTATGTGAGATAACTTACCCTATTCTCTTTTCATTTTTCTTTTTCCTATTGTATTCCTCTCTCACCTGTTAAGTTTTTTTAGATACCAGCCCTTCATATTCAACTCACCCTGTGCCATCTATCTATCTATCTATCTATCTGTTTGTCTATCTCTTCCAACTGCCCTAATACTGAGAAAGGTCTCATGAATTATAGATATCATCTTTCCATGTAGGGCTATAAACAGTTCAACTTTAGTAAGTCTCCTATGATTTCTCTTTTTTGTTCACCTTTTCATGTTTCTCTTGATTCATGTATTTTAAAGTCAAATTTTCTATTCAGCTTTGGTCTTTTCATCAAGAATGTTTGAAAGTCCTGTATTTCTTTTTTTTTTTTGGTCAGGTGATACTTCTTTTAAAACATTTACAATATAGACTACAAATATTTTTTAACATTAAAAATAATGTTTATATATAACAATAATGCATAATAATATTTATATTATTATATAATAATTATGTATGCTAACTTCAAATAATAATTTTGTATGTTAATACAAATAATTATTATGTATACTAACTTCACAAGCCCTTGACCTAATTGTCTCCACTCTATTACTAAGAATTAAAGGACCCTAACTTATTGTTGTTGGTCTAAAGTCCTAAGCCTAATAGCTTAATTTTAGACTTGACCCCAGATGTTCCCCTACCAACAATCTATAATTTAATAGATCTAGGATTGAGTTTACAAACCTTTTGAGTATAGGAAATTGCCACTAAGAGTAGGGACATTGCAGGGAAACAATATCTCCACAACTTCATGTCTGTTCCAGACAGGAGTAGATTGTCAACTTGCATTCAGTGAGGCTTAGAGTTTGCCTGGTATCAGTGGAGAAATTGAGTCAGGAGAATCCTACTTCAGCGCAGGCTAAACAGCTGCTCTTCCACTCTTCCCATGAAATCACCTTTTTCAGTTCATATCAGCATCTCACAGGCTTACTGGGTTCATGGATTGGAGGCTCAAATCACCATTCTTGCTATCCATACCTGGAGTTAGACTCAGAAAGACAGTCATTTAATAGTCCCATAGCATCTTAAAATAGCAAGTTCCAATAACCAGGTTTCAGATATGACTATAATTTTACATTGGCTAAGGAACATCTTTTGAGGCAAGTCTTAAGTAGCTCACATGCCTTTCTCTACATGTTCTAGTTCCTGCTTAAATAACAATCATAAAATCAAATTTAACCTAAAACCTTAACTTTTCCATCAATGCCAAATTTTACCTCAGGTCATCTGCCTCTAGGAAATTTAGATTAAAATTCTTTTCCCCAAACTAAAGATGTCTCTGATTTAGTCTCAGTAATTAATTCAGTCAATTGTTTTAATACTAATTGCTTTTATATCACTTTGTAACATGTCCAATTTTTCTCCCCATCTCTCCCCTCCCTCCACGCATAATAACTTGCATTCTGATTACCCCCTCCCTCAATGTACCCTCCCTTCTATCACATCCCACCCTTCCCTTATCCCCATCATCTCTCTTTTCTTGTAGGGCAAGATACATTGCTCCACCCCATTACCTGTGTTTCTTATTTCCCAGTTACATGCAATAATAATTCTCAACATTCATTTCTAATACTTTGAATTCCAACTTCTCTTCCTCCCTCTCTCCCTACCCATTCCCACTGAGAAGGCAAGAAATTCAATACAGACAGAATATGTGTTGTTTTGCAAAAGACTTCCATAATAATCATGTTGTGTAATACTAACTGTATTGACCTCTATCCTATTCTACCCCCCTTATTTCTTTATTCCCTCATTAAATCTTGTCCCTTCCCAAAAGTGTTTCCTTTCTCCCATTTGCCCTCCTTTCTATCATTCCTCTCACCCCACTTGTCACCTACTCCCCTACCTACTCTAGTGTAAGAAAGACTTTCATACCAAATTTAGTGAGCATGTTATTCCCCTTCTTAAGTCACATGTGGAGAGAATAGCTTCACTTTTCCCCTCTCCCCATCTCCCTTTTCTCCTCCGCTAAACAAGATTTTTCGTATCTCTTTTATGAGTTACAGCCTGCCCCGTTACATTTCTCCCTTTTTCCTCCCAGTATTTTCCTCCCTCACCCTTTAATTTTTTTGTGGATATCATCTCTTCTGACAGCAGAGCCTGCACTCTCTAAATATTAATAACATAATTATAACAATATTATAGCAATAATAATTAATGTTATAAATACAAATATTTATAACAGCTCTTTTCTAGGGGAAATAATTAGAAACTGAGGGGACACCCATCAATGAGGGAATGGTTGAACAAGTTGCATATGATTATGATAGAATGCTATTGTACTATAAGAAATGATGAACAGCGTACTCTCAAAAAACCCTGGAAAAGCTTGCATGAACTGATGCAAAGTGAAATGTATTGTGTACAAATAACAAGATTGTAAAATGATCCGCTGTGAATGTCTTAGCTATTCTTAGCAGTACAATGATCCAAGACAACTCTGAAGGACTTAGGATGGAAAATTCTATCCATCCCGTGAGAAAGAACTGATGGTGTCTGAATATAGATTGAAGCATACTTTTTGTACTTTATTTTTCTTGAGGTTTGGTGGCAGTATCAGAAAAGAGAAGAGAATTTATAGGGAAGATGTTACAAAGGTAGAACTGACAGGGAATGACAATAAATTGGGTATAGGGGAGGAGGAAGGAATGAGAGATATTAAGAAATCAGAGATGACACATTGCAAGCCTGAGTAGTTGGAAAGATGATCTGCTACCTATTGTAAGGAGAGGCAGGGATCCAGTCTTCCTTATTCCATTGGTGGAATGTGACCATGAAGCACAACCTGGGAGGATAATTAAGTTATTTGTGCCTAACCTTCAGAGTGGGTTGACAGTAGGGTGAGGTGACATGTGGAATAACTGAATGGGTTTTATACACATTTGTATTTTTAATATGATTTCCTGGAATTTTTTAAAAACTTTTTTGGTATGTCTTCAGTTTTGCTATGGATTTATAAATAATAATAAATATCCAAGAATAAAATGACATATGGTTGATGCTTTTTAAGGTGTTACTTGTTCTTGACCAAAGTGATAACTAGTGAGTCAAATCAGCAGTTTCCTTAAGGTTTGGGGCAAATCATTTGTTCTTTTTTTCCCCTTCTCGACATTACATATATATATGTGTGTGTGTGTGTGCGTGTGTGTGTGTGTGCATGTGTGCGTGTGCGTGACGCACACGCACACACGCACACACACACTCACATATTTCAGAGAAAATTGAAGTCATTCTAAACCTGTTAAATAGCATTAAATAGATATATAATGCTAATGAATATACATGTTGAATTGTAATTATGCCATCCAGTGTCTAGTTAAAGTTTGATTCAATATTCAGTCAGTCACAGAAGGCATGCCTTATTGTTCACTTAGTGTTCTCTGACTTGCACATTAAAAGTAATCCAAGAAAGGATGGAAGGACTTTGCTTTTATCACCATAGAAATCACCATAACTCAGGACAAATTCTTTGGTTACAAAACTCAATTTATAATACCGACATTCAAAAAAAAATGCTGATTGAAGCCACTTGGGCAGGTTAAGGGTTCTCCTCATCATGCTAAAAAATACCAAGAAATAATTATGATTATATTTTGTCTAAGTTTGTAATTAATTTTTGAAATTTTTTTTCCAATTATTGATACATCTAGTTCTCATACAAAAGACATTTCACAACAACTACCTTAAAGAAAACTAAATAAAAGCATCAAAAGAGACTGTGTGATCATGGTTATGACATTTTCCACTTGTGTACCTTAATGGTTGTTAAAATAAAGAATGCTTTAGAAAGTTGCTTTAGGACTGAGGAGTGACTGTTGGAATTAGAAGTTGCAAGACGTTGGTGGTTTTGATAAGGAGATTTCAGTTGAATATGTAAGGTTGAACTTGGAGATACCAGGGGAAAGAGAAGTTGGTAAAAGTAAGAAGGAAAAAATGTAAAAGAAAGAAGAAGAAAAAAACAATTGTATACCTCCCTTTCTAGGAATTTGGGAATGAGAGATGAGATGGGATGATAACTTGAAGGGGAAAAGCTTAAATCAACAAAAGTTTTTTTTCTTTCATTCATTCTTTTAGGAAGGGTAGACTTGGATCATTTTTAGGTACTAGAAAAGAATCCAAATGATAAGGAGAGAAGTAAACTTCTGGAGGGGAAAAAGGAGGATCCAGTTACTTGAATGGAAAGACTGGCATTGGATGAAAACGGCAATTAAAATATTGGGGAAAAGATACTTTGCTATTAGCCACATTGATAGTATTAGATTTGTTTTTCATACCAAAAATCATTAGTGACATTTATTTTTAGGTCACTTTGTGTGCTTCATTCTTCCCTTTTTCAATGTTATGCACATTTTTGTCTCATAGTTTGGGAGACTACTTTCTTTTGCTTTTTGTAAGGAGAGTATACATACTTTAGGGATGACTTATTCATTATAGTTTGATCAAATGTATTTAAAAAATTTTTTGACCATGTGGTTTATTACCTCAATCTAGGGCTTTTTTAGGGTCTCTGAGACTGAGTTGTTCTGATTTTCCAGCTCATATTTCGTTCACTTGAATACCTCATATTTTGTATTCAATAACTGATTTAATTTAGATATTATCTTTTAATGGCATATCACTTGATAGAGTAGATTTTGAGAATTTTCTTTATTCTCCCTTTTCATTTATTGTTGGTAACTTAGTTTTCCTCTACAAAAGAGGAAAGTTGGCTAATGGTTTATAAATTGTGATAGTTTCTTAGAAATAATCTGAGCCTTTTCTTTCATTTTTCAGTGTTTTGTTTTCAATTTTCTTTACTTTTATTTTCAAAATGTTATTTTTGGGGGAACTTACAATTCGTATACTTTCTGTTTTCTTTCAATTGCATGATCATTTTATTATTCCTTTTTTTTTTGTTTTTCATGAAAGTTCAGATGTGCTTGTAACAAGAATAGTTGTGACGTTCGCTGTGGCTAGAGCAATGGACCTGCTCTTCCTTCCCTTCCCCCATACCATTTGTCTCTGCACAAACAACAATTACAGTCAGCTCATTCTTTAGCTTGGGGGCAATACAATAGGCCCTCCAGTCCAAATGGTCCTTTACCCCGCTGCTTTATAGAGTTTATATTCACCAAAACTCAGAAGTACAATCACAACAGCTCAGAGCCTCTACCAAGGAATGTTCCTAGAATTAAGCTTAGCTTTGATTCTCTGCACTAATTTCAATTTATGTTTCTCTTTAGCTAATCTCTGGTCTTTTGGTTGAGCCAAAATTCAAGGTGCTGGAAACACCAGAGTACATTAATGGATAAGCACAAGGAGAGAAAATGGGAAAGAGCAGACCTTCCCTTAAAATTTCCTGCAATCTTTGAAAAATGGGATATAGTCAGTGGCTGGCGCTCTAGTAGTCTGCTCTGAAATGATTGTAAGGGCCAATGACCCTCTGAGATCACTTTCTTCTGTGTCACAGCTCACATTTTCTTTTTTGCTTTTGCCTATTGCTCTTATGCCCCAGAGTCTTTCTTGTTCAAATATAAAGTCCCAGAAAAGCTGGTTCCTGCCAATGAGTTATTGAGATCCCCCTCCTTTCTCAGTTTTCTCTTGCAAACTATGTATCTGTGTGTGCTTCTTTAAGAATATCACCTTTCCTCTAAGGACTACTTTACCTAGAGTTCATATATTTTGGTATGTTGTCTCACAATTTTGTTCCCTTTAGAGTAATATAAAAATCATTTTTAGGATTTATTCTTTAGCCCACTTATTTACTTTCTGGGTCAATTTTTGGTCTATAAATAATGTTGAATGTGTCTTGCTTCATTATCTTGTGAGTTCTTTCATACCCTAACACTGGGTCCATATCTGTGTCTATGTCTATGTCTGTGTCTATATTTCATTTATGTATCTAGAGAGACTTTTTCAAAACTTCAAGCTCACTATCATTGCTGTTTATCATCTGTTAAATAAAGTAATTTGATGGTATGCCATTCAGTGTGTGCATGTGTGTGTAAGTGTAAAAACTGTTGTATTTATTTATGTTGTATGTGTTATATGAAATCATGTTCATATTTCTAATTGTTGAAGTTCAGCTAAAACTTAATACTTTTTATTCAAGTCTTTAGTATAACTCTAGTACGTTTATTTTCTTCAAATAGTTTTCATTTATGCAGCATATTTTTGAGGTTTGTTTTTCAATCTTTTCCATTTTGAATGTAATTAGTTTAATAATATTCAAGTAACTTTTTTTCTTCTTTCAAATTATGTTTTTGTCTGGTCCATTTCAGTCTTCTTTTACTCTTCATGATCCTCTTTTACTATTTTTTGGCAAAGATACTGGAGTAGTTTGTTATTTCTTTCTCCAGCTCATTCTACAGATTAAGAAATTGATGTAAAAAAAGTAATTTTTCTCAGGATCAAAAAACAAGAAAGTATCTGAGGCCAAATTTGGTCTCAAGTCTCCCTGACTTGCAGGTATGGCACTCTATCTCCACCGTGCCACCTAGCTGCTTTCCATAATTACGTTCAGCTTACTTTGATTGATTGATGTGATCATGATCTTTGCAAAGAGACATTCCCAACTTCCAAACTCTTGCATCACTAAGATCTAGATTTTAGGATGTTATATTAAAAAAAGTCCCTAGGAACTGGCATCTTGTTTGACTTGAAGCAGTGTTATTCCAACCTGTACCTTCTCATAGAGACATACCTCTCTCTTACCTTACTCAGCTCACACACAAATTATCTGATTCCACTTTTACTGATGCAGTCTTCGTAATACTTGCCTTGTCCAGCTCAGATCAAATTGTTGTACAGGAGGCCTGTTTTCTTCACCATGGCTATACTTTAGAAACAATTATATTAGTCTGTGTTGCACTGATTTTAAGAACTACTAATTTATCTCTTTTTCTTTCTTTCTCTTTTCTTCCCCTTTCTCTCTCTGTCTTCCCTCTTGGGACTTAGAAAAAACATATTCTTTCTTTGTGATGCTCAAACAAGTGAGAACTACTAAATAATAATAGTCTTGTCTCCTCCTTAGAGGATGTCACTGAAGCATCAAAAGCCTTTTCATAGGAAGTGGACTTATTTACCTTTTTTCTTTCTGTCTGTCTGTATTTCTTTCTTCTTCTCTTCCTTTCTTTTTTCTATCTTTATCTCCTCCTTTCCTTCTTTCTTTGTCTTCCTTCCTTCTTTCCTTCCTTTCTTACTTCCTTCTTTCTTTCTTTCCTTCTGCTGAGTTTATTTTCAAAACCTGTTTATCTCTGGTATTCTGTAAATGAATGATTCAAAATTTGTGATCCTGTTAAAGCTGCACATTTTTCATGGGGAAATATGTACAACTTTGTGCTATCTGTGTTTTGTGGCATAAACTGGCTCTCATTTCTTTTTGGTTTAATATTTCAGTATTTTCTTTCATTTCCTACTGTTAATGAATAATACCATATAAATCAAACTGATTTATAAAAAACTTCTATATCTTGAATGCCTATCATTGACATTGAAACTTTGGAATTTGGCAATTACATTTCTGGATGAGTTATTTCTTTGATTATTCTCTAATGGAATTCTGTGGATTATATCAGTCTGTTCATGGACCTCGTTTTCAAAAGTATACATATAATTTTCTTGTATAATTTCCCCAAATATTATATTTATTTAATTCCATAAATTTTATCTCTAACAGATTATAATTCTCAGAATTTTCTCAGCTTTACCTTCAAGTTCAATTGCTTTAGTTTGTAAAGACCTGTGTCATATATCCAATTTTTCAGTTTTTTAAATTTTGTTCTGATTTTTATTGTTCTATACATTTTTGTGCCTTCTAATTTTATTTTTTAAAATACTATTGCTTTAAGACTTTCTACTCATCTGCCCTAAACATCCAATTCACTTGATTATTTTTTCCATTTTTCCTTAAATACTTTGTTCTTTGCATATTTCTTGAGTTCTTTTAATAAGCATCTAACTCTTTGGTAGTTCTTGTGGTTGTTCAGTTCTCATTTATGATGTTCTAATTATGAGTACAACATCATTCTCCTCTTCTGACAATTTTCACTTGCTCTTTCCTCCACCTTCTAGATTGTTAACTTATTATAATAGAGTCTCATTTTGTTTACTCATTTCTTTAGTGTGTCTGATAATTTTTCCTCTTAATTTTTCCTTATGAATGTCCCCCATTTATCTATCTGTCAGTGGAAAATGAAAGAAAACTGGGAGTACTGACTGAGGTTCCCCTCACTTAACTCATCATCAAATTATATTTGAAGTCTGCATTACATAGCTAAGAAAAGTGCTGGGATTAGCAGGGAAAAATGATAGAACATCTACAAATTTTACTTGACTCATCAGCTGCTGAAAGGCAAATATTCTTCCTAATACATTATTTTCAAAATCAATCCAGTCTGCTCTTTTTCTCAAATTTAATTCTCATTCCAGTTTATTGTTCCTTTGGAGCATTTGACCAAGTCTACACCACAGGCATTGCTTGGCACTTTAAAAAAAAATAGGTGCATAGTTAGCTCAAACTTTTTTGAATGTTCTTGGCCCTTATTATTTTTTCATATCCAAAGGGTTGAATTATTACAGTGTCAGGCAAAAAGGACTATATCAAGCAAGTATCTCAAGAGAATTCTACTTTGAGTTGTGCTTGACGCTGGCTCTTCTGTGTACATAACAGTGTCAAACTCCATTTGAAAGAGATCTATTGAATAATATAATGTGCATTATTATATTTTCAAATAATTTTGAATAGTTGTGATATGAAATATGATACCTCATTGGAGGAAAGTTGTATCCATTGTTGGATCTTAAAAATCCTGAGGGCACTGAGGAGCTGAATATTACCTCAGCCCTATGTAGAAACCCTCAGGGAGCTGGTCTTTGTCTCGCACTGAATGGCGACCCTGCCCCCACAGCTTGACTGAATCCCAGCTCCCCAGTGCTGGCTTGGCAGAACAGAAGGCCAGATGGCTGTGGAGAGGTAACTGCTAAGATTCTGGGCATCCAGACCAGTACACGCTTGATTGTGCCACCTTGGAGGAACTGAGATCTTAGAGATTCTCAGAGCATACCCTACTCTTGACAAAGGATCCAAAAGTCAAGTAACTGGTTGGAAAAATGCCGGAAAAGGGAAAAAAATAAGACCATAGAATGTTACTTTCTTGGTGAAAAGATATCTCCTCCTATCTTTTTGGATGAGGAAGAACAATGCTTACCATCAGGGAAAGACTTCTGTATCCCAAACATCCAAAATAAATATCCAATGGTCTCAGGCCATGGGAGAGCTCAAAAAGGATTTTGAAAATCAAGTAAGAGAGGTAGAGGAAAAACTGGGAAGAGAAATGAGAGAGATGCAAGAAAAGCATGAAAAGTGGGCAAACAACTTGCTAAAGGAGACCCAAAAAAATGCTGAAGAAAATAACACCTTTAAAAATAGGCTAATTGAAGTGGCAAAAGACCACTAAGGTCAAAAAACCAATAAGGAGAAGAATGCTTTAAAAAGCAGAATTATCCAAATGGAAAAGGAGATTCCAAAGTTCACTGAAGAAAATAGTTCTTTAAAAATTAGAATGGAACAGATGGAGGCTAATGACTTTATCACAAGCCAAGAAATCACAAAACAAAACCAAAAGAATGAAAAAAATGGAAGGTAATATGAACTATCTCATTGGAAAAACAACTAACCTGGAAAATAGATCCAGAAGAGAAAATTTAAAAATTATGGGGCTACCTGAAAGTCATAATCAAAACAGAGCCTAGATATCATCTTTCATGAAATTATCAAAGAAAACTGCCCTGATATTCTAGAACCAGGGGGCAAAATAATATATTGAAAGAATCCACCAATCACCTCCTGAATGGAATCCAAAAAGAAAAACTCCTAGGAACATTGTGGCCAAATTCCAGAGTTCCCAGGTCAATGAAAAAATATCACAAGCAGCTAGAAAGAAACAATTCAAGTATTGCAGAAATACAATCAAGCAGGATAACACAAAATCTAGCAGCTTCTATATTAAGGGATAGAAGGGTGTGGAATATAATATTCCAGAAGTCAAAGGAACTAGGACTAAAACCAAGAATCACCTACCCAGCAAAACTGAGTGTAAGACTTCAGTGGAAAAAAATGGTCTTTCAATTAAATAGAGGACTTTCAAGCATTCTTGATGAAAACACCAGAGCTGAAAAGAAAATTTGACCTTCAAACACAAGAATGAAGAGAAACATGAAAAGGTAAACAGCAAGGAGAAATCATAAGGGACTTACTAAAGTTGAACTATTTACATTCCTACATGGAAAGACAATATTTGTAACTCTTGAAACTTTTTTCAGTGTCTGGTGGGATTACACACACACACACATACACACACACACACACACACACAGACACACACACATACATACACACAAACACACACATATATGGAGAGAGAGAGAGACAGAGAGCACAGGGTGAGTTGAATAGGAAGGGATAATATCTAAAAAAATAAAATTAAGGGGTGAGAGAGGAATATATTTGGAGGAGAAAGGGACAAATGGAATGAGGCAAATTATTTCATAGAAGAGGCAAGTAAAAGACTTTTCAGTGGAGGGAAAAAGATGGGAGGTGAGAGAAAAAACATGAAGCTTACTCTCATCACATTCGACTAAAGGAAGGAATAAAATGCACACTCATTTTGGTATGAAAACCTATCTTACAATACAGGCAAGTAGGGGAGAAGGGAATAAGCAGGGTGTGGGGGATGATGGAAGGGAAGGCAGTGGGAGGAGGGAGCAATTTGAAGTCAACACTCTTGGCGAGGAACAGGATCAAAAGAGAATAGAGGCAATGAGGGAGCAGGATAAGATGGAGGGAAATATATAGTTAGTCTGACACAACACGACTATTATGGAAGTCATTTGCAAAACTACACAGATATGGGCTATATTGAATTGATTGTCTTCCCAAAGGGAATGGGTGGGGAAGGAAGGATGAAGAGAAGTTGGAACTCAGAGTTTTAGGAACAACTGTTGAGTATTGTTCTTGCAACTAGGAAGTAAGAAATACAGGTAATGGAGTATAGAAAGTTATCTTGCCCTACAGGACAAAAGAGAAGATGGGGACAAGAGAAGGGAGGGATGTTAGAAGAGAGGACAGATTGGTGATAAAATGCTTGGCATTTTGGGGTAGGGGGAGGGAAATGGAAAGAAAGTTTGGAACCCAAAATTTTGTGGAAATGAATGTTGAAAATTTAAATAAATAAATTTAAATTAAGAAAAAGAAAACTGAAGTTCCCCAGAAAAATCTTGCATAAATTATATAGATCTATTTGTCATTGGCACAGATATAATCATTAAATGAATGGCAATTGATGGCTCTTACACAGTGGAATACAAGAAGCTCTAGAAAGAGGATTGGGTACCTCCAGAATAAGGGAGTTTGATATGGGTAATGTGAATTATAGTTACCAGAATTTGTGGTATTTACAGTTTCAGAATAGCATTTTTGTTTTGTGATTTGGTTTAAGTATTTTTGTATTGTCACTGTCACATTGGGTTACTAGTTGAGCTGATGTTTGGGAGCTTAAAAGATTGTGTAGTTTTTTTAACCTCTTATTTCTACTCTCCCCTGAAAAATTTGTGAATGACCACAGAATTAAGGAACAGTCATTTCCATCTAGGCTTGGTCCATGCTTTAAAGAATATTGACTGTTGAGATTTAAGGGCTAGTTTTCTCCAGAAAAGTATTTTTTGAGGGAAAATTGTTAGAAACATTGAAGTTTAAAACAAATAAAATGACATAGCTTCAGCGAAAGACACTGAACTGAGAAGTGTCCATGTTTTTTTCCATTGGTTTTAATCCCTTTGAAGCTATCCACTCAGAAATTTTGTATTTGGCTATGGAATTAATTTTCCTCAAAAAACTTTATAAAATAGGCAGTGAGGTGGTCCAGTGGATAGAGAGCTGGAACTGAACTCAGGAAGGTCCGACTTCAAATCTGGCCTCAGACACTGATCAGCTGTGTCTCTGGGTGGGCAAATCACTTACCCTTGGTTTGCTTCAGTTTCGCCATCTTTAAAATTGAGATAGTACTGATAATAATACCTTCCTCATAGGGTGATTGCGAAGGGTAAAATGAGATAATATTTTCAAACTGCTTTTCAGAACAGATGTTGTTTACATTTTTTCCCTCCTCTTCCTTTTTCTCCTTTTCCTCCTCCTCCTGCTTTTCCTCATTTTCTATCATAGGACCAAAGGAAATTGGGTAAGAAGGAACTGTAAAAAACATCAAGTCCAGGTCCCTCATTTTATAAATAAAGATACCGCATCCCATTGAGAAGTAACCTGCTTAACGCTGTATCCCAAGTATTCAGGAAATGAGTCCAGGTCCTTAGACTCAGGATTTAATACGCTTTCCATTATATTATTCCTTTAACTTACTGGTGGCTGAATTAGGTCTCAAAATTTGGTGTTCATCTTCCTGTATAATATCTTCAAATTACCCCAAGGTGAATTAATTATCAGAATGCTATAAGTCACTCTCTATAGGTCCCAGTCTATAGCTTTCTCTCTCCTGTCTTCTCTGCTTTGTGTTTGCTAATAACACGATAAGGAATAGGCTTTGTCAGCTTCAAAAGGATCTTGAATCTCATCTAATTCTTCTTGACCCAGTCATTTCTTGACATCGTCTTGCATCATACCTTTCTCCCCATATTCTTTCTCCTCAAAGGAGTAATGTGTGTAAAGGCACTTTGTAACTCTGAAAGAACTAAACCAAAAAATAAATATCAATATTGTTCATTTCTTATGAAAAATTTTTACACAGTCAAGAACACTGATTGTAGATTTCATTGTTACTTTACATTATTATTAACATTATTTGTTCCTTTATTAGTAATAGTATGGGTATGGGTTATTCCCAGTGAGAAGTATCTACTAATTGTGTTTGGAAGGAGTTACATTAATTTGTCAGTTAATGACTATATAACCCTCAATAAGTCATTTCAACTCTGTCTGCTTCGATTTCCTCAGCTGTACAATGAGAAGTGTAATAACATCAACCTTCCAAGGTTGTTGCAAAGATTAAATAAGATAATATTTATAGTGTTTAGCTTAGTATCTAGCATGTAATCTATACTATAATGTGCTAGCTATTACTTTATTAATAGTAACGTTAATTATTGCTACTATATAACCATTAAGTTCCTTTCCAGTACTTCCCTTTGAAATTTATGATGCAAAATACTCTCAAGATTTTTTAAAAAAATCAAAATTTCAGGTGCAAAGGGATCAGGAAGAGTCAACACAACTTAAAATGACTAAACAACACTTAAAATATAGAAAATAGATATGTATTCTAAAAACAGCAATAGAAAAGGTATATGGGCATTAGCCCAGCCTTTGTAATTTTTTCAAGACATGAAGTCATATAATAACTTAATTCAAATAATATCTTTTAGATTTAGAACTGAAAAGTGGGTTTATTCTGTGGGATAATTATGCTAACTCTTCTACACAACAGCTCATATTTCATGGCTCTTTTACTCATATTATTTGGTAGCATTTCTGATTATAGTTATTCAGAATTGTTTCCTGAATATTCTTTTATTTCCTCAAACCTATATATGGAACTTGTGACTGTTCTATTGCTTAGGGTTTTTAAAAATTTCTTCTGAAACTTTTTATGGAAAGGAAATAGGGAAATTTAGATGTGTCTATATTACAATATGAAAAGGCAAATTCGGATTTCTAAAGTAAAGTAGAGTTCAGGAAATATAAATACATACATACATACATACATACATATATATATATATATATATATATATATATATATATATATATATATAATTTCTGAGAGCCATTTTTAAACGATGGGTGCGTTAGGCATTGTCCTCAGTCTTTGTTACCCTGTTAAGGAAGCTCAGTATTGATATCTCTTTATATAAACTGTAGATTGTTCACTACCTTTGCCCAAAATGACTTTGTTCTGATATTCTTGATGTCTTCTAATAAAGTATGAAGTTCTTACCTAACCTTTGGTATTTGTCATGCCATTTATACCATATTGATAGTGATTGGTTTATAGGTAGGTCGTTCATGCGCACCAGGAGTCTCTTAAGAGTGGACTTTAAAAGTGAATATACAAAGATGAAGGTTAGAGGCTGGGAACTAGTGAGATGGGAAAGAGGAGAGAGATGAGATAGGTTTCACAAAGACTTGTATTTTGTTCCCTAGACATAGGTCTGTATGTACATGTGGCTTGTCCAAGGGAGCCACGATACCCCAAGGATGTGTGTATTCATCCTTCATTGCCGAAGAAGACCATGCCATTCGAGAAATGATGACATGACTTGCACTTGACTTTGTTTTGAGGGAGGGAGGGCTGTGCAGGTCACCAGCCTCACTTCACATAGGTAATGTGCAATTCATAAATTATGAATACTCTGGCTACAACTACCTGGCATATGATATTGGAAACCATTTCAATGAACTTGCAGGGAAAATCTGAATTTACCTTCTAAAATTACGGAATCAGATCCTTCTGGAAAAAAAAACCAGTATCTAATAAATTCCCTAATGGAATAGTTTACTAATCTCAGAAAACAAGACTTATGTAGTATTTGATTAAAAGTAAAATATAAAACCAAAAGTTAAACTTGAAGAGAGTTAACAATGTTTCCCTTGTATTTCCTTTAACCATCTGTTTGTGTGTGTTTGCTTTTGTTTTGGGGTAATTGTAACAATAATGGTTGAAAATGCAGCAGCTCCTTTTTTAAAGGGACTTATTAAATTTGCAGGGGCAGCTAGTGGTGCAGTGGGTAGAGCCCCAGTGCAGGAGTCAGGAGGACCTGAGTTCAAATCTCACCTCAGACACTTGACACTCACTAGCTGTGTGACCTTGGACATGTCACTTAACCCCAATTGTCTCATCCTGGGTCATCTCCAGTCATCCTGATGAATATCTGATCACTGGATTCAGATGCCTGTGGAGAAGTGAGAAGTAGAAGGAAGAAGCAATAGTTAAGTAAATAAGTGTTCCTAAAATGCACAAAAGGGGTTCCTGGGCTTAATATCCTAGTACCAAGAAAAGAATTCTTAGACCTAGCCTTTGCCAGAGCCAAAGAGAAGCAAGAAATACATAGTGTCTGAAACCTTGACTTTTACTAGTATCTTGAGTTACATGGACTGTGTAAGTCTGAGTCCAGGAGAGTGAACTGGGAGTCTGACCCTTTCAGTGTTAGGTGGGAGTTGGGAGGTTGGGGGCTAAAGGGGAGATCCATGGTAGTACAATTCATCTTAAGGTCTGTATAGATTTTTGGGGAGATGGGACTCGCCAGAGAAGATGGGGAAGAATCTCTTGCTTTTTTTATGAACTTCAATGTGAGTCCCTTGCATGAGATCGTTTGTTTGTTTGTTTTAGGGAGGTCAAGTAAAATAAAACTCACATTATAGTCATTGAAAATTTTATTTTAGCCTGGCCTTTATGAAGCCTTGTCCTTTTTTATTTAGTCTAGCTATGGATAGAAATCACATTCTGATTTGAGCCAAATAGATCATGATTGAAAATATCTAAGGTCATATACTGTGAGTTATTTATACTTACTTTTTGTGATGGTATAGCAGTTTGGATGGTTGCAGTGAATATATATTTGAAAAACAGAGTATAAGTCTTCATTGTAATGTTATACAACTTCATTAATGCAAAATTGCACTTGACATTTTAATTGAATGAATGAATGATCCACTTTAGAAGATAGCAAAATAAGCTCTTTTAACAATCCAAAATCTTCTAGAGTTTAAATTTGAAGTTAAATATCTGAGAAGCCTGATTACCTTTTTTCAAGCAATTAGACTATCATTTAATGTACTGAAATAGCAATTCATTTCATAGTACTCTACTAACTTGAAGAACCTAATTTTATACTAAGAAGTAGCTCATTTATTCCTGGGAAAATCATGATGAACATTTACTGACGACTTGAGAACTTAAACAGTGTGCTAAGGCTAGTATGTATGTATATAGACTCAAGCTTTCTACATTATTATATGTTATATATTATATTCTATCTTTCAAAAAGGAATTTTTTCTCCATTCAAATATCATTAAGTTTATTATAAAAGCATATGTATATACATGCACACATATATTATGCATACTATATATTATATATCTGCATATATATATATAGTATACGCATTACATACACAGGTGTTACATCGCATATGTAACAATTAGTTTTAACAGTTGATTTAATCATATATGTTACTAGGTATGGGTGGTAGTACTGTTTATAGATTGTTCTTAATAAGCAACATATTTTGAAATTATTATATCCCATTATTAGATATAAGGAAGTCAACTGTTTGTGGTTATCAGCAGCAGGAAATAAGACAGAACTAGTCTAACTCTAGAGTAGACTCCCAGATTAAAGCAGGAAGGGACTTCAGAGACAATCTGTTCTAAATTTCTTATTCACAAATGGAAAAAAAATTATAGACTGGAGAAGTTAAGTGACTTGCAGTTCATATAGATAACAGCTTAGATTTGAACTTGTCTTTTATTTTTATTTGTTAGTTCACTTTTTCATCCTAAATCTAGTGTTCTTTTAATTTCCATGTGACTCGGGAACAGTATATGGAGTTAGGGGATATAGATTCAATTCCCATTTCTGTCACTTACTACCAATGTGATCTTATCACGTTACTTATCATGTCATCATTTTCCACATACGTGAAACAAGGGGCTTATGGTAGATTGCTTTTGAGGACCCAGTCATTTCTACATATGTGATCCTACTAGGCCTCTGTAACTGTCCTACTTGTAACTTAGAAGCCAATATTCAGTGCTGAGTCAAACAACAAGAATTCATTACCCAAATCCATGTAGATGGTGATGATGCCAGGAGGTTTAAGAAATTAGCAGAACATCATTGAAGCAGACAAGGTGAAGAACAGGGATTAGATTGGGTATGAAAGCAGCAGACGAGTCCTTCATGAAGCTGGAAAACACAGGAAGATAGATGTGCCTTTCTCCTATCAAGTTGGCATGCACTAGCCACAGTTTTTTCCTCTTGCCTCTCAAAGGATTCGTCTTGGCTGCCCTTAGGAGTTAATGAGAAAAGTGAGTAAAAGAGGAGAGTATTCATGAAAATTCTCCTCCATTCAAATACCATAAAGTTTATTATGAAAGTTAAAGTATAATTTCACATTTTGTTTGTTGGATTTGGACAATTTATGTCTTAGACAAAAATCAGAACATTAAAATTTGTTTGAATGGAAAATTTAACCTTCTGAGGTTTGTCTTTAACTCTACTAATCAAGTAATAAACCTCCCAGAAAAGGAAATGAACTGGGTTTAAGAAGAACTCTAAAGAATAAACTTCAGCAGGCTATGTTGATGCAGCTGTTCTGCCATGTGTAATAAAATATGTGAATATGCTTCCTGAATGTGTTCATCATTTGACTTTTTAGTATCACACTTTTATTCAAAGACTATTAGTACTTATGTCATTCAGTCTAATGATGAAGCAAAATTCTAAAAAGTCATATAAAATAGTACTTTATGCCTCCTCCCCACCCCCACTTTTGAATTTTAAATCTTTAAATGCAGGCATTAGTTTTAACTTGCAATAGATAATTCTCTTGTACCTTTTCTCGTCTCAGAAAGCAGAGTTTACCAGCATCCATTCATGCCTAATGAGCTATAAAGCAGAGCACAGAAAAAAAGAAGCAGTTTAAGAAGAGCTTAGGGGACCAAGAACATGAGTTTTCTTTTACCTGTGCTACACCCATGTGTCTCTTCTACCTGACTTTTACTCAGTAGCTATGTGATCTTACACAAGTAATTTAACTTTCCCCAAATTTAGTCTTTTATTAAGCGGGGATCACTCTACTTCTTATGTGGAATGCATTTTGCATACCTTGAAGAACTATGTAAATATGGACTCTCTCTCTCTGTTTTTTAAAAGTCCCATGAAAGTCTTAGTTTCCTTATCACTGTCAATACCATGCTCTAGGGAAGTGAGATATGTCTCCCTGTAGGAAGAATCATTTCTTAGACTGCCATACTATTTAAAACTGAGAGGGACCTAAGATATCAGGTAAAACAAAAATCTTCAATTTTAGATGAGAAAAACAAGGCCTATATTGGTTAAGTAGATTGCCCGAGATTATAAGATACTACATATTTGGACTAACGTTGAAGGTCCCTATCTTTGGGTTTCAAAGTCAGCGTTCTATCCATTTCATTCTTACCTCCTAGGAGAACAGTAATAGAGAGAGGCATTGGATCTGTGATTTTCTTAAAATGGAGAACTCCAAGACTGGAAACTCCCTCTACTAAACTAGGTCAGATACTTCTTGGAAAGATTCCTAGAGCCCAGAAAGATTGAGTTATCTAGGGTCAGGCAGCAATATGTGTATTAGAAGTAGGTCTTGAAACTAGGCCTTTCTGACTCCAAGCTAACCCTGTCTCTATGATGGCATACTGAATATTAGGAGATGGGATCTGTCACTAGTTCTAATACTTGATGAAAAAAGCCATGAATGTTGTACTGGAAATACACCTTACAGAGGTGGTTTTGTAACTGATGGCCATAATTGTTTCTGTTGAAGAAAACAGATATGACAATTTCTGAATTATCCAGATGAATACTTTGTGTTTTAACAGCTATATTATTGAGCACCTAGTGTATCCAGAACATTGTACTAAGTACTAAAAACAATCACTCCAGAAAAGACTTGAACCTATTATCCTTGGTTTAGAAAGATTGTTTAACTCATCAGGCCACTGGGGCAAGCTATTGTTCTTCTTACTTTTTAATACAAAAAGTTTTACCTATTGTAAGTTCATCATCTAAGGAATGCAGTTTCTCCCATCCAGGGAATCCAGGTTCATCAGAGAACAAAAATGTATTAATATCCACCCACCGTATCTGCTTTTTTAGAATTAGAGAATCTCAGTTGGAAAGAACCTCAACTACCTTCTGTATGAACTAATACCTGAACAAGAGTGCCCTCTACAACACAGTCATCTAGCATTTTATTGAAGACTTCCAGTGAGATGGAAATCACTACTGTTAAAGCAACTAGTTCTTTCTTTTTTTCTTTCTTTGTTTCTTCCTTCTTCCTTTCCTTCCTTACTTACCTTCCCCTTCCTCCTTCCTTCCTTTCTTCCTTCCTTCCTTCCTTCTTTCCTTCTTTTTTTCCTTCATTTTTAATCTCTACTTGTTAGTACGTTTTTTACACTGGATCTAAATCAGCTTCTTTGTCACTCATTTTTAGTTGTGCTCTCTGGGGATCAGGAAAACAATTTTATTTCTTCCAAGTGATAGGCCTTCAAATACTCGAAAATAGCTATAAAGTCTACTCTCAACTTTTTCTTCTCTAAACTAAACATCCCCTATTCTTGAATGTCAATTCTCTACTAGCTGTTTTTGTTCTGAGCTTTATAGTTCAAAGATTATTTATTTGATACAGAAAACAAAAGCAAAATCAGAACTGAGTAGTTTTGCCTTCTCCCAATTGTCCATTAACACCCCCCACACAGAGAGCAGGAGTCTGGCATATTGGAGTGCATGAAGTATGGGCTGGGTATACCAACCTATATATATAGCCTAACCTTTATATACTCCTGTATTCCAACACTGCTTTAATATTCCCCTTGTCTCCAGTATAGCTAAACATATGCACACACGCACATACACACACACGCATACACACGCACGCACATACACACACGTACACACACACTTTTTTCCTCCCAACATTACTCATCAGTCTCAACTAATTTCATATACCAGCAATATTGTTATAGGATAATGCCATGTTATTGCATTTCTGTTGAATTGCCTGTTCCTGTTTCTATCTTATGTTCACATATTAAAAAAAAAATCTAAGTACCCCTAGGAGTTCCCTGTGCATCCACATCAGATGAGCTCACTATCTTTTTATACAACTCCTCCTTTTCCTCCCTGTTACTACTTTGAGCTTTAAGAATTTTATTCTTGACATTTTCCCATCCTTGATGGGCTAACTTCCTAATAAAATATCAGACTCCAGGATCCTATCCATTCTTTCTTTGAAACCTTTGAAATCTGCTATTCCCACATCTAGTTTCCATGTCAGACTATACCCAGCTTAGCTTTCCTTTCCTTTTCCCAGACAAATTCTACAATAGTGTTCACTTACCCCCAAGGTTCCCATCATTTCCACTTCAGCAACAAGAGTGTTTAACGCAGAGTGATCCACCCTAGGGAGAACAGTTTCCACAGGCCAGTGGTAGTCGGGGATGTTTTCTGCAGGACAGAGCTCTTGTTCTTTAATCACAGATAATAATGAAGTTTTTGTCATATTAAAGAGGAAAGAAAGAGAAACATTGAGAAGGGTTTGGGATGATGACTGTGCTGTCTCTCAGGTCCGGTGACAAGATGACTTACAATGGGTAGCTTTCACAACTACATATGGTCTTCCTTCCAAGGGACTTGATTAAGCGACTCCGGATGAAATTGAAATCCTGTGATTTGACCTTTGTCTGGCCTGGGAGGGCTGCAATTCGCATAACAATTTCCTTTTGTTCTTTGTTTGGAGTTATTAATCCAACATGAGCCTCGAATTAATCAGGAGTAGTACATGGCTACGTTTCTAATTCACAGCTCCACTGCTTGTGTCTTTTTTAATTAAGGCCGAATGATAGCAGGCTTTGCCCTGATTGCAACACTTGCTCACCACACATTGAGGAATGAGGAGGCTAAACAGGCAGAATGAGATTACTTCAAGATCTCCCTTAATTGTTTTCTTCCTTTAAGTAAAGAGCAATGAATGAACATTTTTAATTCTGGTCCAGGAGTATTTCTTTTACGTGTGCCTTACTTGTCTTTGGTATCGGGTAAGAAAATGTTACATGACTTACAGTCATGACTCCAGAAATAATGGCTAAAAGACTTAAGAAAACTCAAGGTTTTAGTTATTGACTTAAACTGTGTCTCCCTTCTCCATGGGAGGTTAATGATGGCGGCAGAGCTAGTTCTCTGGATCTGCGGCAGATTTGACCTTACCGATGTACTTGGAATTTTTATTATTGATTATTAAGCATTTAAAGACTTCTCGACATTGAGAAGTCCCAGCTTGGTGAGAATAAGTACACTGTAAAATCATATGACCCCTGCTAGCCCAGAATTCAATACAACATAAGCCTGTCCCAGACCCATTTCAGAGGAGTTTAATAACTGGCATGACCTCATTATGGTGGTGTTTCTCCATCATACTGCTAAGCATACTCTGCTACAGCCTGAAATTTGAGGGTGGGGCACTAATTTTTTTCTTTAAAAAATAATTTTCTCAAATAGTTGTCAGTCCACTTGCTTTTCTCACTCCATCTCCTGTATTTCATGGAGAAGCATAATGAAAACATATATTATTTAATCACATAACTATGAAATAAATGTGAGGTTATAACCTATCAGGTGATTCTGTTATGGAAATGTGGGAGACATTTACAAAGTATACCAACTTTTTTAAGGCATTTGGATCCATTTAGAAAATTACTTATCTGGTAAACTTCCCGAGGTGCTTAGTTTCTTTCTGGGGAGAAGCTTACTTACTTTAGCATGTCTGACTCAATATGGTCATATGCTTTTATATTACACAAATAAAATATTATAGCAAAAAGTACTAGATTTGGATATAGATGATGCAGGTTCATACCCAAGATCCTATGGTAACTCATGGCCATAAACAAATCACCTAATCTCTATGTTTCAGTTTTACTTTTGCAAAATGAGAATAGGTCTTATACTGTCTGCTTCACAGAGTTATTATGAGGAAAAATGTTTTTAAAATTTAAAGCTCTTTGCAAATATAAGACTTTTAGTATCATGTGTGATTAATGGTCTATAACCATGTGTTGTCTTTTCTTTCAAAGAGTTTATACTTTTTATCTTATCTCTAAAGGGAGGGGCTAGACCTACGGTTTAATTTGGCATAGGGAGCTGGCAATGAGGAACATCCTTTCCCAGTGCGGGTCAGCACCTTCATTTTAGCATATGGACTTAGCAAACTAGAGCCCTGAGAGACAAAAAAGCATTTTTTCCCCAAATTTAAATACCTATAAGTTCCCAAGGTACAATTTGAACCCCAGCAATACTAGCTCAATTGGCCTGCTCTCTCTCCGTTTCCGAGTCACCATACTGCCCCCTTTTATTTCCAGTGAGCACAGCCTTATTCCACTTTTGACTCTCTTCACCAGAGTCCACATAATCTGACCATGTGTGCAGATCAGAAACATATAACTTATTTATACTATAAATGAATTATTTTATTATAATAATATATTATATTAATAGATCAGTATAATATATTATCTTAATTCCATTAATATATATATGATGATGATGATGACATAAAGTAGATTTGTTGTATGAATAAACATTTGATAAACGGTATTTAAAATTCAAACCCGTATCCCAGGATCTGTTTGGACATTTTGCCTCTTAGAATAATTATTTGTTTCTTTCAAAATTAAGCTCCGGTGACTTCTACATAAAGTTTTTCCTGATATTCCTCAAACTGATCTCCCATCATGACTTTGTATGCATTTTGTATATACGTACACACATATGCATATGCATAGACATATAGATATAGCTGTCATCTGTCTGTCAACTGAAAAGTATCCATCCATCTATCTGTACGTTTTATCACCTCATGCAATGCAAGTGCCTTGAGAAAAGAGACTGTTTCATCTCTGGTTTTGTTTTCCTAAATTCTGTCAAAGTATCCAACACCTTCTTGTTGTTCAGTCATTTTAAATTGTGTCTGACTCTGTGACCCCATTTGGGGTTTTCTTGACAAAGACACTGAAGTAGTTTGCTGTTTCCTTCTATAGCTCATTTTACAGATGAGGATATTAAGGGAGTCAGAGTTAAGTGACTTGCCTAAGGTCACACAGCTAGTAAGTGTCCGAGACCAGATTTCGACTCTCGAAGATGAGTTTTCCTGACTCCAGGCCCAGCACTGTGCCATGTAGCTGCTAGCACCTAGCCCCTAGGAGCTATGTGATAAATGCTGACTGATTGATCACCTGGTCAAGTCACATAATCTCACTAAATCTCAGTCTCCTTATCTAGAAAATGAAGATGCTGTATTAGATTATCTCCAAAAAGATCCTCCAGTTCTTCTATTCCAATTGTGAATTTCCCCATTTTTACTCATAAGATATTGTGAATTTAAACTCAAGAAATTGTCTTACTATAAATTCTCTTCATTTATAGGTCATTTTCACCACTTTATGTATGTCTGTATAAAGAAACTAGGATAGAACGACTAAAATAAATTAAGAAAAAGTACAACAACTTTCAAAGGTATGGGCACTTAGTGTTTACAAACAATCAAGACCTCATCTCTCTCTCTAGAAACACAGACTATAAGGGTAAAGCTGATTTAATACATTAGAAACAATGAATAGACTAATTCCTAGAAGTTACAGCATTTTCAATAGCTTTGCAATATTGATTATGTATGTGAAATTTCTGGTCCTTCCCATTTCTGTCAATATGCTCATTTGTCACTGAGGTTTCTCCTGTGCTACAGTCTTTTTTTGTCCATTCACACTTTTTCTACCATTCCTTTCTTGTTTATTGTTATCAACATTGCTTATTGGCTTGCTCTTTATATCATCTCAAGTGATGAACTTCTCTGCGATATTTTTTTTAAATGATGTAAGTTCTTCAGAGGAAAGGCTCTTAAAAAACAAAAGATCCCTGTCATCTTTTTCTGTTTTGCAACAAATTTAGAAAATTGAGTCCTATGAATAGTCATGAAGCTGAAATAATTCATTGGAAAACTTGCACAATTCCTTAAGAAAAAAAGTACATCTCAGGTGTGTGTGTGTGTGTGTGTGTGTGTGTGTGTGTGTGTGTGTGTATGTGGCTTCATCTTATAGACTAGGATCATTAGGTTCCATTTTGCTCAGAAAATAACAAATCCTGAAGTAGGACTACAAAAATTTGTGACCACCAATCTTTTTTTCCTTTGTTCACTCTCTTTGTTAGTTGCGGTTGGAACTTGTTTTATTAAACTTGTTTATGTTTTCAAAAGGTAGATTTACTCAGTAAGTAAAGATATTATCATAATTCCCAACTGTTTATGTCAATCAGGGTTGTGTTATACCCAGATGTTCTTCCTTTTTGTATAGATGTGTGCTGCTGCAAATGTGATTACCAAATACAACAATTTTTTTCTCCAAAGTCATTTGAATCCATTTGGTGTTTTTCTATAATCTGTCCTACTTGTTACCTTTTAATTACTCTCTGAGAGGACCTAGATGTCTTGCTGTTGCTGGGGGCCAAATGACCAAGGGGTTAATGCCTTTTCTGTTCCTAGCCAATTGGTTTTTAGTCAGTAGTTATTTATGGGGACGTCCAGGGGCCATTAGTTCTCAAGTATGTGCAGCTGTACTATTCATAATTACTAGTCCATAAGCAAATGTGGACTTACTTTTTGTGCACGGTTGTTCCCCCCACCCCCAGATTGGTTGGCTAATCTGTGGCCATTTATGAAACATTCCTGTTGACATCAACCATGTCATTGGATTCTATTTTATTATGGAGAGTCCATGTTTCACAGGATGCTATAATCTGGGTCCAGACAAGGGCATGAGAGTATGTATCTCCTGTCACTGGTGACAAATTACTCCTCTATAGCTGGACCATTCTCTCCAAATCGGCATAGGTGCTGATGACACCCGTTGTGAAACTGGTGACTGGTTGGCCTTGGTCTTTTATTCCTTGCACTGTGTTCTTTTGGACATAAGGTAGAGATTACTATTAATGGTTCTTTCAGTTTCTAGGAGCTCCTCCCTCTGTGCTGTCTTACTGTGCTTTTTTTTCTCTCTCTCTCCCCCATTGAATGGTAGTCTTTGATGTCACACAAGAGAATACTGTTGGCTAACAGTCTGGAGGCTGCTTCATTTGGACTAACCACCACATGAAAACAAATGGGATGCATCATAGTTCCTTAACTAGCTGTCTCCAGTTCGGGTGCCTTTTTGATGTCAGAGTGCATCCTGACAGGAATCAGAAAGATACGTGTGATTAAGAACAGTGATCATGCTTATTGCATTGTATTGTAAATTACCTTTCTGGGCCCTGCTACTTCATCAGCCCCGCTGGCATTGGCTCCCTCACATTTTTGACTACTCGGTGTATACAGTGTATTAGCGCAATGGAGATCATTATGTGGCCTGTATTTGAGTCATTTTTATTTAAGATGCCAAACAATAAGCTGTTGATTGGGGGAACAAGAGGGGAACAATAATGTTCTGTGTCACATAATACACCACCATTTTCCAGCTTTGCTTTAGAAGGGCCCTCTTTATTGTTTTTGTATAAAAATGGTTCTTAGGAGGAGGAATATTTTGCTGAGGTATGTCATTATTTTGCAAATTTCTATTATCTCATCATGTTGTCTTCATTGTAAATTGCAGCTAATTAGGAACCTAGTTAGAGCCCCAGCTTTGAGGCTGGCTTTTTTGTGAAAAGAGCCCACCGATTACTGCACTACAAGAGAGGAAGGGAGAGAAAAAGGAGATTAATCTGGTTACCTAGGCGACACTCGCTTCCATCTGCGAGGAACAATACATTTTTGTTTCCTTGGCTCAGTTCAGATCTGTTTTGTTTAGGGAAAAAAGGGAGAGAGGGAGAGGGAGAGGGAAAGAGAGAGGGAGAGAGAACGTAGTCCCACAACAATGCTGAATTCTGTCTCGCCCGGACTTACCGGGCTTCTTTGCCTCTGTAAGTTAGGGGTCTCAGGGGAGTAGAAAGATGAAAGAGATAAGCCCCCAAGTTGTCAAAGGTCGTGCCCTTGCCACACAAAGCCAGCAGTTTTACTTCGAAATCCCCTTCTCCCCAAAAGCACTTAATGAAATAATATACTGTGCTTCTCAACACCCCGCAGTCTCTATTAAGCAGGTCCCCAAGATTGGGAATTTTAGGAATCGCTTAAAATTTGTGATTAAACCATCAGGAGCTTTAGGAAACTACAATATGGCCGTGCTTTCTCTCTAGGCAAGTTAAACTTTTGGTTTCTTCCAAGTCACTTCCACAATACACAAGAACTTGGTCATGATTAATGCAGAAACCGATCTGCTCCGTGAGCACTCTCTTCAGCTCTCCTTAAAGAAGCAGCTTAAAGCCAGTCAATTTAGACTTCTCTGTTGTCCATCAAACTTTTTGAAGCTTTTCTAGGATTGCTGTTTAGTTTGAGGAGGCCTGATGGACAGAGTGCTGCCATGCTGTTGGCCGCTTCTTGAGAACAGCACAGACTGTGACAGGCTAAAAACCTCAGCCATTCGCCAAAGTTCTTGAACTGGAGACTAAATGCACAGTTGTCTGATGAGCATATTGCTTTTTTCTTATGGGTGGCATGCCGTCATGCATAGTGTCTAGTTGTCTGCTAATGACACGTATGATGACATTAAGTTACAGAAGTCTAGAAGAAAGCGATACTGGTTTATGTGAAATTTCCAGTCACAGAACACACTGCTTAAGGCAGAGCAAGGAGCAGATGGGCTCCTTTATAGATATCAATGAATGGTCACACGTGTCCGAACACATGGGAGCATATATGTGTCCTCTTCGCAAAGGAGTTAGTTCTTAGATGAGGGCAAATGTATCTTTTTTGCAAAACTTGATAAGTCATCAAATGTGATTTTGGTAAGGATGTACCCTGTAGGTGTGTGTACACTTTAAAGATACTTCCTTGAAAATGGGTGTCTCTCTGCATGCTAACAAATGGAGCAAAAAGCCTGGTAAGTGGGTAGACTTCATAATGGTGTGTTTGTCTTTCATTTGACTGCATTATCACTTTATGGAATTGACAACTTTTACACCTGTTCCTACTTTCACCATCTCATAGAATAGGTCCAAAGTGATACAGATGTCTTTTGTTCCTACCAAGTAAAAATACAAACGCATGCATACACATAAACATTTAATTTTCTCATCTGATGCCAAGGACACAGTAAGTTGTTGATTCAATGTATATCAACCTAATTCCATTCAAAATTCATCAGATAATCAGGGAAAGGAAGTAGGGCAGGAAAAAAAACTTTTCTCCAAAACTACATTTCCAGCTATCTAGCTTGGGTTTTCATGACAGCAGCCCATGCTTCAAGCTCTAAGGACCAGTTCCCAAAAGATTAACTTCCCAAACTTGCACCCCAACCCCTTTTCTTCTCTCTTAATTTCCTTAATTTATCCTAGCTCCTAAAAGAACAAAATCAAAATTAGTTCATTAAAATAAACATGTACCTAAAGCCAGCCCACATTAATCTTTCAGTAAAGAGGACAAAACAATGAATACCAAATATATTAAAGGTTGGAAAATCTTATCAATTGTTTACAAAATTGTTTCACAGAGAGCAAGCACACACAACACAAAGCTCTCAATTTGCAAGTAATTACATTTAGGCACATAATTTCCCCTAAGTTTGAGCATGGATCTTCTATTTATTTGCACAGTGTCATTCTTTAGCAAATGAGCCATGATGTATATTTGGGAACTTGATTATATAGTCTTCATTTGGTCTCTAGTCAAGATTATATGGAAGCCACTGTGGAGGAACAAATAAATTTACTCAACAATCAAGTTTGGGCCTATTTGAAGAAGCTCGTTACCAGGTTGGGTATAGGGTGACAGAATTTGCAGCAGCAGCAGAGATAGAGCAAAGGCCATCCAGGAGGTTTTACTGGGGCTTCATTCTGCCATAACAGCAAGATTAAAGATTCTTGAAATATTGAAAATTTTGGATGTGTTTGTTTAGCAGGAGGAGACAAAAAGTAGAGAAGTGAGTGGAACTCAGAAGGTGCTGTTGCCTTGAAAAGTTTCTTTAATCTTAAGCTTTTTCTTCCTACTGAAAAGTGGTTGAGTGCCTTCTACCTGCTCATTTTGGCAACAATAACGACAACCAGAATTTATAAAGAGGTTTGTAGTTTTCAAAGAGCCTTCCATGAATTATATTTCTGGCAGATAAATCTATTTCACAGATGAGGAAACTGACTCTTAGAGAGATCAACTGACTTATGCAGGATCACAGAACTAGTAAATATTAAGTATCTGAGGCAGGATTGGAACTCAGGTCATCCTTACCTTACATCCCTCTACTGTACCACATAACTGCATCCAAGTAAAAAAAAGTTCAATCAATCCCCTGTTTTCTATGGAGTCATATATGGAGCCCCTTTAAGTCCCTTGCTAAATCAGTCAATCAATCATCAATCTATCAACATTGTTAAGTACCTCCTAGTTCTAAGCTGGGGATAAAAAAAGAAGCAAAAGTCTGCTCTGCTCTCAAGGAGCTTACAGTCTAGTGGAGGAGATATCATGCAAACAGATATAAAGCAAACTATATATGGAATAAATAGGAAATAATTAACAGAGGGGAGGCACTAGAATTAAGAGCCCAAGGCATTCAGTAAAAGAGAGAGAGTTTTAGTTACAAAATTAAAGGAAACCATACTCAAATGTTAGGTGGTCAGAGGTGGATATCTGATAAGGTAAAGATACTTTGTCATAAAGATAAAAGTGTTCTATACACTTTAATTGTAGAAGTTCATTAATGTAGGTGTGGCAAAGAAGCCATCTTCCAAAGGCAAGATTAAACCTCTTTAATTACTACAATCAACAACTGAATGGAACGGAATTAAGGAGCAAAAAAAAAATATATATATATATACATACATATATGTATTAATATATAGAGAGGGAGGTCTGTTTTGTGTATGTGTGTATATATCACTAAGATAAAATAGTATGACATAAAATAATGCATTTTTTATATTAATATAACAGAAATAATACAAATATGTAACATTTCTGTTATGTTTTTGGTTCCATATTACTACTATCTAACATAATACTTCTCTAGGTTTCTCTCTTCTTGGTTGTTATGGTTCTTCAATCAGAACTTGAGATTTTCATCTCGTAGAAAGATCTAAATTTCTGAAACCCTTGTCCTGAGAAACTAGCTCCAAATGGAGAATACAAGGCAAAGTGTTTTAAATACAAAGGAAAAGCCCAGACAAGGTGCTTTGAGAAGTTTGAGGGAAAAGAAGTCATTTAGTTCTGAGTGAGTCACAGAAGGCTTCATGGAGAAAGTGGCCCTAAGGCAGAGGGAGACATTTCAACAGATGAGGAAAAAAAGGAAGAGGTTTTTTTTTTCCTAAGCAGGGAGGAGTGGATAAAAGCACAGCAACAACAGTAGAACAAATATAATTAATTTACTTGAATCATAAAGCATGACAGAACATAGAAAGATAAGATCAGCAAGATAGGTTGCAACCAGACTTTGGAGAATCCTGAGAGACAGGCTACTTTACATCGTCTTTATTCTGGAGATAATGGAAAGCCTCTGAAAGTGTCAGAGAAGGGAGATAATGTGGTTAGAACAATATGTGGAAGACTACACAGGCATCATTGTGAGAAATGAATTGAGCTGTAGAGATCAGAGGCAGGAAAGTGAGTTATGAAGATATTACAGTCATCTAGGTGAGGGATAATGACGGAAGAGAGCGTGGGTGATGGTGATGGGAGTAGAAAGAGATGATGGATAAATCTGAGAGTTATTTTGGGTTTACAGTCAGTAGGACCTAGCAACTGACTGGACATGGTTTCTGAGGATGAGACAAAGATCGACGTGCATTATTTTTGGAAAGGGAATAGAAAAGTAGTATTTCTTTACTTGTTGCAAGGTCAAATGGAAAAATATCATGTATGTTATGGGATATTTTGAAGGGGGAGAATTTCTTATGACCTCTTTAATGTGGGAAAACCTGTCTCCTAATTACAGCCATTTCTACAAAGGTTTAAAGTCAGTAAAGTGCTTTATATGCATTATCTCATTTGAATCTCACAAGAACTGTCAGATAGGTTCTATAGGTATAATTAACCTCATCTCACTGAAAAACAAACTGAAGCTGAAAAAAATTAAGTGACTTGCCTAAGATTATGCAACTAATTGGTGACCGAGGAGAATTCAAACACATGTCTTTTGGAGTCCAGCACTGTATCTTCTAAGACATGGTATATCTCCACCAAAGGACACATTTCTCTACCTTACATTTCTATTTTGGAATGCTTGTGTAACTCTTTCTCTTCTTGATTACACCAGATAGTAGAAAAGAAAAATGAATTGAGGTAAAATCTAAAGACACATTGAACTCTTGTCTCTATAGTAATGGATTCAAACTTAAGGTTAAAAAAATATTTCTATTAAAAATCATACTTCCGTGGTGGAGAGGAAAAGTCTATTTAACATCTACTAAAAGCTAACTTAATTTATTTACAAGTTAAATAGTCACAAATAATATGTTATTTTAGAAAGAAGTTAGGCCCTAGTACAATTTCTTGCATGTTTCAGGAGAAAGCCGTTTAGTGTGATGATATAATAATGTGTAATAATCATAAAAAATTCTTAAGGTAAAACAGTAATAAATTGTATATGGTCTAATCACAAGTATACATCCTGTCCCAAAAATCTTAGTGCAGTTTGAAGCCTTAATATCTTAAAACTGCACTAAAACTTTTGAAAAATATCATTATGTTAATAGAGTTGAGAAAATATGACCACACTCCTGTACTCATATTCATATAAAACTTTTGATTGAACAAATCAATAACGATATGTCTAGTGACTGGATTACTTTATTTTGAGTTTGAAGCTCTGAGATCCAGTTTCTAATTGTGATCCCCATTAGTGTAATTGTTAGTCAGGTTTTCTTGTACCATCCTTGCTTTATCCATGATATCATGGATAGAGTGTTGGACCTGGAATCAAAAAGATACAGATTCACATCCCACCTTCAACATTTACTCCCTATGTGATGATGGAAAAGTCCCTTAATCCCAAAAGTCCTTTTACACTTTGGGGCTGATTTTCCTCTTTTGTAAAATGAGGTTAACAATACATACGGTATGAACCTCATAGGAGTATGGTGAGGGTCAAATGAGATAATGTACGAAAAGAGCTTTGCAAATTCCAAAGTACCATATGACTATCTACTATGTTTATATATAATGAACAAAATGGAAATAATATACTTTTCTTTTTTCTCTAGTATTATGACAGAATAAATGTTCTGTGCTTAGTATAACCTAGTTTGGAAGAGACTTGAAACCCAAGTTTAAAGCAAAGGCTCTTGGATTTAATGTGTTGCCTTATCCGTGCTTATCCAAACTGAACCTCCTTACCTATTACGGTTTATCTATCCCTAATTGTTCATTTAGAGCAGTCATCATTAACCTGTGCCTCCAGTGTTAGGGTGATTCCGCCTCCAATCACCTCCTCAACTCAGGCATGAATCAGGTTGCAGGCACAGCAAGCAGAATGAGCAACAAAGGGGTTGTTACTACAAAGGGACAACTTTGTAAATGGGACAGAGCTTGCCAATATCTCTTCCCACTCTACAAATTAGAAACTGCTAGAAGGAAAGAGGAAGAACCCTCCTCTTTTGTAGTAGCCAAGAAAGGAGACTGTGGAATACACAGTCTGTAATTGTGTATGGAATATGTAATTCTATCCACACTGTATCAGAAAGAAGTGTGATATATTGGAGATGGTTTATACTGTACATTAGTAAATGTCCATTAATCTGGACACACACACATATGTGGGTTAAGGGAATGATTTCATATTTTTATTAAAATCTTTATCAAACTGCACTGTCTATCAAGGATTCTTAAAGTTTGTTTTTAAAAAAATACTGATTATATGCTTTAAAATTTTTGAGTGAGCTTCTATTACAATTTCTTAAAAGAAAAAAAATGTGCAATTTTTGAAGTAGAACATTTCTATTAATATATTATTTATTATTTATTTTTATATTGAAGAAAGAAGTTAAAGTTAGATGTTAGATAGTAATTTGGATCTTGGCTAATTTTTCACTCCAGCTAGCTTTATAGACCATCAAAATAATTCTACAAAAGGTTATAATTGCCTAGTACGTCTAGTCTCCGAAAGGTTTCCTCCCTAGCAGAAAGCATTTGGGAAAATATTCAGATGCTGAGAGTGATGCGGCAAGGCGATTCACATATGAGAGGTGGTTTCATACGACGGAGATGGCATAGAAGAAAAGTGCATGGTTTGGAAAGATAACAAAGTAGAAAGCTCAGAATAGATTTGACAGATTAAAGGGAACATAAAAGATAACTAGTAATAAAATCTATGTCACACTATGTTGGAGGTGAAGTTTCCTCTGCATACTCAGGTTCCTCAAACCCATTTCTGCTCACTTTGGAATTTTTCTCTTTAGTATATTATTTGACCTGAGTGTTTTGACCCACTGTAGATTCCAGCAGAAACCCAGTTTTCTGGATTGGTTGCTATAAACTATCTAAAAGTTAGAATTTTCATGTCTGTTTTCAAAGACATTATTTTAAAATCGTAAGATGCTAGAACTTGGACATTACCTTAAATATCATTCAGACCAATCAAATACATTTCGGATGAGGAAACTGAGGCTCTATAAGGTTATACAACTTGTTTAAGGTAATATTCCTTCTTAGTGTTAGAGACAAGAACTCTTTTTCATGATTCCCGTTTCCATGATATTTATTGCATTACATGATTATGTCCAGTTTTAGTTTGGTTCTCTCTCATACTGTTTTAAATAAAATAGAAATTGACATTTAACTTTATTTCTATTGTGTGTTGGAACCCTTAAAGAAATGACTGTTTTTCATTCACAGTAAGTAATAATAATGTAACAACAATGTCCTTTCTTTTTAAAAGATGGATATCATATGCAAATATCATTTTTATTTCAAGGAACTTTGGCATTTATTCATTATAGATAAAAGTAGAAGGTTGAAATAACTCAAAAATATTACTTTAAGAATTTGAACATATATTCTCTTTTCAACTAGCTCTTTATTGTTGAGTTGAAGCTAAATTCTGTGCCTAGGATGTCCAACTATTCCTATTGGTAATTGAATTCCACTGACTGACATAATTAGACCCTATCAGTTAAACCTATTGTGTCAAAATTTTCTTGAAGAGTCTTCATTTACATATTTCTAGCACAGCAGAACTATAATAGTCTGTTCTGTCAAGGCCCAGTGTAGCATGCTTTCACTCTTAGATTGACAGTGATAATAAATGATACTATGGGTCTTTTATGTTACCAGTGGCTGTGTTTTTGGCACATAATATTCAAGAAACCAAGCACTGAAAATCCTCTGGAAGTGTTATAGCGGGCATTTCTCATCCAAATTCCATCCCGGTATCTTCTACATTTGTGAATGAATTGTATCAAACTGCCTCTAAATGTTTTAAGAATGATCTTAGTACCCTGCTTCAGATATTCCTTGATCTATATAGACTTTCTCTCCATAATGACTTTTAGTTTTTTGAGTATTAATGATACTTAAAAACAGAATTATAACTGCTAATTCTCACAACCCCAGAAAAGACCAAAATACAGTTTCAAGGTAAATTTATAACACAAGAAATGAGATTTATAACTCTATCAAGGAAGCTGGACTTTTGCCACAAGAAAGAAAGTTTAGAAGATGTGGATAGTGACAGCTCAGCTTGGGATTGCTTCCTCCTCTGCCCATTGTTCCTCTGGTAACAATGGCCACCGTAACCATCACAAGATCCTATGGTGAAAATATAACAGTACACCAGAATTGAAAAAGCTGCTTAAGGAAAGACGTGCTGGTAGCTTCTAGTAGTTTCCTATTTCAACTAAATATCCTTACTAGCCAGCTAAGTTGTTTCTGACTTCTGAAAGAGCATGGTTCTTGTTAGCACCCTGCGAAAAAGACTGGTCATCTTGCCCTGTTGTTGCTAGAAACTTGACAGTTTCTCTTTTCTCTTGTTGTTGGAGAAAATGAGTCTTCTTATTTTTATCTTGAAACTTACAACCTAACGGTACTTTAATAAGGAAGGCTTTGGTGTTCTCCTCACACCAGGGGAACATCTGGAACTTGGGCATCGGTTAATTCTAAAATTATATAGAAAAACATGAGCTAGATTCAAAAAAAGATCCAGAAAAACTTAGGTTTCCACAATTTGTATTATGTTTGGCTTTTCATTTGTGTAGGATATCAATAATCCTTACCTGTCTGCCTATCCATTCTGATAGTACTCATTCATTGCCCCTAGTGGTAGTAATTTTAGAAAACAAACAATCCTTTATTCACAGTGAGGACTTTTGTTTCGGAATATCTGCATTTCTATCCATTAACAAAAGGTAAGAATATCCTTTTATTTGTCCTTTGCTTCAGTGGTAGTAACTGTTGTGCTAATGTATATTTTATTTTAAAAGAAAAGGAATGGTACATAAGAGCAGCAGTAAGAGGTCGTGGTGAACGTTTTGGTCTAAATAAAATCTTGAACCAGAAAGTCTTTAAAGACATTGTAATCCAGTCCATCTATTTTAGAGAGAAGGGAACTGAATGCATTTGCATGTGTGTATGTGTATGTGTGTATTCTGAATGTATGTATGTATATGTGTGTATATATGTATATGTAAATTCACACACATATGTATGGATTGTGTGTATATACATGCATACATGTTTGTGTATGTGTATTTCTGTCTCCAACAATCATGATATTGGCATTTGAATCTAAAGCAGAGTATTGATCTGCAACTTGACATCCTTGAATTGGAGAGTTAACTTACATTTTCCGTTGTCTTGGGTGGCATGTGTCTTGGGTAGTATCTTTTTGGTGAGTTTATTAGTCATATATAGAATAGTTCATTATTTCTGTGTTTAAGGTCTATAACTCTGTGTAATCATACTACTACTTATCATATTTATTGTACTACTACTTATACATTTAGTCAGTCAGTCAACAAGCATTTATTAAGGTCTTACAAAATGCCAAGGTACTGGGCAAAGGTGCTAGGGAAATAAAAGCAGAAACCACTTTCTGTCTTGAAGGAGTATACATCCTAATAGAAGAAACAATATGTAAATAACCAAGTACATTCAAGTTATGTCCAGAGTAGATGAAAGGTAATCTAAGAGGGGAAGTCATTGGAAGCTAAGGGTGAGGAAGATCTCCTACAGAAGATAAAATTTGTGCTGAGTCTTGAAGGAAGACAGAGATTTTTAGACATTTTCAGAATGATCATGTAACTTTTTTATACTTGAAAATTCTTTTGCAGGGGGTAACTAAAATGTCAAAGAATTCAGAGCTATAAGGCACCTCAGAGACAGTCTCTAAATGAAAATCCAGCCTGTCTCTAAACGAAAACCCCAACATCTCCAACAAGGTGGTCATCCAGTCTTCATATGAAGAGCTCTAATGAGGGAGTAACGGCTGCTTGCCAAAGCAATACATTTTACTTTGTAATAGCTTTAATTACTTTTCCTGTCATTAAACATAAATACTCTGTACCTTTCATTCCTTGGTTCTTGCCCTCTGAATACAAGATGAGCAAGGCTAATTTCTTGAACACATGACAGTCTTCAAACACATGAAGTTCATGTTCTCCTGTAACTCTTTACTTCTCCAAGCTAAACGATCCAAGTTTCTTCAAACTATGATGATAGTGATGATGATGGTGGTGGTGGTGATAGTATTAATGGCCAGTATTTACATAGTGCTTTAAAGATCACAAAATGCTTTATGAATATTGTCTCTTTTTATCCTCATAATGTTTCTGGGAGATGGGTGATACCATTATCCCCATTCTATGAGGAAACTGAGGTAGATAGAGCTTAAATTACTTGTGTAGCTACATACAGTTTATAAGCATCTTAGACCAGTAGTGATCTTGAGGTCTCCACATCCCATGCTCTATCTACTGTGCCATCTAGCTGTCTCGAATATGGCATGGTTTCCAGTAATTTTGTCATGCTAGTTATCCTCTTTGGAACATATTCCAGACTGTTCATACAATTCCAAAAAATGATAAACCTAAGTCAGTTGAAATCCAGCCTTGGACACTTAGTGTGTGAAACTGGACCAGTAGTTCAACCTCTTTCTGCCTTAATTTCCTTAACTGTAAAATGGGAATTAAAATAGTATCTACCTCCCAGAACTGTTTTAAAGATCAAATAATAATATTAAAACATTTACCATGGTGCCTGACACATAGTAGTTCATTCTTTCCTTCCTTCTTTCCACCTAAAATGTGTCATACAGAAATGAGTACAGTATGCCAAAGGTGATCTAACTTCCATAATACTAAAAGTAATGAAACCTAAGGTCACAGTCGCTTTCTTTACTACCCTATATCACTAGTGACTTACATGGTGCTTGTAGTTCAGTAAAATCTCCAAACCTTTTCCAAATAAACTGCTATTTAGCTATACTTTTCCTATTTTAGACTTACAGTGTTGATTTTTTTAAAACCAAGTGTAAGGTTTCTGTTGTCCCTATTAAATTCCATCTTATCTGATTCAGCTCCTGTCAAGATCTTTTTGGATCTTTATTCTGTCATCCAGTGTGTTAGCTGTGGTTCACAGCTTTGTCATCTGAAAATTTGATAAGTTCTATCTATCCCTTTATCCAAGTCATTGCTTAAAAAAAACCCAACAACTTTGATAAGAAGAACAGGAACAATCACAGATTTCTGGGGCACTGCCAAGCTGTCCTGTTGACTGAGTCATTAAGTACCAACTCTGTTCCCTCTATATCTGGCAAGCCCCCACATTATCAGACAATGTTTTTAGTCCTTTGCCCTGGCCATCTTCTTAATAACTGCCCCTCTCCATTTTCCCTTACCTCTTTCTCAACATGTGAGTACTACAACCAAATAAATATAAGCAGTGCTACTGGGTAAAGGCATGTTGAACAGTTTTGCTTAGGGCTCCATTAATCAATTCTGTGATTTCACAGACCAAAACACTGCCTGGTTTACCACCAATGCCATATAGATGCTATCTTACCCCTATAGAATGTAAACTACTTAAGGGCAGGTATTGTCCTGATTTCATATTTTGTTGACATTGGTTAGCTCAGTATTTTCCACATAGTAAGCACTTAATGAGCACTTTTCATTTATTTATTCAAATTAACATCAAACTATAATTACTCATTCATTCAGTTCTAAATTCATCTTATTGTCCTATTCTATCTCACATTTCATCTTTTTCCCATAATAACATAAATGAATTCATCAGATTCTTCACTAAGACCTAGATAAACTACATTTGCATTATTACCGTAATCTATCAGAGAGTCAGTTTATAGGCATATATCATACATCTGCTGTATACCAGGAACATTGCTAAGGGTAGAGGGTACAAAGAAAGGCAAAAGATAAGCAATGCTAAAAATTCAGTGGAAAGACAGCACTTAAAAAATTGTGTACAAGCCAAACATGTATAATATAAATTGGAAAAAATCAACAGAGGGAAGACCCAAGCATTAAGGGGGATTAGGAAACACTTATAGTAGAATGTTGAATCTTGACTGGAATTTGAAGGGAACCAAGGAATCAGGAGATGGAGATAAAGAGGGAACACATTTCAGGCACTGGAGACAGCCATTAAAAATACCCAAAGTTGGAAGATGGAACGTCTTATGCAAGAAACAGCAATGAAGCCAGTGTCACTGGATCACAGAGTATGTGGAGGTGAGGAAAGTCTAAGACTGGAAAGTTAGGAGACAGCAAAGCTATGAAGCTGTCTGAGTGTTTCATGTCTGATCCTGAGGGCAATGAGGCAACTAGATTTTATTGAACCGGATGGGACATGTTCAGAGAGAGTACAAGGATGAGGATTGCGAAAAAGTCCTTAGGTTTTATATTTAAGAAATCATTGGTAACTTTGGAGTGAGCAGATTCAGGTGAATGATGAGGGTGGATGCCAAAGCCAGGCTGTGGAGAGTTAAGAAGAGTGTGAAAAGAAGGGAAGTCAAGGTCTTGATTATAGATGGCCTTATCAAGGAATTGAGGAGAAGAAAAATGGGAGAAAAATAACAGGGGTGAAGTAGGAGTTTTTGAGGAGGAAAGAGCCATGGACCCATTGGTAGACAATAAGGAGATATCTAATACATGAGGAGAAATTGAAGGTTAGTGAGGGAGTAGTGATGATATAGGGTGCAATCTGCTGAAGGAGATGAGGTAGATTGAGATCATTTGTGAATACAGAGGGAGTTTACCTCGGCAGAGAAGTTTACTTTTTCATGTAAGAATTTGTGAAAGAAGAGATAATGGCAGAAAGCACTTGAGTGATATGAGATGATTAAGAAGGGAGAGGAGGAAACTCTCAGCTAATGGCTTCAGTTTGTCAGTGAAATTTGAGGTAAGGTTCTCAGAGGAGATAATGGGGAGAAAGAGAACCACAAAAGGTTTCAATGACTACTTTTTAAAAAAAAAAAAAGTTTTAAAATCCTCTATAGTTAGTGGGATAGTAATTTAGGGAAGTATAAAAGATTGTCCTGTTTCAGTAAGGAACAAATTAAGATAATGAAACATAAGTTTGTTGTGAACCAAGTCATCATGATTAGTGATTTTCAACATACTTTTTTATCACCACATGAGAAGGAGCAAAGGCAGTGATTGGTGGGTGTAATTCAGAGCTGAAGTTTGGTGGAGCAAGATTAGTTATAGGATAAGATGACAAGGGAAATGAAAGAAGAGGACAGTGTGGAGCTGAACTGGTTCAACAAGGGGTCAAGATGGGAAAGGAAGGAAGGAAGAAAGGAAGGAAGAAAGGAAGGAAGGAAAGAAAATATAGCCAGTCTTTATAATATGTAAAAGAACTGAGGCATGGGAAGTATTAGAGGACACAATGAGGACAACAGAGGTTCAAGGCAGATGGGGAGAGAGGTGGAATAACAGCAGATTATGATCAGCAAAGGAGGTCTTAGAATTCATGAATATGAAAGGGAAACATTTGTAGGTGATAACTAAATCAAGAATACACACATCTCTGTATGTAGCTGAGGTGGGATGGAGGATAGTGTCATGCAGAATGAATAAGTTGAGGAAATGGGAGGTTAGGAACTTGAGGGAACATTATTATACATGTTGAAGTCCCCTAGGATGAAGGCAGGATTTGGAGAGGAAAGACCATGAGTAAAGTCCCAAAATCATTGAGGAAATAAAGAAATTGTCCTAGTTGTTAAAAGTCAGAAACTATGAGAATTTTAATTGGGTGGTAAATATGGATTGAGTGAATCTGAAAGGAGAAATTACTGAAAGATGTTGGTAGAAGGAGAACTTGGAAGTGGCACTGGTGGGGTGGGGGAAAGGAGTATTTCAATGACCTAACCTTGCTCAGTGTCAGCTGGGGAAAAGAGTTAAAGTACACAGGTTAGGCAAGGGCGTGGGGTAGCCAGGGCCATGCTATTATAAGTGATCCAGGTTTTGGTGAGAGCCAGAATACAGGAAGAGGAAAGAAATTCAAATGAAAGCAAGTTTACTAACCCTCTGTTAAGAGGGAGAAAAATGAGGCCTGCATGACTTGGTGAGGCCGTGCTGGCTTTCTGTGATTACTGCTTCCTTCTATGGATCAGTACTGTATCTTTAAACATATTCAAGCAAGCTTGTGATAGCAAGGTCTGGGACGTCTTCTTCTGGATTTATGTGGACTGAGTCGAGATCTAAGAGAGTATAACTCCGAAGAAAGATTCTCCTTATTAACTCCGGTTCAGTCCTCTCTTACCCAAGTATAGAATCCTGAGAATAATCTCTTAAAATTAAAATTTGATTGCTATTTAAAGTCTCTTTCCAAGGAATCAATGGGGTCCTTCTAGGAAAGGTATTCAGTATAAAATAGATATATGGCATTAACTTCCTTAATCACAAAAGACATGTTTTTGTGAACATAAAATATTCATGGATGCAATGAGATGCATTGATAATTAAAACATGAAATAGTAACCATAACTCATATCATACCCTTCCATTATGCTTAGAGGTTGTTACTTAACATATTAAAAATTGAAACACTTTATGAGAGTTTGGAATGGATATTTCATACTCACCTTGGTTTTGTACTATTTGAGTAACTCCGTCAAAATCTATGTATTGTGGGAAGCCAGGTCATGGCTTGAATTTATCCTCTTATTGGTGGTCATTTTTTCCTTTGAGAAGTATCTTAATAGTTGAAAGGAACCTCTCTTCTAGCCCATTACAGAGGTTTTCTATGAGGCTAGGCCTCTTGAGCCCACGAGGTAGCCACAGAGGATAGAAATGTCTATCTCAGAATTTCTGTTCAGGGAAAAAAATTAAGAAGTCAGACATTTCAGATCTAGTCTCAGTCTCACCTAGGCAATCATGATCTTTTTGCTCTTTTTTGACTGTCTGCCCTAACTACTGAAGGGTGAAATTTCCTCCTCCTCCCAGGAAGTCCAAAGAACTCTCCAAATTTCAAGCCACATGTTTTGAAGAGAGGCAGAAGAAAGGAAGAGTTAACGTTGCTTATTCCTTTAAAATCAGTAAGTCAACAGGAATTTATTAAGCAGTTACTATGTGTCAGGATAAACGATGCTAAACTGTGCTAAACCATTGAAATACAGAGAAATGTAAAGAATAGTCCCTGTTCTTAAGAAGTTTATATTTTAATGGAGGAGATAACACATATTAATCACTATACCTGATAAATGCAAGATAGATGGAAGGTAAATTGATGAGAATATCAGGAGCTATAGGGCCAAGGAAAGACCTACTGGAGGAGGTCATACTTGAGGTGAAACTCAAGAAAATACAGGATTCTGTGAAGCAGATATTGGGAGGAATGAGGAGGAATTCAGGTTTGGGAAATAGCCAGTGCAGAAATATGGAGATGGGACATAGAGCATCATATGAAGAAAAAGAAGTACTCTTTTATGACTACATCATGGAGCTCATGGAAGGGAGTAAAATGTAAGGATACTGCAAAGATAGGAAAGTGGCAATTTATGAAGAACTTTAAATGTTCAACATAAGACTTTGATTCTGCATATTATAGGGAGTCACTGGAGTTTATTAAATTAGGGTGAGAAGTAACATAGTCACACCTAATCTTTAGGAAAATCACTTTAGCATTTATAAGGGAGGAAACTGAGTCAGAAAGATCAATTGGAAGCCAATTACAGTAAGCCAAGTAAGAGTTCGTAGATTGAACCACAGTAGATCCCTGCCCAAGCTCCTCTGAATGGCTGTATTTTGGGCTCTCCAGGCTTAGAGTGAATGTCAATGTTAACTATTTCTCTTGGGATCAACAACCTTGAGGGTCTTCACCTCCCAGCTTTTTTTTTCTTTTTCTAATTAAAGGGGCCATCCCTCGACTCACTTCTTAAAGAGCCCTATTTGCTGACTGGGCATTACCTCACTCTAAGTGAGTACCTGAAAAGGCCTTAGCCTGAAATCACCAGGGGCTCCCATTGTATCCTGGGCCACCCTCAGTCATCCTAATGAAAATCTGGTCATTGGATTCAGATGGCTCTGGAAGAGAAAGTGAGGCTGGTGACCTTGCACAACCTCCCTAATCAAATCTCAGTCAACTACAAGTCATGTCATCATGTCTCTGATATCATGGTCCTCTTTGACAAAGAAGGACAACACGACAACAAGTATCTGAATTCTGGTTCTGGCTGTGTGATATGACTGGAGAGAAAGGGAGATAGATTGTGAAGATAGAAATGACAAGACCTGACAATTGATTGGCTATGTGGAGTAAATGAGAGAGGAGGGTGCGGCTCAAATGCCTGTCCTTTTTGACTTGAGGAAAAGCTACATATAGGGACTAATCAGAACCCTCTGACTGTGCATATATGTTTTCAAAGGTCCTACAATGAAGGGTTCAGGAAATTGTGTGAATGGAAGTGGCCCAGATTAAGATTACAGTATCACTTATCATACCAGAAAGAGAGCAGCACCAGATATGTTCTTCAGAAAAATCAAGATCATAAGAAGGAAATGCATTCTATAATTTCCCCTCTGCTCCTTGGAATGATGGAGTCTTATTAAGCAAGTTTTTTTTCAGTTGTCTAACTACTGTTTTCCTATCTTGTTCTTATGAATTTGATTTTTTGAATCCAGGTATAGCACTCTATATTTTATTTGATGTAGCTTAATATTCCCATTTGCCACAATATTCTTAATTGCTTATTCTGTCATACCTAAGTCTTAGCAATTAACTTCTAGTTGTGTGCCTTCTGGAAATTTGAAAAATTTATCTTCTTTTTTTTAAGCCATTGATAATAATTTTTAATGTTGTGAGATTGAGGAAACATTCCTGGGATACTATAGTAGAACCCATGCTTGAAATTGACTGACCATTTAATATCAATTTGGCTGTAGTCATTCAACCAAACCTGAATCCACTTAACCATACTATATCATCTCTGTCTTGTCTCCAAGAGTGACATGAGTGATTTTTCTCAAATGCTTTGCTAAATACATGATGAGTGTTAGTTGTATGATGTTTATACCATCATCATCATCATCATTCACATTACAGAATAACAGAATTTCTGAATCCAAATGGACCTCAACAGCCAAATAGTACCATACATTAAAGAAGTTCCCACCATACCATATTTAACAAGTAGCCTTATATTGCACAACATTTTTATCAGTGACATCAAATCTAAATTGTTTTTCTGCAACATACAAATAGAAATATAACCTCTTCCACATGACAGCTCCTTAATAATACTTAAGACAGCTATTATGTCCCCCCAAATCTCTTCTGTTTGCTAAATTTTCACAAGTTATTCAAACTATCCTCATATGACATGGATTCCAGACCATTAAGTATTCTAGCTACCTTCTTCTGGATACTATATAGCTTGTCAGTATGTTTTTTAAATCATGACATCTAGAACTGAACTCAACATTGTATAGGAGTTTTCATAAGAACAGAGCACTTTGGGGCTATCAAGTTCTCATTCCCAGAAGTTATGTTCAGTTATCAATCTAATGAAAATTATTCTCAGAGCTGTTTAACAAGTCACATTTTCTTTATTGAGCTCCATTCTTGCATTGCTGACTGCCTTTTGAACATATGAAAATAGAAGTCTTTTAGGCATCTCAAACTCAACAAGTGTATAACAGAACCCATTGTTTTGTCCCTCAAAGCTCCATTCTTCTAAACTTTCCTAATTACTGTCAGAGATACTACCATACTTCCAGTCTCTCAAGCTTGAAATCTCAGCATCATCCTTGACTCCTTTCTTTCCCTCATCACACATCCCATAAGTTGCCAAATCTTGTCATTTCTCTCTCTGAAAGATCTATTGCAAAAATTTTTTCCCAACTCACACAGCCACCATCTTAGTTCATTCATCACCTTTTGACTCACCTGTTATAGTACATTTCTAAATGATCTCTTTGCCACATGTTTCTTTCTATGCTAATCCATCCTCTTCATAGACACCAAAGGGATTTTCCTAAAAATTATATCTTAGCATATCACCCTCTACGACCTCGATAAACTTCAATGTCTCTGTAATTCATCCAAAATCAAATCTTATGTTTGGCATATGAAAATCTTCATAAACTGGCCCCTTTCATGGACCATTCCAGTCTTCTTACCAATGGGCAAGTCCATCAATAGGTGGGGAAGATCTTCTTTAATTACATTCAAATAGAGGCATTGTATTTCTTGATTATACTAAAACAAAAGCAGCAAAAGATCTTACTTTCCTTGGTCTCACAATGATGTAGCATACTGGCCCATGTGTTGTTCCTCTCACAAACAACCCTCCATGTTTTTACACTGTCTCATCCCATTACTGGAACACTCTTTCTCCCAACTTCTGATTCTTAGAAACTTGGCTGCTGCTATCATCCTCATCTAAGGTTACCTTCCATATTCATATCTACTTCTCATATCTTCAGTATTCTCTGATGCCAGATAAACACTTTGTCTCCCGAATTGAATTGTTATACCCTTGGGGTATTTTCGTTTTTGCTTTTTTTGCTTTTATTTGTATCCCAAGCTTAGATTTTGGTAATAGTAAGGGTTTAATAAATACTTTTTTCATCAGTCTTTTGCAGAACAAGATTAAAGTTTTTGGTGTTCCCTGTTGACTTATGTTGTATTTTCAGTACACTAAAACTTCTATGTTTTTTTTCAGAACAATTGTGACTTAACCATGACTCTAGCTTATACTTAAGCAGATGACTATTTTGTGTGTGGTCACCTGTAAGGATATGCATTTATCCCTTCTGAATTGCACCCTATTAGATTCAGTGTTCTAGCCTGTACAAATTCAGTTGGATCCTGACTGTCATCCAATGTATTAACTATATCTTTTAGCTTGGTGTCATCTGCAAATATGAGAAGCATCATTCATCCAAATTAGCGATAAATGTTGAACAGCACAATCTCAGACACAGATCCTTGTACTCAGTTCTGCCATGTTGACGTTGAACTATTCACAATCCCTCTTTTACCTCAGCATTTCACCCAATTCCAAATACATCTAACTATATTCTCATGGGCAAGAATAATATGAGATTCTTTATAAAAAGCTTCTCTAAAATATGGTTAAACTGTAAATTGCAGTATTTCTCATATCTACTAGTTTAGTAGTCCTTTCCAAAAGGAGAATGAGGTTAGTCTGGCATGACTTAATCTTGATGAAGTCTTGCTTGCACTTCATAAGTACCACTTCCCTTTCGAGTTGTTAACCAATCATCTTTTTCATGGTCCATTCTAGAATTTTGCCAGGAATTGAAGTTGAGCTTACTGGCCTATTGTCTGAGACTGATCTTTTCTCTTTTTTTAAAACTAGAATAGTTTTCCTTCCTCTAATCTAAAAATGGTACTTGTCCCATTTTTCATTAACTTTCAAAAAACTCTTATAGTAGTTCAGTAATAACATCTGCTTGCTCTTTCAGTTCCCATCTGGCCAAGTGCCTTGAATTCATCCAGTGAAGCTTGGGTGCTGTTTTTACTATTTTCTTACTTATCTTGGTTTATCAGATCTTTCTTTGTCATTTTTGTCTTATCTCCAGTACAAAGGTCATTCTCCTTGGTAGAGGAAATAAGGAAAATGAGAATCCAGCAGCATTTATTTTTCCTTCTCTGTTGTCTGTTATCATAACCATCATCGTCCTACTCTGTATCATCATCCTGTTCATCCCAAACAAAATTTCAATTTCTTCTTTGTTTCTTTTCCCCTTCAAAATTGATTTTAAAAAATTGTCTTTTTCTCTTTCCAGCCTCAGTTCATTCAGAGCTTTAACATTCCTGATTTTGTTTTTACAGAATGTGCTGAGTTCTTCTATTATCCTTCTGTTACCCAACTTTGCTTCTGTCTTCTGTACATTTTAAAATCTGAGTTGCTTGGTGAGTTTCCTGTGCCAAAACTTTTTTCTTTAAGCTTTTCTATCTAGTTTCCTCAAATAGATAGCAAACATATATAAATATTTATATGTGTGTATATATATATAGTATTTCTATACTTTATTTCCATATAATTTTTGTATGTTATATAAAATAGAAATATTAGAAATGCAATAGAATAAAATTTGCTCTAAATAATACAATATGACAGTAACATCAAACATATAATTAACATAAATAATTTTAAGTTTTTTTTAAAATGTGTTTGCTTTTTATGCTGAGTGAATTTTTATACAGTAGAAATATGTTCAGATTAAGGTAGCAAATAATGAGGGGAAATTTTCACAAGAAAGGCTAACTGTTGGTAGTAATTAAACAGAAAACATCTATCAAATTAAAGAATTTCATTTATTTCTGCATTGCAGCTGAAGTTCAAATGAGGTGTGTTTGTCCTTCCTTGCCGAGGAAGACCATACCATCATAGAAATGATGACATGACTTGCACTTAAGTTTGTTTTGAGTGAGGGAGGGCTGTGCAGGTTACCAGCCTCACTTCTTCTCCAGAGCCATCTGAGTCCAGTGACCAGATATTCACCAGGATGACTGGAGATGACTCAGGATGAGGCAATTGAGGTTGTGACTTGCCCAAGGTCACACAACTAGTGAGGGTCAAAGGTGAGATTTGAACTCAGGTCCTCCTTTCTCCTGCACAGGTGCTCTATCCACTGCACCACCTAGCTGCCCCTCAAATGAGGTAATATCAGATTGAATGAGATAATATGTATAAAGTAATTAGCATAGTGCCTAAAACATGGTAGGTCCTTCCCTTCCCATAGACGTACATACATAGACACGTGTATACATATATATATATATATGTGTATATGTATATATGTGTGTGTGTGTGTTTTTAAAGAGAGAGAGATATGCATCTCTCTGTGTGTTTTTTATGTGTGTTTATACACACAAAACTGAAGTTCAGACATATTAGGAACAGCTCAGTGGCTGGACTTATTACAGATAGAAAGATATGCAGTCAAATTGAACTTCATTTACTTACTAGTTCTGTGATGCTAGAGAAATCATAATTTATGTCATCATACCAATACTGACTGGTTCCACTACAAATTTATGTTGCATCATGCCAGTTGAGCACTTACTATGGTAAGGCAATCCATTGACATTTCCCTAATTGACTCACTGTTCTTCCATACAGTTGCTTTTCCAAACATTTTCATCACTCCTTAAATTTGTCATCATTTCTTCCTACCCCAATCCTCTCAACTGAAAATCTTGCCTTATATTTCATAGAAAAATTAGGTCAATTCATTAAAAGTTCCCTTTTCTCTCTTCTTCCTCATCTCACATCACTCAGATTCCTTCTAGCATTTTCTTTCCCTTTACCCTTGTTTCACATGAAGGGGTGGGCCATTTCCCACCCCCTTCTACATACACAAGTGATCCTATCCCTTTCCCAACTTTTCTGGTGGTTTTCCTTCTTTATCTCCTTCACTCTTTTACTTATTTTCAATCTTTTGTCTACTGGCTGCTTTCCTGATGCCCACAGACATGTTCATGTCTTTCTCATCTTTGAAAAACCCTCAGTTGATTCATGCTAGTTATCATCCTGTCTCTTCTCTCTTTCGTGCCTAAACTTAAGAAAGCCTTCTACAGCAGGTACCTTGACTTCATTTCCTTTCACTCTCCTCTTAATTCTTTGTAGTCTGCTTTCTATCCTCATCATTCAACTGAACCTACTCTCTCCAAAGTAACCAATGACCTCTTAATTGCAAAATCGAATGGCCTTCTCATGATCCTCATTCTTCTTGACTTCTCTGGATTGATTACCCTCTTCACCTGAATACTTTATCTAGGTTTTCATGACACTGTTGTCTAATGATTTTTCTCCTAACTATTTGAAAATTCTTTCTCAGATTCCTTTGATGGATCTTAATTTTGATTGGTTATTGTCCTTCTATCTTGAGGAGGACCAACATGACCTTACTATATTGGAGTCAAGTTACAGGGTGGGTGGATTGTCCACATTTGCGTATCTTGTATTTCTTTTGAACTACTTCAATTCTGCTTTGCTCATAGAGCACAGTGCCTTCTTTGATGCAGGTACACCATGCTGGGTGATCCTTTGCCAGCACCTCCCATGTCACACAATCAATTCCAAAGTTATTCAGAGATACTTTGAGAATCTCCTTGTCTTTTTCTTCTGACCACCACTGATTATTTGCCTCATGTGAGTTCTCGATAAAATAATCTTTTAGGTCAGGGCTTCTTAAGCTTTTTCCACTCATGAGCCTTTCAGAACTTCTTAAACTATGCATCACAACCCCATATGGGGTTTAAGAATGTTAGTTGCATGTATGTTTGGCATTCAAACAACATGGTCAGCCCATTGGAGTTGCACCCTCTGCACTAGAGGTTGAATGCTTGACAATTTAGTTTCAGAAAGGACTTCAGTGTTTGGTTCCATATCCTGCCAGATGATCTTAAGAATCTTTCTAAGACAATTCAAATTGAATCAATTCAGTTTCCTAGTAAGGTCCTGGTATACTGTCCATATTTCACAGGCATACAACAATGAGATCAGCATAATGGTTCTGTAGACCTTCAGTTTGGTAGGTAATCTAATACCTCTTCTCTTCCAATGTATAAAAGGTATATAAAGATCTGAATTGAGTAGTGCAGGTGTTTGGACTGTGCTGAGGCTTGGGGTGTTTCTACTTTTCTCTAGGGTTACACTGAAGCATGTGGATGTCTGCGACTGCTAGAAGATGCCTGTTTCACTGGGGCTATATTGAAGCACAGGGTGATTCTTGGAGCTGGAGTCTGCTGGTTCCCTGGCTATTAAAAGGCATCTTTGGGGCTCTGGTGTTAGTGTTTGCATGCTCCACCCCACTGGGGCTCAGAATCTCCCACTGATTGCTGAAATGGGGCTTGCTACTGGCTTACTGGAATGCTTCCTGTCCTGGAATACTCTCCTCTTTTATCTTAGTGAGACAGACCTTTCTTACTATTCTTCCAAGTATCTTGGGCTAAAACAGTGTTGTAGCCCATCTTTTTGTTGACTCTGCTATTCCAGGATTTGTCTTGAGGTGATACTTTGTGATTGTTTGGAGGTGAATATGGGAGAGTTACAGCGATTTACTGCTTTCTCTGACATCTTGTCTCCTAACCAACTTATTCTGTATTAGGTAATAATAAGTTTAATTGAAGAAATGAATACAGAAGAGATTTTGGTACTATATTACACAAATAGAAATAATCAAATACTACATAATCTCTTTTCTTTCTCATAATTAATATTACCCCTCCCATAACATTTACTATATATTTTGGCTATCAGCAGAGTTTCTAAAATTAAAAAAAGTAAGAATTTCAAAGATCTTATGATTTTCAGTGCTCAGGAACTAAATTAATTTCGCATTTTCCTTTCTATGTAATTTTTGTGCACCCTAAAAACTATTAAGGCTTTTAAAAAGTAGAAGAACTTTTAAGTGCTGTTGACAATTTTAAGATCAATAATCCCCTAGTGAACCATCATATTCATGAGTTCCAAGGGAGAAAAAGAACTGAATCTACTGCATGGATGTGCTTTCTGTTTTCCTCTATATACAGAAACCCCCAAGTCTGGATATGCCATTCTTATCTGTCTTCTGAGATCCATTCTCCTATCTCCAGTTGCTTTCTGTGCATCCTTTACTATATATCCTGCAGCCATCTTAAGCTGAACATTTCAGAAACAGAACTTCTTATCTTTTCTCCTACACACATTCTTTCTCCTAAGTATCCAATTCATGTTGATGGTATTTTTCCAGTTACTGAGTTTTATAACCCTGGAGTTATCCTTAATCCTTAATTCTCTCTTATTCCTACTATCCAAATAGTCACACAGTGACATCAATTTCATCTCAGTTTCTCTGACAGATGATTTCATTGAAATCCTTACTATTGCACATTAGAAATTTAAGTTAAGATTCAGATAAATATCATGACTTGTCCAAGATAATATACTTTATTATGGCAAAACTGAAACTACAAATTCAGGTATCTTGAATTCCAGGTCAATGTTTTTCTCCCCTGGAAGCTCCATGATAGCTTAAAAATAGAAAAATAGCCTACTAATCCAGTGTGTATGCAAATTTATTCTTAGTTGATACTTCAATAATTCAACAACCATGATATCATGTGTATACCCCATCTATTAATGCATATCTCAATTCCTTAATGACAGGCTAAAACATCTTTGAGACTTCCCATGAACAACAACAAAGTTCATCATCTCAGTGAAAATTTGGTTGGTCCATAAGCATTTATTAAGTCCTTGCAATATACTAGGCAATATGCTAATCATGAAAATACAAAGAAATGCAAAAATATGGTCCCTGCACTCAAAGAATTCATTTTCTAATGGGAGAGACAAAATGTAAAAAGAGAGTACATATAAGATATATATATATATGTGTATATATATATATATATACACATATATATGTGTATATATATATATACATATAAGATATATATATGTATATATATATATACACATATATATGTGTATATATATATATCTATACATATATATATATATACACACAATTTAAACAGAAAGTAATCTCAGAGGAAAGCCATTAGCAGTGTCAGATAGAAAGATGTGGGGTACTATGTTAAGCTTGGACTTTGAGTTGAATCGTAGAGGAAACCAGGGAAACTAGAAGGTGGAGGTGAGGAGGAATATTCCAGGTATAGAATAAAGCTACTGAAAAGAACATGAAGTCAGAAGATGGGGTGTGATGGTTGTGAAGCTCTCAATAGGTCAGTGTTACTTAATCAAAAAGTATGAGAACACTGGAAAAGTAGAAAGGGGGCAATTTTTGAAGGGTTTTAAAAATCAAATAATTTTTTATTTGAGCCTAGAAGCAATAGACATCCACTGGAGTTTATTAATGAAGGGGAATATTTTCTAAAATTTACAAATACAACAAAATACACATGTGCATAGGTATATGTATATATATGATTGTATATATATTTATGTAGATATACACATAGTTTTTTGTTCATATGATTATTTATGTATTCAGCAGAACTAGGTAAATATAAATCCTGAGGCATCAAAATGAAACCATCTTTCAAAGTTTGAGTTTATTTAGTTTAAAAATGACCAAATTATCACTGGACGTGCCCTACATAGATACTGTTGAAATATGATTGCCATGATGGAACTGAAGTGGCCTCTGAAATAAATTGGAGAAGATTTTTTAAAAATTTCTAATATGGTCAGCATGGTTGTCTTTAATATGTGAACATACTGTTTTGAATTGTTCTTACTACCATCACAGCTGTGATGATCTGGGAACATTTTTAACTGAATGCTAAACATAAAACTGACATTTCATTATTCTTGAAATAATTCAATGTAAGTATTATTTCAGTTCTATGGAAATTTAGTTAAATACACACTAAGCTCAAGGCACCTGCTAGGTACTGGGGTTGCCAAGATAAGAATGAAATAGTCACATTCATCAAGGATCTTAGGTTCCATCTATATAAATAAATGCAAGGTAATTTGAGAAGAGAAAGAGCACTAGTCACAGAGAACAGGGAACGCTTCATGGAAGGGGTGACAACAGAACTTAGCTCTGAAAAAAAGAGCAAGGTGAAAACAGGTAGAAGTGAGGAAGGAAGTGCATTGCAGACATTATAGAAAAGATTATGCAAAGGCTTTTGGGAGGAAATGGAATGTTGCCTTCAAGGCATTGTTACTAGTCCAATGTGGCTGAAAAACATTGTGCACAAAGGCCAGAAATAAGGCTGGAAAGTTGAATTGGAGCTGGATCTAAGAGGATTTTTTTTTTTGTTTAACCAGAGTAGATTTATCTTGATTCCAAGTAACATTCAACTCCATTGTTTAATCAGAGTTACTAAGGTAGAAAATATCCTAGGGGCTTAATAACAGACTGGTTTTACTGCCTCTTTGGTTACCATTGTACTTGATCATAAGTTGATTGATCTTAGTGAGAGGTGAAAAGATTCTGACCGTGTCATTTATCTAATTTTCTCTTTATCATCACAGGTAAATATTTTTGTTTGTTTTTTGTTGTTTTGGTTTTTTTATCTTGTTGAATTTATCAATTACATGTAAGAAAAATTTAATATTCTTTATTTTTACAGTTTTGAGTTCATAATTCTGTCCCTCCTGCTACTCAAACCTCCCTGAGAAAGCAGTAAATTTGATTTCAATTATAATATGAGATCATGCAAAATATATATCCGTATCAGCTATATTGTTAAAGAAAACATGAACAAAACAATAAAAATGAAGTAAAAATGTGCTTCAATCTTTATTCAGTATCCATCAGTTAAGTTATCTCTATGGAGGGGGATAGCATTTTTCATTATGGGTCTTTTGGAATTGTCTGGGACTGTCTTCATCAGAGTAGTTAAGTTTTTCACAGTTTAGAATCTATTACAGTTTTTCTTTTACCATGTACAGTGATCTTTTGGACCTATTCACTTAACTTTGCATCAGTTTATATATCTTCCTATATTTTTGTGAAATCATCCCCCTCAGCATTTCTTATAACACAATAATAATATTCAATTACAATCACATGCTACAACTTCTACAGTCATTCCCCAGTTACAATCATGTACTACAACTTATTCAGCCAATCCCTCAATTTCTAATTCTTTGTCACTATAATAGCTTCAATTAATATTTTTTATACATAGAAGTCCTTTTCCTGTATTTTTTGTAGCTTTTTTGTGACTATGTAAACTAACTTACATAGCTTTGTCATTTTTATTATACTGTTTTGTCCTCCCTGTGGACAATGAATCCTTCTCCAGTTGTTTAGATCTGACTAATTGAATTGTGTTCATATAATCCCTAGGTTTGTCTTGGCTAATAGATTCCCAAGTATTTTATACTGTCTGCTTTATTTTAAATGAAATGTCTTTTTCTGTCTCTTGCTGCTGAGTTTTTTTGGAATCATACAGAAATGGCAATGATTTATACTGGTTTATTTTATATCCTGCAACTTTTAAAGTTGTTGATTTTTTCACCTTGTCACTTAGTTGATTCTCTAGTGTTCTATAAATATAGCATTATATCATCTACAATGAATGGTAATTTTGTTTCTTGATTGTGTATTTTTATTTCTTCAATTTTCTGGTCTCTTGGATAGAGCCAGGATTTCTAGCACAATACTGAATAATACTGGTGATAGTGGATATCTTTGCTTGATTCCCAATCTTTTTGGGAAGTTGTCAAGTTTATTCCCATTACAAATAATGCTTGCTCTTCATTTTAGATAGATACAACTTAGCATTTTAGGGAAGAGTCCATTGATACCTGTGTTTTTGAGTGTTTTAAATAGGTATAGGTGTTGTGTTTTGTCAAAGGCTTTTTCTGTACCCACTGATAAGCTCATATAATTTTTCTTGTTATTGTTATTTATATGGTCAATTATGGTAATAATTTTTCCTAGTATTGAACCAGTCCTGCATTCTTGGTATAAATCCTACCTAATCATGAGGTAGGGTCTTTCGGAGATATTGTTCTAACCTTGCTACTAGAATTTTATTGAAAATTTTGCATCAATATTTATTAACGAAATGGATCAATAGTTTTCTGTTTCGATTTTTTTTTTGCTTTCCCTATTTTAGGTCCTGAACTTTTGTGTCATAAAAATAATTTGCTATGACTTCTTCTTTACCTGTTGTTGCAATTAGTTTATATATAGTATTGGGATCAATTGTTCCTTAACTGTTTGATAGGGTTCCCTTGTAAATCCATCTGGACCTGGGGATATTTTCTTAGGGAACTCATTTATTGATTTTGTTGCTTTTTCCAAAATAAGATTTAGTATATTATTTCCTCTTCTATTAATCTTGGCAGTTTATATTTTTCTAAATATTCATCCATTTCACTTAGATTAGTAGACTTACTGGCATATAAAATGGCAAAAACTCGAAATAATTGCTTTAATTTTATCTTCATTCGCGTAACTCCCCTTTTCATTTTTGGTACTAGTAATTTAGTTTTTCTTTTTAAAAATCATATTTACCAATGGTTTATCTATTTTATTGTGTTTTTCCCCTGAAATAAAGCTCCTAATTTTATTAGTTCAACATGTTTTTAGTTTCAATTTTATTAAACTCTCTTTTAATTTTCAGGATTTCTATTTTTTTGCTTAAGGGGTTTTAATTTGTTCTTTGTCTAGTGTTGTTAGTATTATTCCCAAATAATTGATCTGCTCTTTCTCTCTTTCACTAATGTATGCATTTAAAGATATATATTTCTCCTTAAGTACTGCTTTGGCTGCATCCCACAGATTTTGAAATGTTGTTATTCTCTTTAATGGAATTATTGCTTGCTTCTATGATTTGTACTTGGACCTACTCATTCTTTAGGATTAGATTATTTAGTTTCCAATTAGCTCTTAATCTATGCTTCCAAGGTCTTTTATGAAAAGTAATCTTTATTGCATTATTATCTGAAAGATGTATGTTTCATCTAATTTTGTCATTTAGTTATTGTCCTTAATACATGGTCAATTTTTTTGTGAAGATGCCAGCTGAGAAAAAGATCTGCTCCTTTCTATTCCCAATGAATTTTCTTCAGAAGTCTTTCATATCTAACGGTTCTAAGATTTTGTTAAACTCCTTGACTTCTTGCTTACCTACTTCGTGGTTAGATTTATCTAACTCTGATAAGGGATGGTTGAGGTCCCCCACTAGTATTGTTTTACTGTTTTCTCCTATAACTTTTTAACTTTTCCTTTAAGATTTTGAATGCTATGCCATTTAGTATATACATCATTGGTATTGTTATTGCTTCATTGTGTCCTTTTAGAAAGATGTAAGTTTTCTGATTATTCTTTTTAATTAGGTTGATTTTTGCTTTTATTTTAAGATCATGATTCCTACCCCTGCCTTTTTTACTCTAGCTGAAGCATAATAGATTCTGCACCAACCCCTTATTTTATCTCTGCGTGTCTCTCTGTTTCAAGTGTGTTTCTTGTGAACAACGTGTTGTTGGATTCTGATTTCTACTTCATTCTGCTATCTGCGATGGATTCATCCCCTTCATATTATGATTACTTGATTGTGCATTTCCCTCCATCCTGTTTTCTTCTCCTTTTCTTTTTCTTTTAAAATTCTGTCCCTCTTTTAAAGTCAATTTTGCCGTTGTTTAACTGCCTTCCCTTTTACTATATCCACTTTCTTCTATCTCTTCACTTCCCTACCTCCTATTTCCTTGTTGTATAAAGTAGATTTCTATTACCAATTAAATATATATGTATAAACTAAATAATCTAATCCTAAAGAAGGAATGGGTTAAAGAAGAAATCATAGAAACAATCAACAACTTTATTCAAGAGAATGACAACAATGAGCAACCTACCAAATCTTATGGGATACTGCAAAAGCAGTTCTTAGGTGAAGTTTTATATCTTTGAATGCCTACATAAATAAAATAGAGAAAGAGAAGATCAATGACTTGGGCATGCAGCTGAAAAAGCTAGAAAAAGAACAAATTGAAAATCCCCAAGAAAATACCAAATCAGAAATACTGAAAACCAAAGGAGAGATTAATAAAATTGAAATTAAGAAAACTATTGAATTTATAAATAAATGAAAAAACTAATAAAATTGATAAACTTTTGGTCAATTTGATTAAAAAAAGAAATTTAAAAAATTAAAAAAATCAAATTACTAATATTAAAAAATGATTAAAAAAAGAAATTTAAAAAATTTAAAAAAATCAAATTACTAATATTAAAAATGAAAGGGGTGAACTCACCTCCAGTGAGGAATAAGTTAAAACAATAATTAGAAATTACTTTGCTCAACTTTATGCCCACAAATTCGATAATCTAAATGAGATGGATGAATATTTTAAAAAATACAAATTGCCCAGATTAACAGAAGAGGAAGTTGAATACTTAAATATATATGTATATATATATATATATATATATATATATATATATATATATATATATACATACACATATATAAGTACATACATAAACCTTCTTATGCATGTATGTATGTACACACCCAAATGTGTGTGTATATTTTTTCTTTTTAAACCACTTTAGATTTCAGTGAGGTTCAAATGTTGCCCACCTTCTCACCATTTTCCCTTCCATTATAAAACCTCTCCCTTATGTACTTCTTTTACACGATATAATTTTCCCCATTGTTCTCCCTTTTCCTTTCTCCAAGGGCCTTTCCTTTCTTTTTTTAAAATCATCCCAACAAAATGAATCACTCTTGCTTCCCCTTCTTATTAAGAATCCTTCTAACTATCCTAATAATAATAAAATTCTTAAAAGATACATATGTTATCTTCCCATATAGGAACTTTATTTAGTCTCTTATGATTTCTCTTTCATGTTTACATTTTTATGCTTCCTTGAGTCTTTTATTTGACAGTTAACGTTTCTATTCAGCTTTGGTTTTTCCAACAAGAATGCTTGATAGCCCTCTATTTCATTAAATATCTTTTTGTTTTCCCTATAAGGATTATACTCAGTTTTCCTGGATATCTTATTGTTGGTTGTTGTCTCAGCAGTTTTGCCTTCTCAGATATTATAATCCATTCTCTCTGCTCCTTTAATGTGGTAGTTTCCAAGGTGCCATGATCTGGGGTGTTGTGTTCACTGTCCATACTCTGGTCCTTACCCAGGGAAGGCTCCTGCTCCCTTGGGATTACAAAAAAAATACCTTGAGAGTTGAAATGATGCTGTTCATCAGTGTCCCTTATCCCTTGGGTTTATAAGTGTTATTGCCCCTTAGGATTCTTGCTCAGTCTTGACTGAAAGTGCTCTTCTCAGCCCTTAAACTATGACCCAGAATTGAGAATAGACAAAGAAATTGCCAAACAGCAGCTGGTCCTGTGTCTAGTGTTAGCATAGGGGATATCTATAATCTCTTTCTGACCAGTTGCCAAATGCCTTATTGTCTATGGCTAGGGAGCTCCAGAAGTTGCTGCTACTTCTGGCACCACCACCTAGCACCACTGCTGATGTTTCATTCAGAAGAGTTCTCTGTTAACCTTCTCCTTCTTGTCAGAGACCTCTCTGAATTTCTTTATTATTTAGGGCATAAGAATATCTCACTCTGACCTTTTATTGACTCTGCTGTTTCTGAATTCAATTTGAGGTGTAATTTTAAAGTTGTTTGGAGTGGAATGTTGGGAGAGCTTAGATGAGGGCTTCCTTAGTCCTCTAACTTGATTCAGCCCCTGGACTTGTGTCAAATTATTTTTTAAATTTATCTTAATGGAGAAAATTTCTAATGTCATATTTTGAATGATGCATATTTGTAGAAACATTTTTATTGAATAATACAAGAGACCATTTCTTCTCATATGGGATAACCCTTGTTAAAAATAGTCAATATACTCAGTTTGTAGATTAGATATTATCCATTACATGACAAGAATTACTCTGAGGGTGGATTTAAGGTATTTTGTGGTACTAATATTTGGTTTCTTAGTTTTTATTTTTGTGGAAGTGTCATATCTTGTTTGTTTTTATTTAGATGTAAGCTTTAATCTGAGAACCAATCAGGTGAGCTGTTGAGGTCAAATGGAAAAAAGTTCAGCGTTTGCTTCTTAAAAACAAAACAAACAAAAAACCTCAACCATTTCACTCTGCTTATGCCTCTTGATCTTGAGGCATCTTGACCTTGAATAAGTTCTGTCTCTGTCAGTATAAATTATAAATTGCACTCTATTAGTAACCTCTTATCTTGGGTGACTCTTGTCAATGTCCTCCCATAGGTCCTTTACTCAGGAATCCAGAGACTTTTTCTCTAGATCTCAAAACATTACTAAGGCACTAACAAACCTTTTCAACTGTCTATATCTTTCCTCATGATGAATCATTAAATTTTTTATAAATATATTTACCTTTGACACTTTTTATTATGTTTGTATTCAAGTCATTGTTGGTATTATGGTACAGTTTTTGCATACCTCTCATTTTCCTTGGGCTGAACTGGAATTTTAATTCCTCCAAGATTGCATGCATTTCCATTGTGGATTGGAGTCAGCAACCATGGGCTGCTCACTTAACTGCCATAAGAATTAGTTTCTTTATTTTAAAATGAAAGTGACATTTCTCATAACTGACTCACAGAATCATTTTGGGACTCTGGTAAAATAATGTACCTGAAGTGCTTTGCAAACTTTAAAGTTATTTATAGATCCCCTTATTAAACTTTTATAGACATGTAACATCACTGGAAGGGTAATGGTGTTAAAAAAAGGAAACTTGGAGTTATTGAAAGAATTGGACAATTTCCTTTAAACAATCTATTCTAGTATTTCTTTCTTGTTCAATTCTGGGCTTAAATCTACATTTCCTCCCTCTGCAAAGTATTGAGTTGATATACCAGCTCAGTGGATTGTTCAGCAGACTACATATCATAGTTAAGACAACAAGCATTCTTCATCCACTTGGCTTTTCCAGATGATTTATTAGACGAAGCCTATTTGAGTAATTATGCACTTCATTTAGAAGACTTCATATAATTTGAAGTCTTAATATAATCAGTAATATGTCATCTACTTCACCATATTAGGTGAAATTTCCTCCCTTTTGGACTCTAGGATGTGCATCATCCACCTTTTTTATCAACATGTACTTCTCTTTTCTATGTTCCAAGTTATATGTGAAGTAGAGGGTTAACATTTTGTCTATTATTCCATCTTTTAAAGGACTATTATATGATTTCAACATATGCATGGAAGACACCTTCCTGGATCCAAATCATCAAGGCTGAATTTTGCTTTCACAAATCAAATATTTTTAAATAGTTCGACAAGAGGTAAGTACAGTGGGAGTTTGTATTCATTGAAAATCTGTCAGTTGTATAACTATAAAATGTGGTTGTCTGTAGAAAGTCATTTGTGAAAATCGATCATTTATTTTTTGATATTTTTAGCAAGAATATACCAACACATTTGTAGATTATTTCCATAAGGAAAGGCAAGTAAGTTTGTATTTGTTCTCTATTTTTAGGAGTGAAATTGTCGTTTTTTTTTTTTTTTTACTAATCATTGTATATCCCCTCCCATTCCTGGATTTCAGAATTCTTAAGATTCAGTTCCTTACCTGTGCAGGTAGGTGGTACAGTGGATAGAGCACTAACCCTGGAGTCAGGAGGATCTGACTTCAAATCCAACCTCAGATACTTTGAACTTACTAGCTGTGTGGCCCTAGTCAAGTTGTTTAACGCTGATTGCCTTGGGGAAAAAATATCCCTCAACCATCTCAACATTTTCCATTTTTCCTTCAATATATTTATCTATGTATCCTTGTTCTGGCTCAACTACACTTCTCTTTTCTTTCTTTTATTTTCTTTAATGAAATCCCTATTCCATAGTCAGGAGTACAGGTTTGATAACTCCTCTGCAATTGATGGAGGAGAGTTTATTATAGAAATGTAGACTTAATTGTGTCTCACACCAATCTTTCTTCAAGCTTCTTTTATCTTGAACTATTTCTTTAGGATTTTGCAAATGAGTATATAGGCAGGTAGTAGACACAGCGATGGACATGAAACAAGAAAGAATTGAGTTCACATCCTGCTGTGTGACCTTGACAATAAATGTTTGCTTGCCTCAATTTTTTCATCAGTCAAATGGACATAAAAATAGCATTGAACTCAGTTAGTTGTTGTGAGGATCAAGTGACCTTAAAGAGTTTTGGAAAATGTGAATTGCTATATAAGTACTTGTTAAATATTAAATAGATTTCATCTTGGACATCACGCTTGTGCTTGTGAAATAAAGTGTTAAATGACTCTTTTGTCTGTTTCTGTGGTGATTGTTTTATGTTAAACTTAGAAAATTGTGGTAGTAGTTCATTTTTTCTTGTTTTATGTATTCACTTTTTTATAGGGAACAGTTTGTTTCAGTCTGTTATTGTAGATCTATTTCAGTTGTATGATATATCTCATTTTTGTTCTGAATTCCAGTTGGGTCTTAATTTTTAATTTTTGCTTTGACAAGTTGATGGTCTGACTCTACATAGAAAGATTATTCAGAAAATTCTTCCATATCCATAACTAGGCATTTTCTGTCTATTGAGATAATGTAGTGATTTTATTTTAATTGAGTTTTTACTTCTGAATATGAAATATATATCAAATATTGTTTTATCTATTTCATTTCTCTTAAGAAAACTTACAAATGGTATTGTTGTAAAATTTCATAAGAAGTATACAATTCATGTTAGGATTTAACATTGTATTAGTTTTGGAGCATATAAGAGATCTACACCATAGGTTTTGCCTAAAAACAGCAGGGAATGATTGAAGGAAAATTTCAGGTCTGAACTATAATCATACTTCATAAAAATTGATTCTGAAAATACAATATGTAATAGATACATTTTTTGTTACATCATCTCACTTTCTGGCATAATTCTACTAAGCATTTTGTTAACTAAATAAGGATTATATACTGAGAGCAATAAAATGACATCTTGTCTCCTCAGACCATGATGTCAAACAGTGCTTTCAGTCCATTCTGATTTTCCCACATCTATCAATAATACTTGAGAAAATTTAATGCCACATCTCATTTAGAGACCACAATGTAAAAATAGTTCCCTCAGACTGGAAATAAATATATCTATTGTCTGTTATTAAATATTTATCTATTCTATAAATAGCATAAGATTGTTTTCAAATAAAAATATTGGTAAAAATATTATAATATGTTTCAAAAAGGGATACAGATAGTGTAATGAAAAGCTTTTATATTAGTTATTTCAATTATCTGAACACTTAACCAGAACTCCCTTTCTATCAAAAGCAATCACTAATAATTCTGCAATTCACATAATATAAATTTCATAGTAAACATCTCCTATCTTGTAATGAAAGAAACAATGAAATTAACTTCTATTTATTCTGGAAAGGATTCTCTCCAACAAGAAAGAAGGAAAAAAGGTAGAGCCTTTTTGTGAAGTGAGCATTTTTGAATATTTAAATGAACATTGGCTGAGCTTTCCCACCATTCCTAGCTAAACAACCTCAGTTGATGGGCATGTTTGTTTTTATTCCATAAATTAATTTTTTAAAAGAGCAACTTTAGAGAAACTATAGTAGGAGAAGTAACACAAATACCAGTGGCACCAACAGCACTATCAGTACCAGGGGCACTCAGCACTTAGTAGTGGTAAAGTGGTTGCACATCTAGTCAGAAAGAGACTACAGGGAACCCTGTGCTAGCACTGGGCACATAAGTGTGTGCCATTTGGCAACTTCATTACCCTTTAACCATTTCTGGGTTACAGTTCCAGGGAAGAGAGGAAGACTTTTTGTCAAAAGGGATAGAGAGCAAAATAGAGGAAGAAAACTGTAGACCTATTTTCTTAATGAGTATTGATGCAAAATTTTAAATAAAATAATACCAAGGAAATTTAAGCAATTTGTAACAATGATCATGCACTTTGACTACATTGGATTTATATCAGGGAAGGCAGAGCTGGTTTAACATTAGAAATCTTACAACTATAATTGATCTTACAAAACAACAAAATAATGACATTGTAACAATAGATGCAGAAAAACCATTGGACACAATGTAATACCCATTCTTATTAAAAACATTAGAAAGCATAAGAATGAATAAAGGCTTTCTTAAAATGATAAGAAGTATCTGTCTAAATCAAGAGCAGCATTATTTGCAATGTGGATAAAATCTGAACCTTTTCCAGAAGATCAGGGTTGTTATCAGCATCAAAATCCAATATTATATTGGAAATGCTAGCTATAGGAAAAAGACAAGAAAAAGAAATCAAAGTTATTAAAATAGGCATGAGAAAACAAAACAGGTGATACATTATTATACTTAGAGAATTCTAGAGAATTTAAAAAGGTAATTGATACCTTTAACAAAAATGAAAGATATAAATATAAACACATGTAAATCATTGCCATTTTATATACTACCAACAAAACCCAGCAGCAAGACAAACAATTCCATGTAAAATAACTACAGACAATATAAAATACAAAGAAGTCTACTTTCCCAGATAAACCCAGGGACAAAACAAATACAATTACAAAACACTTTCCACAAAAATAAACACAAGATCTGAACAACTAGAGAAATATTAACTGCTCATGGATAGGCTGAGTCAATGTAATAAAAATGAAAATTCTACCTAAATTAATTTACCTATTTGGGGCCATAGAAATCAAACTGTCAAAGAATTATTTTGCACAACTAGAATAAATATTAACAGAATTCATTTGGAGGAAGATAAGGTCAAGAATGTCAAATCAATGAAAAAGAAAAGAAGGTGGCCTAGAAGTGTTAGATTTCAAGCTATACTACAAAGTGGCAATCATCAAGACAATTTGGTACTGGATAGGATACAGAACAGTTGATCAAAGAAATGGATTAGGTACACAATAGAGCAGCTGATCAATGTAATGGATTAGGTGTACAATATACAAAAATAAATGGCTGTAGTAACCTAATATTTGATAAACCCGAAGATCTAAGCTACAGGAACAAGAACTCATTATTTGACAAAAACTGCTGGGAAATGTGGGAATGCAGTCTGCAGACGTTGGACATAGACCAATCTATACCAGGAGAAGCACAAAATGAGTACATGCTTTAGACCTAAAGGGTGATATCATAAGCGAATTAAGGGAGCAGGGGAAACATACCCATCCAATAAATGGAAAAGGGATAAATTCATGATCAAATGAGAGAGAGAGAGAGAGAGAGAGAGAGAGAGAGAGAGAGAGAGAGAATCAGAGAAGGTAAAATGGAGTATTCATTACATAAAATTTAAAAAAATTTATAGAAATTAAACTAATGCATTCAAAATTAGAAAGAAATCAGGAAACTGGGAAAACTTATAACAGCAAATTTCTCTAAAGAAGGTCTAATTTCTGAAATACATGTAGAACTGATACATACACACTCACATATATAGAGAGAACAAATTTATGAAATAAAGATCAGTCCCAAAATGATAAATGGCTAAAAGATATGAATAGGCAGGTTCTAGAAGACAAAATCAATTATCATTAGAAAAATGCAAATTAAAACAAATCAGAGGTACCACCTCACACTCATCAGAATGATTAAGATAACAAAAACGGAAAATAAATGCTGGAGGGATGTGGAAAAATTGGGACACTGATTCACAGTTTATGGAGCTGTCAACAACCATTTTGGAGAACAATTTAGAACTATGCCCCAAAGGCTATATATTTGTGAAGTATTGCTACTAGGTCTATGCTGTAATGAGATGCAAATAAAAGGGTAGGACCTATTTCTATAAAAATATTTACAGCAGTTCTTTTTGTGGTGGCAAAGAATTAGAAACTGAGGAAATGTCCATCAATTAGGGAATGTCTGAACAAGTTGTGGTATTGTTGTTTGATTGTTATGAAATATTAATGTGCTATAAGAAATGATGAAGAAGATGGTTTTAGTGAAACAAAACCTGGGAAGCCTTCTATGAGTTTATATAAAGGGATGCAAGCAGAACTAGGACAACATTATACATAAAAATAGCAATGTTATAATGATAATCAACTATAAAAAAACTTAGAAACTCTATTCAATATAGTGATCAATCAGAAGTCCAAGTGATGTGACAAATGCTTTCCACATACAGGGAGACAATGAATGAATTCTGAGTGTAGATTGAAGTACCATTTTACTTTATTTTTAATTTTCTCCCTATAATATGACTAATGTGGAAATGTTTTTGCATGATTTCATATGTTTAATGTCTACCATATTTTTTGCTTTTTTGTCTGTTTAATTAATTTTTAGTTTTCAACATTCACTTCCACAAGATTTTGAGTTCCAAATTTTCTCCCCATCTCTCCCCTCCACCCACCCCAAGAAATCATGCATTCCAATTACCCCTTCCCCCAGCCTGCCCTTCTTTCTATCACATGTCTCCCTTCTCTCATCCTCTTCCCCTCTATTTTCTTGTAGGGCAAGATAGATTTCTATACCCCATTGCATGTATGTATTATTTCCCAGTTGCATGTAAAAAAAACTTCTTTCCCTTCCTGTCTCCCCACTTATCCCCACTGAGAAGGCATTCAACTCAATATAGGCTACACATGTATAGCCATGCAAAACACTTCCATGACAGTCATGATGTGAAAGACTGACTATATTTCCCTCCATTCTATCCCTCCCCCCATTTTCCTATTCTCTATTTTGACCTGCCCCTCTTCAAAAGTATTTACTTCTAATTACCTCATGCTCCCATTTGCCCTCCCTTCTGTCATCCCCCCACTTCCCATTTATCTCCTTCCTCCCTACTTTCCTGTAGTGTAAGATAGATTTTCATACCAAATTGAGTGTGCATGTTATTCCCTCCTTTAGCCAAATGCAATGAGTAAGGTTCAGTCTTTCCCTCCATTGAAAAAGCTTTTTCTTGCCTCTTTTATGTGAGAGATAATTTGCCCTATTGTATTTCTCCCTTTCTCCTCCTCCCAATATATTCTTCTTTTATCTCTTAATTTTAGTTTTTAGATATCAACCTATGCCTTCTATCTATATGTATATAATCCCTCAAACTACAGTAAAGCTGAGAAAAGTCTCAAGAGTGATAAATATTATCTTTCCACGTAGGAATGTAAACAGTTCAACTTTAGTAGGTCCTTGTTATGTCTCTCCCTTTTACCTTTCTATGTATCTTTTGATTCTTGTGTTTGAAAGTCAAATTTTCTATTCACCTCTGGTCTTTTCATCAAGCATGCTTGAAAATCCTCTATTTCATTGAATAATCATTTTTCCCTGAAGTATTATACTCAGTTTTACTGGGTAGATGATTCTAGGTTTTAATTCTAGCACCTTTGACCTCTGGAACATCATATTCCAAACCCTGTATTCCCTTAATCTAGAAACTACATGATCTTGGATTATCCTGATTGTGTTTCCACAATACTCAAATTGTTTCTTTCTGGTTGCTTTTAGTGTTTTCTCCTTGACCTGGGAGCTCTGGAATTTGACTACAATATTCCAAGGATTTTTTCTTTTGGGATCTCTTTAAGGAGGTGATCAGTGGATTCTTTCACTGTCTATTTTACCTCTGGTTCTAAAATATCAGGGCAATTTTCCTTGATAATTTCTTGAAAGATTATGTCTAGGCTCTTTTTTTTTGATAATGGCTGTCAGGCAGTTCAGTAATTTTTAAATTATCTCTCCTGGATCTATTTTCTAAGTCAGTTATTTTTCCAATGAGGTATTTCACATTGTATGCTATTTTTCTATTCCTTTGGTTTTGTTCTACAATTTCTTGATTTTTCATAAAGTCATTAGCTTCCATCTGCTCCATTCTCATCTTTAAGGAATTATTTTCTTCATTGAGCTTTTGGACCTCCTTGGCCAATTCTACTTTTTAAAGCATTTTTCTCCTCACTGGCTTTTGGGATCTCTTTGGGTTAGTCTATTTTTAAGGTGTTATTTTCTTCAGCATTTTGGGTCCCTTTTAGTAAGCAATTGACTCAGTTTTCATGACTTTGTTGCATCACTCCAATTTCTCTTCCCAATTCTTGCTCTACTTCTCTAATCTGATTTTTAAAATCCTTTTGGAGCTCTTCCATGGCCTGAGCCCATTCATATTTTTCTTAGAGGCTTTGGATGGAGGAACTTTGACTTTGTTGTCTTCTTCTGTTTGTCACCAAAGTAAGATTCTCTAGTTTGATTCTTTTTCCAGTTTTTGCTAATTTTCCCATCTGTTTACTTGATTTTTGACCTCTTTGTTAAGTTTGTTCTCTGATTAGTGGGTTAGGTTGGTGTACTGTCAGCTGCTTGACCCCCCACAATCTGTGGGCCTAGAGCTCCAGAAACAGCTGCTGCTTCTGCCCCTGCTGCTGCTGTGTCTACCTCAGGCTCCTCCACCCCCTCCACCACCCTGGGCCTGGGGCCAGACCACTCTACTTTCTCACACAGGTCCAACAAGTTTTTTCCACTGAGCTTCCAGTTTTCCCCAGAGTTTGGAGTTATGAGTGTGGAAACCACTACAGGTCTCAGAGATTCAATCCTGACACCTAGGCCTGCTCATGTCCTATCTGTCCCTGGCCTGCCCATGCTTGACTGCCCTCTGATCCTAGCACTGTGTGGTAGATGCTTCCTGTTGACCTTCCAGGCTGTCTTGGGCTGGAGATTTGCTTCACTCTATCTTTCTGTGGGTTCTGCAGCTCTAGAATTTGTTTAGAATCATTTTTACAAGCATTTAGATGGACTTGAGAGAAGAGCTCTAGTAAGTGTCTGCTTCTATTTTGCCATCTTGTCTCCACCCCCTATTTCTTGCTGTTTTCAAGCAAGTATGAAAGGAGAGGAACGGAGGAGAATATTTGGAACTAAAAATGAAAATAAGATTTAAAAAATAAAGAGGAATATATTTCTAATATTGTTGAAATGGTGAAACCTTGTGTAAAATAGACACTCCATTTTAGTTTTTTTACATAAAAGAAGAAAACCAAGCATGCATTCTGGATTTTGGAAGATCAGGTTTCAAAGGACTTAAGGAAAAGGACATTCAATGTCCTATAATCTATAGCTCTACAAGGCAGGCAGCCCAGGAGGCAAAGGAAACTCTCAAGAATGAATTCTGGAAGACATAAAGAAAACTAGTTTTTATCATGATGAAGAATTGGAGCTGTTCAAAATAACCAATATGGATTTACAGGAAATTCCTTGACCATTTTAGTTTTAAACAAGTCATATGCAGAAGGTATAACCTGGGCACAGTAATAAAGCATATGTACAAAAGTGTCATGGTCCTATAAAATAGCACCAGGCAAACTAATAACAACCATGAAAGAATTCTCCAGATCGCTCACGACAAAAGTAAAATGAAACAATTCTGAAGTTTCATCTGATACTCTGCAAATTTAAAATAACAAAGGTGAAAACAATCAGTATTGGAGACCTGGCGATGCGATAAGCACATGTGTGTATTGTTGATAGAACTGTGAATCAATGCAATAATTTTGGAAAGCAATTTGGAATCATGCAAAAAAGTAATTAATATGTCCAGATCCTTTAACCCAGAGATTCCACTGCTACAAATACTCCAAGGCAGTCCTTAAAAAGAAGATACTTCTGCTCCTCCAACACACACACACACACACACACACACACAAACATTTTGTGATAGCCAATAATTAGAAACAAAATAGTTGCCCATTTGTTGGGGAATGGCTAAATGATTTGTGGTACATTAATATATAATATAATGTTACTACATTGTGACAAAAGTTAAATGCAGAGAAGCATGGAAAGATCTGTATGAACTGATGAAGAACGAAGGAGGGAGAGTCAAGAAAATAACACATGATGAATGTAATGGTGTAAGCAAAATAGCAATTTTTCTTCCCATGATTGTTTGATGCAATGGGATATGATTGTTTTGAATACTGTTGCAACATTAATTACATTGATAGTAATACTTTGATAGTATTGATACTTATTAAACACTTCAAAATATCTGATTTCATCATTCTGTAAGTTGCAGAGAGGTCTATTTCTGCTTCTTATACAGAAAAAAATTTTCTCACATTAGTGCTGCCCAAAAGGAGACTGCTTTAGAAGGTACTGATTACCCAATCGTGAAATTGGATGACCCCGCTTTGGATGACCGTCTTTCCTATCCACGTGGCTACAGGACAGACGAGATGACCTAAAGTGAGATGATTCTGTGGTCCTATTATCCTTCCATTTTAGAGTAGAAAGAGCAGAGGATATGGAGTTAGAAGATTAGAGTTCAATTTTCAGCAGTGTGAACTTGAGGAGATCACTTTAGCTTTCTGAGTCTCAGTTTCCTTGTCTTTAAAATAGGGGGTCAAACTAGAAGGTCTCTAAGTACTGTTTTATCTCCTTTTGTTAGTATTCTGTGATCCTAGACCAATTCCCTCATTTTTTTTGTAGATGAAAAAAGCTGATCCAGAGAGAGATTAAGTGATTAATCCAAAGCTTTACTGCTAGTTAATGGCAGAATTGAGATTTTAACATATGCTCCCAAATCTCAGTGCTCTTTGTACTGTACAACTCTCCCTCTTATTTCAGGATCATTTTCAGGGCAGTAGAATGGTACTGTCATTTTGTATTTTTGCACTCAAATGTGCTTAAACTTCCAGCAGAATAGCTTCTCCAGGGTATTTTGATCTTTGAAATGGGTGTTGCAGATCAACCAACCTGGAGATAATTTAGTAGAGCAGTCTATAATGGAATAATACCAAGTCTACCATTTACCCATTCATCAACATTTACTAAGCACATCTGTGCTTACTAAGCACCAAACTATGTAATGAGGATACATACACACACAAAAAAGTCCCTGATATCAAGGAACTTACATTCTTTAGAGGGAAACAGTGTAAAGTGGACTACTATAAAATATATATGAAGTAATTTCCAGGAAAAAGAAAACACTAGCAGATGGAGGTGTTAAGATACCTTCTAGTAGGAATTGATACTTGAGGGATCTTTTAAAGGTGCTATGGGGTCTACAAGGTGAAGATAAGGATATCCCTTCTAACCATAGGTAACAGCCAAAGAGAGAAAAAAAAGCAAATGGAATGTATTATATGGGAGACAGTGGGAATGGAACGCAAATTTAGTTGAAATGTGAAGGAGAGTAGCATTCAGTAAGCCTAGAATGGTAGACTGAAGCTATACTGTGAAGTTCTATAAATATCAAACGAAAGAATGCACCCTTCAGATTGCATGTTGCCCTTGGTCTAATAAATGTTATTTTAAAATGAAATCTCTTAGAAATTTTAACAGTTTTCCAAGGTACTTTGAAAGGTCAGTTTAATATGAATAATTAGTATACATCTAGTTCTGTATTATTGAACACAAAGAGATCCTTAATAGAAATCAATATAAAATTATTATTTTAGTTCATCGTGATTTTATTTTTTTTAAATTTACCTATTGTATATTTTAGAAGATGTATGGTAACAGACACAGCAAAGTATATTTGTGTGTGTGAGTATGTGTATTATACAATAATGAAGAGGAATAAAAAGATGGTCCTAATTGAGGATTCTGTTTTTGTCTTGGCAAAAAAAAGAATGACCTGTGGGGAAAAAATCTTGTGCTTGGGACAGTTATTCTTCTGTAAACATGAAATTATGCTATGACAGAAAAAAACAACAGACTATGTTGATAGGAATATTTGTTCCAAAGAATTCCCCAAATATGTTTATAGCAGTTTACTATTTCAATCCAGTTACAAAATTTAATTTTGGTATTTGATTCTTTTTCAAGAAATGTTTTTCCCATAAATTACAATTCATTAAGTACTCACAATATCTTAGATGCTATACATAATTGAATAATACATAACCTTCCCTCTGCGTAATTTGAAGACTTCTTAAATCATTAAATATTTTATTTTACAATTTCAAAATTCTCATAGTAGCATGAGAGCTACCCCTGCTGATTTAGATGGTAACCATTCCACATTTAGTAGATGGTTTTGTGGGTCATGGTGGCCAAATTAATTAACCATATATTGGTCAACCTTCTGCTTATAAGTCTCTCTGAGTTCAGCTAGACTTTCCCTTAGAAAGTAATTCATTACACTTTGGAGAACTACAGTATCCTGATCAATTATAACCTTGTTGACTAAAGTTGGAACATATCTCCTTCCTCTTGGAAGAGAAATGATAGATTACAGTAAGAGAATGAGAAATGCATTTCCATACATGGCCAATATGTTGATTTGCTTCACTTTTCTGTGCTTATTTGTTACTTTGGAGAGTTTCTATCAGGGTGGGAGCTAGAGGGTAATAAGAGAAAAGCAAAAAGGAAAGAAAGGAGTATCAATAGTGTATTCTAAATTACCTGAAAGAAAACCAAAAGTACTTCAGAAAGAGAAATCAAAGGTGGCATTTATTATTAGTTGCATATTCACATAATTTTTAAAAACAAAAATATGCATTACAGAAGTTTATGGTTTTATATACAACTCATTTTTGTTTGTCTTTGAATATTGAAACATTAATGTTTCTTGATGATCGGTACATTTCATAATAAGGTTTTATATTTTTTTTAACAGAAAGAAAATAACCCATTGCAAGGGCAGTATGGATACTTTTTCCAGACTGTTAGAACTTTCCAAAACTTCATTTTACAGATGAGGAAAATGGGGCTTAGATAAATAAAATGCTTTAGTCCATAATCACACAGCTAGTAATCAGGGCTGAGATTTCAAGTCATGTCTTATAGTCCAGAGAGCCTAGCAATCAGGGAAATAGAAAGAAGGTTTTGCAGTAATTGGAGCATTTTAAAACAAGATATCTCAGCTAATTGGAATCTACCATGTCTCTTTGTTTCATGTGCTTGTTAGCTAAATAAATTGTACCTCTTTTGCCAAATAGGGTCAGAGAACCTCACACCCAGGAAAAGAGAGGAGAAAAGTTGGAGATAATCTGCAATTTTTTCAGAAAAGTTCAGAACCTGGCAATGAATTCTAAGAATAATTAACAAGGAATTGTGTTGTTGTTTACTTATGTTCAGGCAAGAGAAGAAAAACAAAGGGATAAGACTGAATTTCAGGGTATATGTTGGTAACAGACAATGATGAGAAGGCTGAACTACTCAACTTTTATTTTGCTTTTGTTTTCTCAAGATAAGAGTTGATCAGCCTCACTTTCTCCATTTCTTCCATTATTACAGTCTTTTTCCACCACAAGTAGCACTATTATCCAAACTTCTTTTGAGTTTCCTTTTTCCTGAATATAGCCAAAACAACCATTTAGGTTTTTTTCTTTTCTCATACACCTCAGCTAATTCTGAGCCATAGTTGTCCTCATAGTACCATTTCATTCTTTTGTCTTCATCCTTAGTTAATTTCCCTTACTTCCATCCTATCAACTTCTGTAAACAGTTGACCAAGTTCTGAAGATCTTTATTCCAACTCCTACGCTCACAGATGAATTTCAGGTCCCAGAGAAAGAATACATACCTTTGAGGAGTCAGGGCTCTTATTTAATGACATTGGCTTAAACCCTGACCAATGTGCTTCCCAGAAGCTGATTGGTTGAGAATTACTAGCCAGCCTTAAGTAACTTTTTGAATAGGGCATTTACTAATGTTCCCTCCCAAAGTATATGATACGATTTTCTACAGATTCATACAAAGTCAGGGGAAGGGATGATGAGAGAATGAACACAAGCTTAAATAGAACATGTAGCAAAGGGATAAGTCTCAGTTACTGGTTGCTAGAAATTTTTTTCTTGGGTTCCTGGGATTCCCATTAGACGTAGTACAATTTCTTTTCTGAACTCTTTATAGACTCTTGAACCCACATCCAGTCTGTTCTTTTCTTCCAATAATGACATTGTTAATATGAATATGTTACTCTGACCCTTATGAGAAGGAGGGAAGTGTAATATTCTCCTACCCTTTTCTTTGGAAATTCTTCCTCTACTTCATTCTGGAGATAAGAGATTTAGGATGAGGTTAGAGGCAAGGACTCTCCTCTTTCTTTTCCCCCCAAGTTTCTCAGTAGGTTTGCTGAAATGCCACACTTGTTCCATTTTCTAGAAGGTAGAATACCACAGTTATTCTGATGTCTAGAATGCCTTTGGTCCTAATTTAGTAGTTTATAAGACAATCTTTGGCCAGATGTCCTCAGACCATATGAACCCAGTTCTTGTGTATCACTCTTATTCAATATTAACGTGTGGCTGAGATTGAATGAATGAACTTCTTTTCATCTAATCTAAGTGGATTGGAGAGACATCCTTTAAAAAATTCAAATTGGCCAATGAGGTCTATATTGCAATATCAATCTCTTCAGAGAATTCATTTACCTTTCAATTGAAATGATTGCTTTTTGCATCTTCAAAAGTTCATTCTTGACATCCTGCCATTTTACTGGTCTGTCTTACCTTGTATAATAATAGTTCACAAGATTCTTCCTGTCTTACATTCTTCAGAACCAAAATCTATGACAAATGATATACTTTTCCCAGACTTCTCATTTTCTATTACAAATTCTAAAACAAATTTTGAAGTTCACTCAAAGTTCCCATTACACATCCTACAACTAGTTTCCATTTATTGGTGAGAATGACATCCAGAATGAAGTTCCTCTTATTGATTTCTTTACCTTCTTAAGGATGAAATGACTATTAAGACAAAATAATGCATTTTTACCACTTTGCTTTTGGCAGAAAGAAAATTCCTGGCTGTTGACTATATAACTGACATCCTCTATTACTATTATATGTTGACTCTGTGCCATCTTTTTTCCTGTTTTCCAAAATCCTCATTTGTATCTTATATAATAATAGCATTGCTTGTGTTTTTGCTTCTATTAATCTTCATCCAAATAGTCTCCATATCTCAGTGATATTTCTGTTATAATTTATTTCACTTCTTACTCTTTTTTTCTTTTAATGTAGCTATAAGAATCTGTGGTTTTTATTGATGTCTTCCTTCTTGGATTTGGTCTTTTATAAATTTACAGTCATTTTTACTAATATTCTCCTCTTACATTGTAGTCTTTTCCTATGATATAGATATCATTTGGTAGAATATGTGTGCAGTTTTCTTCTTTTGTTTCTGCTTAAAACACTTTTAACTAGATTTATAAGGCCCTAGACAAATAAATTCCTACAAGTCCTTATTCAGTGTACTGCATCTCTGGTCAGGAGCCTGTCAATCCTGTATTTTAAACCATTGTCCGGAAATCCAAATTCCATCGTCACACAGTATCTTCTTAAACAGTTTTTCATAGAGCAATTTCACTTGGAGCTTGTAAAAGTTATAAAGAATGAAGGATGTCTTTGTTTTGGAGAGTGGGAAAGTGGCATTCAGAAAAGAAACCGGTAAAAGAACTTAGATGGTTGATAGATGCTTTTTGAACATCATAATGTAACCCTATTGGCAGATAATTTCCTTTTGGAGAAAATTCAGTTTAAATCAGGAATGGAATGACAAGGAAAAGGTAGGGGAAAATAGTTAAAGGATAGATAAATGAATTATATAAAAATTGTTAAATGAACTGATATTATCCCCAAGGAGAAAAGATGAAGAAGTAACTTAATAAATGTTATATTTCTAAAGTGTGGTTTGCTGACATTGTAAACAAATAAGTTTTCATTAGAACCTCATAGGAATAGAGTTGACCACTTAACACATGTACTTCATTTTATTCTTTGGAAAATTGATGCCAAAATAGATTATATAATAGCATAAATACACCATAGTTGACATTAGGGCAGATACTAGAACTCTTGAGATATCATGTATATTTTAATGTATGTCCTCAGATGAACAAACATAGGTGAAAATCCTGAGGGATACAGAAGGTTTTCAGTTCTCTTCATTCAAATTCTAATGGGATCCTGTAATTCTCATAAGCTATAAATTGAGATAATCCATAGCTCCTGGAGTAATCAACAGGTGCCTATGTGTAGCTTGGTTGTTATATAATGTATGGATTAAAATCTCCCATTTGTCTTCCTCATCCGAAATACTTTTGTTGCTCACTCCTTTCAGTTGTGTTTGATTCTTCATGACCCTAATTGAAGTTTTTCTTGGCAAAGATACTAGAGTGATTTTCCATTTCCTCCTCCAGCTCATTTTACAGATGAGGAAATCAGAGTTGAGTGACTTGTCCAGGGTCACACAGCTAGTGCATGTCTGAGACCAGATCTGAACACAGGGCTTCCTGACTGCAAGCCTGGTGCCTCTATCCACTATTCCACCTAACTGCTCATCCCTATCCCCAAATTACCTAATTTATTTAAATTACTTATTTCTTATTAATTCATTCAAAACCACCTCTAAGCCCCCTTTTTAACTCTTCTTTACACAATAAAAATGATTTTAAATCCTTTTTCCCCTCCAACCTTCATTTAAATTTATAACATAAGAATTATTCATGCTACCCTTTTCTAAGAGTCCTCTTATTCTATCCCTATCTAGGATATTCCAAATTTAGTTCTCCAATTAGCATGCTGTACACTTGTTCCATCTTCATTCCTTCTATGCTTCTCATGATATGTAGGATTTTTGGCAAAGAAAATTTTAATTCTGCGCCATATCTCATTCGCTTTAGTGCAATTTTCGGTTTCTCAGTATTCTTTATAAGAATGACTCAAAGCCCTCTCTTGTTGAAAATCCTTTTTTTTCTTTTGTGATTATTCTGTTTTTCAAGACAAGTCATTTTAGCGTCTAGTGTGATATAGTACATAGAGCACTATATTTGTGGTCAAGTTTTGAATCATTTTAACATAAGAAACTCTCTTAATGTTTTCCAGTCTCACTTTTGTCATCGGTAAATTGAAGAAAATAGTTTCATTTAACTCACATCGTTCTTGAAAAGATCAAATAAAATCATGTACAGAAAACTCTTTGAGAAACTTGGAGTGTTTTATACCCCCCTCCCCCAGACCTGTTTTCTTCTTCTGTAAAATGGTGAAGTTGGATAAGATGCTTTCTGAGGCTCCTGCATCTCTAGATCTATGTTGCCACAATCGTATTTGAGCTGCTAGTGCTACTGCCATTTTCTACTACGGTATCATCATCTTTAGTCTTCTCATCTAATATTCAATGGAGTTCATTTAGAAATGCTCATAGGTCAAGAAACTATTCTCCTAGTGTTTCATGACTATTATCTGGCACATTATTGCCCCAGAAGATTAAATTATTACTTTGATAATTGAATAAAAGTTAAGATGTGAAATTATCTTATGTAGGCTCATAAAAATCATCATTTGAAACATTTCAGAGCAGACGAGACGATGAAAGTGCTATGCACTTCATCCTGTTATAACATTGATTTTGTTTTTCCTCTAGTTTTCTATATTTTGGAAACTTTTCACTTCACATAATTTGTTATGAGGCAACCTTTGTTTAAAAAAATCTAAAATGTTTATGAATCAGTGACATATCTAAGCAGTTAGGATTAAGCTATTTTTGTCATGTTGGTGCAATTCAAATGCAGTTTGTTGCAGGAACTGTGTATTCTTATCACAGTGCCTGATACATATTAAGTTATTATAAATGCTTATAATCTAACTAATTTAAGGATACATTTTTGATTTTGTGCTTATAATATAGAGATTTTTCACAAATTAATTTGCAAAGAATAGGACACTTCTGATATATAATTCTGACTTCTTCATCATGTCTTTCTTGGTTCAGTATATGTGTTAAATGTTTGTAACTGATAATTTATCTGTTATATAATTTTTGTTGTCTCTGTAGAAAACATTTATGATCAACAAGTCAAGAATCCTTAAATTTAATTTTTCAGTATTTCCTGGTAGCTTTAAATTGGTCATCTGTCATTACTGTAACAAATGCCTCTTTTTTATGAGATTATTATTGTTTTTTTTACTATTGCCCTTTATTATTTTAAGCTGTTTTGTTGGGGGATTATCTGTTTCCCTTCTCTTCTCTGTTTTCTGTTGCCTATGGAATAAACCTAGATTTGCATACTGACTTTCCTTCATAGCTGAAGGCTGTTCTACCTACTTGCAATATCTGTTAACTTGGGTTGGAAATTTAACCATTACATTCCCTGGAGTTTATCATTTTTCATTTATCTTTCCTGCAAGCCTATTAATTAGATTACTTAATGCTTTAGTTTCTTTTTCAACATATCCACAATATCTCTTTATATTCCTTACTACAATATGGCATTCAGACTTTTAAATTTATCATTTTTTTCTAGAAGACCTGTAATCCTCAAATTGTCACTGTAGTTACAGAATTCATGTCTACCTTCAAAGGCGATGTTGTTCTATTGTTTTGATTGCTTGGTCATTTTTCAATCATGTCTGACTCTTTGTGGTCCCATTTGGGATTTTCTTGGCAAAGATACCGGAGTGGTTTGCCATTTCCTTCTCCAGATCATTTTTTAGATGAGGAAACTGGGGCAAGCAGGGTGAACTGACTTGCTTAGAGTCACATAGCTAATAAGTGCCTGAGGCCAAATTTGAACTGAGGTTTTCCTGACACCAAGTCTAGCTTCCTACCCATTGCCCCGCTGAGCTGCCCTCCATTTTTCCTTAAAATTGTCCAAACTCTCTGGTCAATTTTATTAAGCAATTATCACTAAATGATTTTATCTAATTCTTGTTCTAATCTCAGAGAGTATTCTACCTTGTTCTCTCTTTAATCAGAATAGTAAATTCTTCATGACTATCTAAGGTGTTTTAAGACATATACTGTTAACTTCTACCCCTGAGGGACATTAAAATTAATTCCTTTGTATTGCTTTCAATTCAGGCATTTTAAAAGAGAACTGTATGGAAATCATACATTAGTATGCTTCTACAACCAATTAAATGTTTCTTTTTTTCCCTTGTGTTTCATGAATAAATGACTACAATTAAACTGACATCCTTTTATCTGGATTCTTCATTGAATTTTCTGTCTCTCCTTCAAGTTGGACACTTATTTTAAAAGTAAAGAAAGGGTGTATACTAATATCTACAGACCAGAATATACTACTAATCTATTAGTAAAAATTATATTAAAAAGTTAGTTGTGAAATGCAATTTTTATCAGCTTAAACAATACCAAGTGTCTTAATTTAGGTGTCAAAATGTGGAAATGCTGACCAACATGATGAGATAGTAAATATTTAGAAATGCAAATATATTTTCATGCATCAGTAAGTAACCGGCAGAGAGGATATAAAAACATAAAGTCTTGGTTGAAACAAAAATAATGTTGCGATCAGATTAAAGCATAAGCAGGATCCTCACTTTGATACTTCAGAGAGATTTGGTCCCATTTAAATGGACTCTCTTCAGTGATGGAGATCTTAACCCATCCATAAACTCTCTTCCGTTGAAATTATTGTCCATGTCTCCTGAAATCTTCCATTAAGGATCTAATGAAGGCATTGGAGACTTTTGTCTAGGTCCTTTAATATTCAGGTTTTCAAATTTGTTCCTTTCTACATTTCTGTTTTTCATCATATATTTCCTGAATAATAACTTTTACACTGTTTCTTATAAGAAAAGCTCCATTGCTAATACACTCAACTTGCCATAGAAATAACAGCGACAATAGCAAGCAATTAAGTAGCATTTAAGGTTTGTAAATTATTTTTTAAATGTTATCTCACTTTATTTAATAACGGTTTTGGAGGTAGGTGCTATTATCTCCACTTCACAGATGAGGAAACTGAGGCAAGGAGGGGTTAAGTGACTAGCCCAAGTTCTTGCAGCTATTAAGCATATCTGAAGTAGGTTTTCAATTCAGATCCTCCAGATTCCAATTTTAGCATTCTGTTTCTTGAACCCCTACCTGCCTCTAAAAATGTTACATGCATCTTTCCTGATACTCCTTGGATAATCTGTAATCCTGTTTAATTGAAGAATATGGTTTTTTGTGGTTTGCAATTGTGACAGAATATCAACTTAAAAAGTTTGTTTTTTGTTTCATGACAAAACTTTTTATGATTGAAAGTGTGTATATTTTTAAATGCAACTCAACTTTTTCTAGAAGGATGAAGTTGATTTAAAATCATTTGCATATCTGTCTGGGTTATAGGAATTTTTTATTCCTTCACTCTTACATTGTCCTATTATCTTTTGAGTAATAGTAAATCTCACTAAGGAGAATATACAAAATGGTAGGGCTCGATGCAGTCAGAATCACTGTAAAAATTATTCATTATTTTACAGACTGCATCTCCACTCTTGACTGGAGAAATGCAACTTGAAACAGCTCTAAGCTACCAACTCACACTTATCAGATATCTTGGCTAATGTGACAAAAAAAGGAAAATGATAAATGTTTCAGGGGATGTGGGAAAAGTAGAACACTAAAGCACTATTGGTAGAGCTGTGAACTGATCCAGTTCTGGAGAGAAATTTGGAATGCTATACAATGGCATATAAAACTGTATATACCCCTTGATTTATCAATACCACTGCCTTTATCCATTGTCTGTATAACACTGTCTATATCCCAGAGAGATCCAAAAGAAGGGGAAACAGACCTATTTGTACAAAAATATTTATAGCAACTCTTCTGGTGTTGGCTAAGAATTGGAAATTGAAGGGATACCCATCAATGCGGAATGGCTAAACAAGTTATACTGTATGGCTGTGATGGAATATTATTGTGCTATAAGAAATGACAAACAGGATGGTTTAATAAAAATATGGAAAGACTGAAGCCAAGTGAAGTGAGCAGAACTAGGTGAACACTGTACACAGTAACAGCAATATTATATGATGAAGAACTGTCAATGACTTAGCAATTCTCAGTAATGCAGTGATCCAAGACAATCCCAAAGGACAAATGCATGAAGCACACTGTCTCCTTCCAGAGAAAGAACTGATATTGTTTGAATATGAACAGAAGAGTGCTGTCTTTTACTTTCTTTTGTTCTTTCTCTTTCTTTTAATTGAGTCTTCTTGCACAAAATGATGACTGTGGGAATGTTTTGACTGAAAAAATTGCATCTCCTTATTTCATCCAGGCTGAAGGTTCAAAAGTTACTCACAAACTCAATCCCCTACTGTTTTTCATGAGAGCTTTTATCTGCTCTTCTTTGTTTCTCCTTAGAAAATCTGGTATAAACTTATTTTGGAGACCTTGCTCAACTTAATGTAGACTGTCTATCAGCATATCATCATACTGCACATCAGAAAGCTCAAGAGCTCTGCTAGCCTCAACTTCTCTGGTGACTGGGATGACTGGTGTAGGTCACCATGTTAGTCAATACCACTTGTAAAAAATCAAGAGTAAAGAAGATGCGTTAAATGGATTTATATCATGAAATACAATTAGAATGGTGAAATAAAGTCAACTATTAGGAATGCCTCACTTTTCCTTCTAAAATAGATTTTGCTTATACCTTTTTATAGTATTTTCCTTATAATATTTTTCACCATATATCATTAGAATTTGTTTTCCTTTCCAGAAGTTATGTTTGCAGACAATGTGGGTGAAATACAGACTGTCTTTTGCAGAATCAGGTAGATTTAAAAGTGGATAAATGAACATGACCAAACAATACTCATTAATGGATTTATGCCAACTTTGAGGGAAGTACGTAGCTAGATATAGAATGGGAAATCTGTCCTTGGTCCTTAAAGCATAGATTTTGAGCTGGAAGGAACTTTGGAAGTCACCAAGTATAATTTTCTAGTTTTTGTAGATTAAGAAACTGAAGCTGAAAAAAGTTTAAAGAACTTGCTTAGAATCTCACAATTAGAAAATATCTGAGGCAGCATGTGAACTTGGTTCTTCCTGATTTCAGGTTCAATTCTTGATGTACTAATGCTACTTTTCTCCCATATTTTTGTTGGTGTTCAGTTTTTTCAGCTGTGTCCAAATGTCTATAACTCAACTTAGGGTTTTCTTGGCAAAGATACTGGAATGGTTTGCTATTTCCTCCTCCAGCTTATTTTACAAATGAGGAAATTGATGCAAGGAGGGCTAAGGGACTTGCCCAGAGTCACACAACTAGTCAATATCTGAGGCCAGATTTGAACTCAAGACTTCCTGACTTCAGATCCGCTTTCTATCCACTATACCACCTAGTTGCCCTTTCTCCCACATAGATGCAGACCTATCAGACATGTAGATAAAATGGACTTTAGAGACAAAATGAACATGTTGTATGATATACTGGATAGTATTACGTTTCTTTGTCTATGTCTATATCCGTAATTGATTGAGATAATTATGATGATAAATAATAGTTATCATTTCTTTAGCACTTACCCTAAGGGTTTGCTAAGGGTTTGCCAGTTATTTTCTTCCATAATCTTCTGGTGGTACGTGCCACAGTCATCTCCTTGTTACATATTAGGAACCTGAGCCAAGCAGAAAGTTAAGTGACTTGCCCAGGGTTATACAGCTAGTGAGTGTCTGATGCCAGATATGAACTTCTAGCCCAGTACGGTATCCACTGCACCAGCTGGCCTCCTGTTAGAACTAGCTAGAGTCATCATCATCATTATTAATGTTTTTTTGAAATGTAAGGTTCTTTGGATTCCAAAACTAACCTTAAAATATAGGTGAGAGGCATGGTTAGACAATAACTTTAAGAAATATCTAGGGGCCTTAATGAGGTTAATATGAATCAACTATTTGTTGTTACTATAATTAAAAAAAATCACAATATTCTCATAGGCTGCATTGAGAATCTTGCTGCGTAGAATAAGGCAGGAAATAGTTCCGTTGTTAGACTCTATCTCAAATATTATTTCAAATTTTGCAAGGGCCACAATATTATAAAGAGAAAGAACTTCGAAAAATATTAGAACTTTAATCAAAGCAATGATAAAATATGAGTCTAGACTACTAAATATAAAGCATACTACTAACTTCCTGCTAGAGAGATGATGTAATTAATATGCAGCAAGAAAAACATTTTGGGTCATTTCCAATGTGGGAATTTGTTTTGCTGAACTATGCATGTTTGTAATGAAAGTTTTTTTTTTTTGTTGTAGTTGTTGAATTGAGGGGAGGCAGTAAGAGGAACAGATGCAAAAAAAAAAATAAACCATGTAAAATAAATATTTTTTTAAAATATTACCTTCAGTCCTAGTAATTGTACTTTAATATCTAGCATGTATTTAATGATAGCTAGCATTTATGTAGTACTATAAATTTTTCAAAGCAATTTACAAACATTATTTTATTTTAGCCTCACAATAATCCTGAGAGGTAGGTACAACTTTTATCCTCTTTACAAATGTAGAAACTAAGAGAGACATAAATTTAGTGATTTTCCCTTGATCGCATCACTGGTAAGTTTCTTTGAGTGGAATTGAACTCAGGTCTTCCTGACTCCAGGTTCTGTGCTCTATCTACTCTTTCATCTACCTACCTATTTGTACTATTTATAATAAAAACATGGAGAAGGTGGGACATGTGAAAAAGAGGATGGGCAAGAGGAGACGGCTAGAGATTATGCGATCTACGGATCAATCAAAGGAAGTAGGGAAATCTAACACTGAGAAAGAAGACAGGCAAAATGGCATAGTTCTCTTCTGATATTAGAACTGTCATATCAAAGGTGAATTAGACTTATTATTTTATCTTCAGACTGGAACTTAAAGACCTTATCCCCATCTTTCCAGTTATTTCACATTACTCTTCTTTACTCTCCATTCTTATTGCTCTCCATTTCATACTACCCCATGTTACCTTCCATTCTAGTTACACCAGTTATTTCCCACTAACAATATTCCATACCCTATTTCCATCTATTTTTATAAATTGTCCAACAAGTCATGAATGTACTCTTTCCTTTCCTCCATCTCATAGAAGTTGCTATTGAAATGAATCATCCCTTGCTTCATTTTTACATATGGACTGTGCCTAATTAGTTGTCATGTTAAACATATATATTCTTCTATGGAAGATATTTTTCTGTGAAAATTTAATAAAAATATCAGTCAGAAAATAATCAGGAGCTTATTTCAAGTCACCACTTGTATGCCACTTCCCAAACAAGTCCTTTTGTCAGCTTCTTAGACCAGTTATGAATATATTCTCCTTCTTTAAATCGGAGTGTATTATTTTGTATATTTTTATTTATCCCTTTACATACACGTAGTTATTAATACCACCTCTAATAGATTATTAGCTCATCAAGGTCAGGAAATATTTAATTTTTGCCTTACTATCCTCAGTAACGAGCATAGTAACTTGAATGTGATACTCTGTGGTTTTTCAGTGGTGTCCAACTGTGACTCAATTTGGGGTCTTCTTGCAAAGTTTGTTGCTTCCTTCTCTGGCTGATTTTACTGATGAGGAAGCTGAGGCAAACAGGGTGCAGTGATTTACCCAGGGTCACACAGCTAGCAAGTGTCTGAGGCCAGATTTGAACTCAGGACAATGAGTCTTTCTGACTCCGGGTCCAGCACTTTAACCATCGTACCACCAATAATAAGTACTTAATAAATGTTTGCTTAATCCCAGAAGACAGAACCAAGAGCATTGAGTGAAAAATATAAGGAGATACATTTAGGTTTACATAAGTAAAAACTTACTTCCTAACAATTAGATCTTTATAAAAGTAGAATTAGCAGCCTTAGAAGTAATGGATTGCTCAAGAATGTGAGGGAAATTCATGAGAAAAAAAATATGAAGGAAAGTGGCTTAGTATTACCAGATCTCAAACTATGCAACAGTATCATAATCATCAAAACAATCTGGTACTAGCTAGAGAGATGGACCAGTGGAATAGATATTACCACAGTAGTAGAAGTCCATAGTAATCTCATGATTGATAAATGCAAAGATCCAAACTTTTGAGCAGGAGCTCACTAGCTGACAAAAATTTCTGGGAAAATTGGGAAAATATTTGGCAAAACAAGCTATAGACCAGCTTCTTGCACCACATACCAAGAAAAGGTCAAAATGCGTACATAATTTAGACATAAGGGGTCATATCATAAGCAAGGAGAGCAAGGAATATCTTGCTTGTCAGATCTCTGGATAAGGGAAGAGATGGAGAGCACTACAGGAAGCTTTGTATAAACAAATTCAATGCAGCTGAGATTAGAAGGAAAACAGCAAACTCATTTCTGAAATATGAAGAGAACTGAGTCAAATCTATAAGAATACAAGCCATTTCACAATTGATAAATGGTCAAAATGTATGGACATGTAGAAGAATTCAAAGCTATCATAAACATATGAGGAAATGCTCTAAATTACTACTGATGAGAAATGCAAATTAAAATAACTCTGAGGTCTCATGCCTACAAGATTAGCTAACATGACAGAAAAAAATGTGGGAGGGGATATAGAAAAATTGGGACATTAATGAACACTTGGTGAAGTTATGAATTGAGCCAATTTTTCTGGAAAGCAATTTGGAAGTATGCCCATAAGGCAATCAAAGTGGGTATACCCTCTGATTGAGAAATAACACTACTAGATATGTATTCCAAAGAGATTAAAAAGGATGTGCAGAGTATCTTCATGTACAGAAAATATTTATAGTACCTCTTTTTATGATGGTAAAAAAATGACACTTGAGGGGGTGCCCATCAATGGGGAATGGTTGAACAAGCTGTGGTATGTGATTTTTGATGGAATACTATTGTAATATAAGAAATGATGTACAGAATGGTTTTAGAAACCTGAGAATACTTACATAAACTGATGCAAAGTGAATTGAGCAGAACCAGAACCAGAAGAACATTGTACACATTAACAGCAGTGTTGTATGATGATCAGCTGTGAATAACTTAGCTATTTTCAGCAGTACAGTTATTTAAGACAATTATGAAGCATTTATGATGAAAAATGCTATCTACCTCCAGAGAAAGAACTGGGTCTGAATGGACATAGAAGCATAGTTTTTTAACTTTATTTTTCTTGGTGTTTTTGTGTTTTCTTTTGCAGCATTATTAATGTGGAAATATATTTTACGTTACTGCACGTGTATAGTCTGTATAAAATTGTTTGCTTTTTAAGAAGGGAATAGAGAAGGTAGGGAAAAATTTAGAACTCAGAATTTTAAAAATGAGTATTAAACATTCTTTTTACATGTAATTGGGAAAATATTAAATATTGTAATTATCATAAATATTTTATAATTATAATCATTTTAATTATGTTATTTTTCAAAAAAAGAAATACCTGGTAAAGAGAAAACGTAGTTGAGGACAAGATAGCTCAGTAGGAAAGGTGCTTAATAAACTAGTTGACCAAAAAAAGTAATAGATTGATTTCCTTTTACTGGGGACCTCTCATCAAGTCTCTACAGCTGCATCACCACTTTTGTGACGTATTGGACAAGTGATTTTTATTCATTTAGGGACTGGATTAGAAAACCTGAGATCTGAAATTTTCTCTTCCGTTTTGCTATCTTCTGGGTTTCACAGGATCATAATCAGTAATAGAATCTCATTCAACTATACTACAATGAATTGCATTGTTAAAAAATACCTGGGAATTGAGGATCCAACATTTCTTGACAACCTCAAATGAGAAGGCACCCACTATTTCCAGAAGGAGTCCTTTCCACTTCTGGGTGACTCTAGTTATTAGCAAGTCTTTGCCTTACATTAAACCAAAATTTACCACTTTGTAATTTCTTCCGAAAACTCTTCATTCTGTCTTTTGCAGCCAGGCTGAACAATTCCATTACCTCTGGTACATCAGAGCCCTTAAAATAGATAAATGAAGCCAGGATTTTCCCCAAAATCTTTTCTCCAGATTAAGTGCCTCCAGTTCCTTTTTGATTTTTCTATGAGATAAACTCCAGATTTTTCACTCATCTCTGTGCATTCTGTAACCTATCAATATCCTTCTTAAAATGTAGTCCATACTTGTTACAACACTCATGTGTCACCTCTCAGAGAAGAGAGCAATAGTATTTTCACCTCACTAGATCTGAACTCCTTATTTCTCTAAAATACCCTAGATGTCATACGCTTTATTGGCCAACATGACTTTTTAAACTCTCTTCTACCTTGTTTTCTTTCTATTTATATTTCCCTCTCAATGCTTTATTTCTATATCACTAATATTTCACCCCACCAGTGACTCATTTTTACCATTTTACTATAATCCTCTCATTTCCCTGTATTTTGCAAATTATTTTTTATTCTTGTATCTTCATCTATAAGGATAATTTTTTTATGCATAGCAATCTACTTGATAATCTTAACCAATAACATTCCACAGTACTTTAAAAGAAGTACACAATGAACCTCATTGGAAATCAGGCTTCTTTCTGTGATAGCAGATAAAAGTTAAGCAATTTTTATTCTCCCAATACTTCGAAGAAATACATGAGGGCATATTTTTTCTTTTTGTCAGAATGTTGAATTTCCAAATGGCTTTTTTCCTGTCTACTGAAACAAACAACAAAAAGTTATTCAATTTGGGTTAAAATTCACAAGGCTATATTACAGAATTTTATACTAACGGAAGCTCATAAATAATTGGAGGGCACATGAAAAGCAAGTAATTTCTAGTCCAGCAACCTCAAAATGGAAGAACTCCTCAAAATATTATAGTTTGATAATGAATAACATTTTATATTAATTGACCAGATAGATGTATGCTCAGTACCTAGGTTTACTCTATATTTTTCCTTCTGAATTATGGAAGCAAAGTATAGTTAACATCTGATTCACAATTTGTTCTGACCTGACTGCATCAGCATTATTAAATGGTTACTTTGTGTGTTTTGCCTTTCAATAAATCAATCAATTGGTTATCATAACTATTTTCCATTCATTGAAAATATTCACAAGAAAAGTCAAAGAGCCTTTGACTTCTCTGAACTGGAATATTTTTCTAGATTTGAATTCTCTCAACTGTGAATGGATAGTAGTTGACCAAGTTGTTGAAAATTCATACTCATTGTACAAGCATTTTTAAGGGCCTATGATGTACAAAGCTCTATGCTAGATATTTGGGGATGCAAAGCTAAAAATTAAACAATCCTTACATTCAAGCAGCTTACATTGTATTAGGGAAAATTCATGTGGCTAGATAAATAGATACAAAAGGTGTGTGATGTAAAAACATAATCATTTATTGGGAAAGGGAGGGCATTAGCAGCTAAGAGAATCAGAATAGGCATCTTGAAGGAGGTCACACTTAAGAGAAGCTTTCAAGTAAGATTTGAAGGGTCAGTGGCAAGGAAGTAGTATATTGTGGTCAAAGAAAATAGGCTATGCAAAATTAAGGAAGGAAAGGAGACATTATAATGAGTGGTGTACATGGAACAAGAAAAAAACCCATTTGGCTGGAACAGACTGTATGAAGGGAAATAATTTACAATATGCTTGAAAAATAAGGGACGTGCAAGATTTGGAAGATCTACATTTCTAAGTATTGAAAACATCTAAGTTGAGTCAATCTTTTTTCTTTCATCCTGTGGTCAAATACAACTGTAATTATATTCAGAAGGAAACACAGTAGCAGGTGAGCTGACAGACATCTGTGGCACCATGCAGCACAATCTACTTCCAACCCATACCTTTACCACCACCCCACTCAGTTCAGCACCAGGTGAGCTGGCAGCCCCCTGAAAAACTAGAAGAAAATGTAAAATATCTCATTGGAAAAACAACTGACCTGGAAAATAGATCCAAGAAATAATTTAAGAATTATTGGACTACCTGAAACCATGATTAAAAGTAAAGTACCTGGAAGTCAGAAATTATCAAAACAAACTACCCTCATATTTCTAGAACTGGGAGTAAAGTAGACACTGAAAGAATACATTAATAACCTCCAGGAAAAAATCCTAAAATGAAAACTCCCAGAAACATTATGACCAAATTCCAGAATTCCCAAGTCATCAGAAAATATTGCAAGTAGTCAGAAAGAAACAATTCAAATATCAGAGAACTACAGTCAGGATTACAGAGGATTTGGAAGCTTCAACCTGAAAGAATAGGAGGGCATGACACAAAGGCAAAAAAGAACATACTGCAAGCAAGAATCACCTGTCTGGTGAAATTGAGGGTAATCCTTCAGGGGAAAAAATAGTCATTCAATGAAATAGGAGGCTTTCAAGTTTCCCTGATGAAAAGACCAGAGCAGAACAAAAAAAATGATTTTTAGTTTCTAGACTCGAGAAGCATTAAAAAGGTAAATATTAAAGAGAACACATAAGGGATTTAGTAAGGCTACAACTGTTTACATTCCTACATAGGAAAAAGAAACTTGTAATTCTTAAGAAATGTATCACTATTAGTGCAGTTAGAAGCATACCTAAACAGAAGGTGTAGTTATAAGGTAACATCAAGGGCACAATATCAAAAAAAAAATTACAGGGTGAGAAAGAGGCTAGCACTGGGAGCAGAAGGAAGGGAGAGATAGAATGGGTTACATTATGTCACATGAAGAGACATGAAAGACCTATCACAGTGGAAGGAAGATGAGGAGGGTGGCTTGTGGGTATCACTTGAACCTTAGACTCATCAGAATTGTCTATTAGAGGATATTGCATACATAATTAGTTCATTATACAAATCTATTATACCATACAGGGAAGTAGGAGAGAAAAAGGGTTGAGCAAAGAGGGAGGGGACTGAGAGAAGAGTGGGCAGATTAGGGGAAGCAAAGAGTAAAAACAAAATAGAATGGAGGGAAATATCCAGTAGTCATAACTCTGAATGTGACTGGGATGAACTCTCCAATAAGACAGATGTGGATTGCTTAATGAATTAAAAACCAGAATCCTACAATATGTTGTTTACAAAAGACTCTTGAAGTAGAGAGACACACATTATAAAAATAAGGGGTTGGAGCAGAATATATTATGTTCCAGCTGAATGTTGAAAAAGAAAATAACAGGTATTAATCCTGATCTCAGTCAAAGCAAACACAAAAATAGATCAAAATAAAAGAGAAAAGTAAGGAAACTATATCTTGCCAAAAGATATCAAAGGCAATGAATTAATATCAATATTAAACATACATGCACAAAGTGGTACAGCATCCAAATTCTTAAAGTTAAATGAGTTCAGGAGGAAATGGACAATAGAACTATATTAGTGGGGAACCACAACTTACCCCTCTCAGAAGTAGATAAATCTAACCTCAAAATAAACATGAAAAAAATTAAGGAGGTGCATGCAATTTTAGAAAATTCAGGTATGACATACCTCTGGAGAAAACTGAATGAGGATAAAAGAGAATATTTCTTTTTCTCAGTGATACATACCACGTACACAAAAAAATGACCATACGTTAGGGAATTAAAAACCTCAAAATCAAAAGTAGAAAGGCAGAAATATTAAATACATTCTTTTTAGATCATTATGCAATAGAAATTACATTCAGTAAAGGGCAGAGGAAAGATTAAATATTAATTGGAAACTAAATAATGTAATCCTAAAGAATAAGTGGATCGAAGAAACAATCAATAATTTCACTAAAGAGAATGGTAAGTCAGTATACCAAAATTTTTTGGGTGCAGCCAAGGCAGTACTTAGAGGAAAATTTATTTCTCCAAATTCTTACATCAATAAAATAGAACAGATCATTGAATTGGACATGCAACTAAAAGAACAATTTGAAATAGAACAACATTAAAAATCCTGAACTGAGTCCCAAATAGGAAATCCTGATAACCAAAGATGAGATTAATAAAAATGAAAGTAAAAAAAAAACTATTGAGCTGATGTATAAAAGTAGGAGCTGTTTTATGAAAAAAAAATCCTTATAAGAGAGACAAATCATTGACTAATTTGATTTTTTTAAAAAATGAAAGAAGAAACCCTGATTTCTAGTATCAAAAATGAAAAGAATGAATTTATCGCGAAATGAAGAGGAAATTGAAGGTATCATTTGGAATTATTTATCCCAATTAGATGCCAATAAATTAGATAATGTAAATGAAATCAATGAATATTTATGAAATGGTAAATTCTCAGATTAACAGAAGAAGTAGAATACTTAAAAAACTCATCTGAAAAAAAAAGAATTTAAAGAAGCCATTAATGAACTCCTTAAGAAAAATATCTCCAGAGTCAAATGGTTTCACAAGCAATTTACATCAAATATTTAAAGAATTTATTCTATTACTATATAAATTATTTGAAAAAATACATGAAGAAGGAATACTACCAAATTTTTTTATAGCACAAAAATCGTGCTAATACCTAAATCAAGAATAGCTAAGATAAATAAAACTTATAGACCAATTTCTCAAACAATGATTGTTGTAAAAATTGTAAAGAAAGTACTAGTAAAGACGTTACAGTGATATGTTAGAAGGATTATAAACTGTGATCGGGGGGAAGTATACTAAGTATACAAGACTGGTACAATATTAGGAAAATTATCAGCATAATTACCCATATCAATAAAAATTAACAAATCATATGATTATCTCAATAGATGCAAAAATAGCTTTTGAGAAAAGCTCCTCGAGCTCCTTTTATAAACAATATCTACCATAGGGATAATTAGAACTTTTCTTAAAATGATAAGCAATATCTATCTAAAATCATAGGCAAGCATTTTCTGTAATGAGCATAAGCTAGAGGCCTTCCCAGTAAGATCAAGGGTGGAACAAGGTTGTACATTATCACTATTACTATTTAATAATAATTGTTAATGCCATTATTTAATGGCATACCAGAAATACCGACTATAGCAATAAGAGAGGAAAAAGAATTTGAAGGAATTAAAATGGGCAGTAAGAAAATAAACCTATCACATTTGCAAATGATAAGATGATATAATTAGAGAATCCCAGAGAATCAAGTAAAAAACTGCTTGAAATAATTAACAGCTTTAGCAAAATTGCAGGAAATAAGATAAACCCATGTAAATCATTGGCATTTCTTTATGAGCAACAAAGCCCAGCAGCAAGAGATAGAAAGAGAATTCCATTTAAAATAAATATAGGCAATAAAAAATACATGAAAGTCTACCTGCCAAGACAAACCTAGGATGTTTACAATTACAAAATACCTTTCACACAAATAAAGTCAGATCTAATCAACTGGAAAAATGTCAGTTGTTCATGGGTAGGTCAAGCCAATATATTAAAATGACAGTCCTGCCTAAATTAATTTACTTATTTAGTACCATACAAATCAAACTACCGACAAATTATTTTGATAGAGGTAGAAAAAATAACAACTATATTCATCTGGAAGAGCAAAAGGTCAAGAATATCAAGTGATTTAATGGGGAAAAAGGTGAAAGAAGATGATCAAGCTTTACCAGATCTAAAAATATATTATAAAGAGATAATCATAAACCGCTACTGGCTAAGAAATATAGTGGTGGATCAGTGGAATTGATTAGGTACACAAAATATAGTAGAAAATGACCATAGTAATATAGTATTTGATAAACTTAAAGACCCCAACTTCTGTGATAAGAGTTCACTATTTGACAAAAATTTGGAGGAAAACTGGAAAACAATATTTTGTAACTAAGTATAGAACAACATTTTACACCATAGATAAGGATAAGTTCAAAATGAGTACATGATTTAGACATAGGAGAGCAAAAACTAATTTACCTCTCAGATCTATGGAGAAGGGATGAATTTAGAAGCAAAAAGATATAGAGAATGTTACAAAATATAAAGTTGATAATTTTGAATATATTAAAAATTTCTGGGAGGGAAGGGGCTGAGCAAAAATGTTGGAGTAAGACCACAGACTTTCTAGGGCTTTCCCCCTAAATCCAGCCAAATACCTGTACAAGATGACTCTAAACAAATTCTGGAGCTGCAGAACCCACAGAATGACAGAATGAAGCATATCTCCAGTCCAAGACAGCCCAGAATGTCTTGGGGAAGTGTCTGTCATGCCATGCTAGGAGCAGAGTGCAGTGCAGTGTGGGCTGTGCCAGCACAGACAGAACCTAAGCAGGTCTTGGGGGGACTGAATCTCAGGCACCTGTTGTGGTTTCTAGATTTATGAACCCCAAAAATCCAGGGACAAATTTGAAGGTCAGTGGAAAAAACCTGTGGCATCTGTGTGAGAGAGTAGAGTGATTGGACCCTAGCTCCAGGATGGCAGAGAGGGTTGAAGAGTCTATGGCAGCACCAACAGGGACAACAGCAGCAGGGGCAACAACAGTAGTGACAGAGACTATTTTTGATGCTCTAGGCCCACAAATTGTGGGCAGATTGAGAGACTAACCTTACACCACCTCCCACTGGAAGCAGAGAACTACCTTAACAAAGAGCTCAAAAGTCAAGTAAATGGCTGGGAAAATAAGTAAAAACAAGAAAAAGAGTCACACTATAGAATCTTACTTTGGTGACAAGGAAGACAAAAGTATACAAACAGAAGACAACAAAGTCAAAGCACCTCTATCCAAAGACTCTAAGAAAAATATTAATTAGTCTCAGGCCATGGAAGAGTTCAAGTAAGAGAAGTAGAGTAAAAATTGGGAAGGGAAATGAGAGTGATGGAAGAGAATCATGAAAAACGAGTCAACTACTTACAGAAGGAGATGGAAAAAGTGCTGAAGAAAATAGCACTTTAAAAAATAGAGTAATAGCAATTGGCAAAAGAGATCCAAAAGGCCAAGGGGGAGAAGAATGCCTTAAAAAGCAGAATTGCCCAGATGGAAAAGGAGATCCGAAAACTCACTGAAGAAAATAATTCCTTAAAGATTAAAATGGAGCAGATGGAAGCTAATAACTTTGTGAAAAATCAAGAAAATAGAAAACAAATCCAAGGGAATGAAAAATAGCAGACATAGTGAAATATCATATTGGAAAAAAAACTGACCTGGAAAATACATCCAGGAGGGACAATTTAAAAACTATTGGATTACCTGAAAACTGTGATTAAAAAAAACAGCCTAGACATCATTTTTCAAGAGGTTATTAAGGAAAACTGCCCTGTTATTTTACGACCAGAGGGTAAAATAGATATTGAAAGAATTCACCAATCACTTCCTGAAAGAGACCCAAAAGGAAAGCTCCTGAAGATGGTGAAGTAGAAGAATAAACTGTAAGAGCTCTCCTCCCAAAGCCCATAAAATATGTGTGAACATGACTCTAAACAAATTCTAGAACAGAATAAGCCAGAAAAGGACAGAGTGAAAGAGATTTCCAGGCCAAGGCAGCCTGGAAGATAAACAGGAATGGTCTGTTGCACTTTGCTCAGAGCAGAGCACAGCCCAGCCTTGGCCACAGGGACAGGCCCAGAGCAGGCTTGAGGATGCCACTGGCAGCAGCTGTGGTTCCCAGATCCCTTGACCCAAAAACACAAGAGACAGCCTCAAAGGTCAGTGAAAAAGCTCTTTCACCTAGCTGAGAAGGGAGCAGTGTCCTTCTGGCCTAACGCTGGCTCCAGGTGGCCCCAGGTGGTGGCAGTGTCCATTTTTGTTGCCTTCAGCCTAAAACCCCTGGGGGAATCGAGCTGCTGATTTGAGTTTCAGCCCTGAGTGGCAGCTCGGGGGTGAGGAGGAATGCTGGTCTGGTGGAGCTGGTGGAAGCTCTGGAGAGGGAATTCCATGTGCAGATCCTAGCCAGAAAAGCTTACAATAGCTCCCAGACCTGAGTGAAGGCCAGAAGAGGAATGAACTCCTCTCCCTTGATTGTGCAACTTTGGAGGAACTGAGAACTTACAGGTCCCCAGAGTATGCCCTCCTCTTGCAAAAGGACTCAAAATTCAAGTAATAGACTGAGAAAATGCCCAAAAAGGGGGAAAATAACACTATATAAAGTTACTTTCTTGGTGAACAGGTAATTTCTTCCATCTTTTCAGATGAGGAAGAACAATGCATACCATCAGAGGAAGACATAAAAGTCAAGGGTTCTGCATCCAAAACCACCAAACTAAATATGCAATGGTCTCAGGCATGGAAGAGCTCAAAAAGAAGTTTGAAAATCAAATAAGAGAGGTGGAGGAAAATTGGAAAGAGAAGTGAGAGCAATGCAAGAAAATCATGAAAAACTAGTGAACAGCTTGCTAAAGGACACACAAAAAATGCTGAAAAAAATAACACCTTTAAAAATAGACTAACTCAATTGGCAAAAGATGCCCAAAAAATCAATGAGCAGAAGAATGCTTTAAAAAGCAGAATTAGCCAAATTGAAGAGGAGATTCAAAAGCTCACTGAAGAAAATAGCTCTTTAAAAATTAGAAGGGAGCAGTTGGAAGCTAATAATTTTATGAAAAACCAGGAAATTACAAAACAAAACCAAAAAAATTGAAAAATAGAAGACAATGTAAAATATTTCATTGGAAAAACAACTGACCTAGAAAAAAGATCCAGCAAATATAATTTAAAAATTATGGGATTTCCTGAAAGCCATGAACAAAAAAAAGAGCTTAAACATCATTTTTCATGAAATTATCAAGGAAAATTGCCCTGATATTCTAGAACCAGAAGGTAAAGTAAATATTGAAAGAATCCACCAATCATCTATTGAAAGAGATCCAAAAAGAACAACTCCTAGAAGTATTGTAGCAAAATTCCAAAGCTCTCAGGTCAAGGAGAAAACTTTACAAGCATCGGGAAAGAAACAATTAGAGTATTGTGGAAATTCAATCAGGATAACTCAAGATCTAACAGATTCTACATTAAGGGATCAAAGGACTTGGAATATGATATTCCAGAAGTCAAAGGAACTAGGATTAAAACCAAGAATCACCTACCCAGCAAAACTGAGTATAATACTTCAGTGAAAAAAATGGCAGTTCAATGAAATAGAGGACTTTCAAACATTCTTGAGGAAAAGACTGGAGCTGAATAGAAAATCTGACTTTTAATCACAAGAATCAAGAGAAGCATGACAAGGTAAACAGGAAAGAGAAATCATAAAGGACTTACTAAAGCTGAACTGTTTACATTCCTACATGGAAAGATAATATTTGTAACCTTTGAGATTTTTCTCAGTATTAGGGTAGTTGGAGAGATTATATACATATAGATAGTGGGTATAGGGTGAGTTGAATAGGTTGGGATGATATCCAAAAAAATAAAATTAAGGGGTGAGAGAAGAAAATACTTGGAGGAGAAAGGAAAAAATGGAATGGGACTAATTATCTCACATAAAAGAGGCAAGAAAAAGTTTTTTCAAAGGTGGGGAAGAAGGGGGAGGTGAGAGGAAAAGAGTTAACCTTACTCTCATTGCTTTTGACTTAAGGAAGGAATAACATACACACTCAATTTGTTATGAAAATCTGTCTTACATTATAGAGAAGTAGAGGGGAAGGGAATAAGTGGGGGGATGATAGAAGGGAGGGCAAATGGGAGGAGATGGTAATTAGAAATAAACACTTTTGAGGAGGGATAGGGTCAAAAGAGACTAGAATAAATGGGGGGCAGGATAGGATGGAGGGAAATATAGTTAGTCTTTCACAGTATGACTGTTGTGGAAGTATTTTGTATAATTATACATGTATCACCTATATTGAATCGCTTACCTTCTCAGTGGGGATGGATAGGGAGGCAGGAAGGGAGAGTAGTTGTAACTCAAAGTTCAAAAAATAATGTTAAAAATTATTTTTACATAGAGGAGATGGGGATATGAGAAGGGAGGGATGTGATAGGGAGGACAGACTGGAGGAAGTAGTATTCAGAATGCACTCTTTCTTGGGGTGGGGGAAGGGAAAGAGATGGGGAGAAAATTGGGAACTCAAAATCTTGTGGAAATGTTTGTTGAAAGCTAAAAGAAATTAGTTAAAAATTTTTGAAGCAAACAAAACCAATGCAATCAAGATAGAAGGAAAGCAGAAATCTTGGAAACAATCTTTACATGAAATATTTCTGATAAAGGATTCATTTCTGAAATTATAGATAGCTGAGTCAAATTCATAAGAATACAAACCATTCTCCAAATGATAAATGGTCAAAGGATATGATCAGGCAGATTTCACATAAAGAAATCAAAGCTATCTGTAGGCATATGAAGGAATACTCTAACTCACTATTGATTTAAAAAATGCAAATTAAAACAACCCTGAGGAAAATGATAAATGTTGGAGATGATATGAGAAAATTGGGTTAGTAATGCACAGTTGGTAGAGTTGTCAAGTAATCCAACCATTCTGGAGACCATTTTGGAACTATGCCCAATGCAGTTTTAAAAAATGAATGTTTAAAAAATGCCCACATGGAATTGGAAAATATTAAATACTATTAAAAATTATATTCCAAAGACTGTCCAAGGTTACTGGGACTATTTCTAGCTGTTGTGGCAGAATAGATTTGCACCTATTATTTATTATTTACCTAGAAGGAGGGCATATTGTTATTATCCTTTGAGATTAACATGGCTTAGAGGTCCCAGACACCTAAAGTACCTTCATAATTCTTCTATCGTAATATTTTTTAAAAGTCCATCTATCTCAGTTATGGTCTCTGGTCCCTGGTCATTATTATACCTTAAGATATTTTACACATTTCAAATCCTCTGTTTTTAATAATTAGATTTATTTGATTTTTTTAAATTTTTGATACCCCTATATATTTTCTTTTAGTCAGAATATGTTTATAATTTCTTATTTTTGAAAGGATTTTTTTAAAGTATTGGCTATTTTTTGCAGATCTTAGAATGCTATAGTTAAAAACAAAAGTAAATTATTGATGCCATTAAGACATTATTGTGCTAGACAGATGGGAACATATACACATATTAACACTGTTGCAATATAGTATCTTTCTCTATTTGAATTTTTTCTTGAAAGGAATGATTCTTTACAGATACTCATTGATACTGATACTTTATTTTTTTTAATATTTATTTATTTATTTTTAGTTTTCAACATTCATTTCCACCCTCCCCTCACCCCATAATGAACACCTTGCATTCTGATTACACCTTCCCTCAATATAACCTCCCTTCTATCCCACCCCTCCCCTTATCCACATCTTCTCTCTTTTCTTGTAGGGCAAGATAGATTTCTATGCTCCATTACCTGTAGTTCTTATTTCCTAGTTGTGTCCAAATATAATTCTCAACATTCATTCCTAATACTTATTTTTTCATAGTTTGAAAATCTATTTCTCACTTATGAGCATTTCAATGTGCATTTATAAACATTTTATTATTTAATAAAAACTATCCTAACATGTATAAAATGCTAGTCCATTATATCCATACATTGTATTCCTGGCTTTTTTATTTTGTTCTTTTGACTAATTTTTCTATTCTTTTTATACTACAAGTACTGTAAGAAAAAATACTTAATTGCTATTTTAAAATGTGTCAATTTTACTAGTAGTAGTCCCTCTGTATTTTATTTTCTATATTTTTAAGTCTTATATACAAATTTTTCCATATTAATTTTTAATAATTTAATTTAATTCATTAAAATGATGTTAATATTTTGATTGGTATAATATAAAATCTGTAAATAATGTGAGGAAGTGATGCTATTCTTACTGTATTTCCTCAAACTAATCATGAGCCAGGGGCATTTTTCCTACAGTTCTTACGTGATTTTTTGCTGACATCATTTTAAAGTTTTCTTGTGTATTTCAAAGGTATAACTTGTTATTTTTACAGAAAGTATATTTGTACCTATAATTGTCTCTTGATTCTTAATGATGCCATATAGAAATAAAGTAGTATTTTTTGGCTGGATTATCTTATTATATTCTAGTACCTCACTAAAGTTATTAATTATTTGTTTTTGTTTTTGCTTGCCTTGAGTTTTCAAGGTATACATTCATGTTGCATGCAAATAGAGACATCTTAATTGACTGAGCTCATTCTTTTTTATGCCTTACTGCTTAAATTTCTACAAGCATATTAAATAGTAATAGTAAATTTTCTTTTAAATATTTTTTAAAGAGATTTTTTTTAGAGTGTTTATTGCATATAATAGCTCGTAGCATCAAATTTGTGTTTTATCTGATTTATACAATACTCCTTTCATGAATAAAGTTGAATTTTCCTATGGAAAAAGTTAATGTCAACATACTTTATATTTTATCATACAGTCTTTATTTTGTCTTTTCCTGATTTAATTTACTATATTGATTATTTTCTTTATGTTAAACTGCAGATCAAGTTGGATATTATTAATATTCTACTGTATCACACTTGTGAGGATTTTGATTAGAATAAAATGTTCATTCTTTCCCAGCTTGTCTGCGTTAGACTTAGGTACTGCCACCATATTTGTCTTGTGAGAAAGACTTTGTTTTGAAATAATACATATGATATTGGAGTTACTTGTTATTTAGATTTTGGAAGAAATTCATTTATGAATACATCTTAGCCTTGTGCCTTATTGCAAAGTAATTTTTGATGGCCTGTCTGTTTTCCTCCAGAGATGGACCTATTTGGTTAATTTTAATTATTAATTTTATCTCTTAAAATCTTCCTTGGTTAATTATAATTTTTGATCTTTCCATTTTCCTACATTGTAGTCCATATTTGAGTTGCACCACAACTGTTAAAAAAAAAATTTCCCCATCGCAATTTTAAATTCCTAATTCATTGCTCTGGACCCACCTAGTGACGACTTTTAAAATGCATTCCCTTAGTGTATATGCTTTATATTACATGCAACATAATTTTTATCATATCTGAAATATAAGAATAGACAATATTGTAAAAATCATTCCAGAATCTCTAGGATATCTGGTTCCCCTCCCGTATTATGCAGTATATAACAAAAAAATAGTAAATATATGACTATGGGTTAAATTCTAACAAAGCTACTAAAAAGTATGATATTATTCTTTTCCACATCATTCATTCATAAGGTAAATAGATAAATATGTGGAGGCTACATTCTAACAGCCAAGATTTTTAAAATTGAATTTTTATGTCCTATTTTATAAATAACATGTTTATATTTATTAATATTTCATCTTTATGCATAACATCAACAACAACCTTATTGAATATCTGGTAAATATTCACCTTTATATATGCAAAAGATTTAAAATTAGAACTGAGTAAGATACGTAGGTTACAAAAATGGTGTAGCAAACATAAATTGTTCTAGTTCTTGAATTAGTTAAAAATCAAGGGATTTAGAAGAAGATAAATGTATTTGTTAATTTCATTGACATTTAACTCAGCATTAAGGATTGGTTTAAGTCACAAGTAATCATTCTTTGAGTTAATTTTTTAAATTAGATATTCAAAATGTTTTAAGTTCTAAATCAACTTAAACACTATTCAGCCTATGAAAAATAAGTAGCATGAAAATTTTCAGAAAAATTGATCTGTTTGAAAAATTGGTTTGTTTCTGTACATGTGTACATAAGCACACATAGAGAAGAGGCAGCATGCTAGATATGAAGTCAGAAAGACCTGATTTCAAGTATTACCTCTGATACTTAATATGTGACCGTTAGCAAAGCTCATAGCCTTACTGAGCCTGTTTCCTCATGGGAAAGTGGAGATAATCTCAATAGTCCCTTCTGTGGATATTGTTATAAATTTGAAATAAGATTGTTTTATATGTATATGTGTGTGTTTACATATACACAGACATATATTATCATGCCTTGGAAACAAAAAAATTTATCATTGTCAGTTATCAGTATAGAAATAAACTTTCTGAAGATATCAATGGATCTACAACCTCCTTTATTGGGTACTTCCTCCAAAGAATAACCAATCCATGCCTTGTCATCCCATGTAACAATTGACCATTTCCTTTCATGTATTCTTTTTTAAATATATTGTTTTATTGACAATTTTGTTTTTATATTAACTTTTGAAGATTTTTTTAAAGTAGTTCAACAAAACCAAACAACATATCGCCAAGGCTAATATGACTAAGACATGTACCCCCAGTGTTCTTACCTTGGCAAGGAAGGGGGAGAGGTACATAATTCCTTTTTTTTGCCTTGGGGTCAAACTTGGCCATTTTAATTACATAACATTCAGTTTTTCTTTCTTACCCCTTCTACTTTTTTTCTTACTTCTTTTCTTTTCTTTCTTTTTTCTTATTTCCTTCTATCCTTCCAGATTGCACTGTTCTAGTCATTGTAGAGATTATTTTCCTGATTCTACTGTTTTCTGCCCCAGTTCCTGGTTTCCTGTTTCTTTTCATATTTCTCAAGCTTCACTTTGTCTGCTGTGGAACAATGATGTTCTACTTTATTTTTGTTTGTCCGAATGGTTGGATCAATTCACAACTCCACCTACGGTACATTGGTATCTGTCCAAGGTCATTTATAATAGCAGAATGGTTATTGTAGTAATCTAAATGAAAAATAATGCAGACTTCATTTTATCATTTTTCTTACTGTTCCAACCCCCATCCTCCATGTATCTGATCTCTCACCATTTTTGAAAATTTTACCTTCACAATACCTTCTACTCCAGCTCTCTCTTTCATTCCTATTGTTACAAAGCTAGTTCAGAACATTGCCCTTATACAGGCATTATAGAATAAGAAATGGAAAACAAAACTATCAGTGCTTGCTATATTAGTATATGTATGCTCAGTAAGACATTAGGGAGAGAATGGATTTGGAATGAATAAACCATCAGGTGACTTCCTAGTTTGGGGGGAGTAGTAGAGTACAAGTCATGCCCCATTTAGTTTCCTCTTCCTTTGACATGTATTCAAGATGCATTTCTTGTTTCCTCATTTAATTCATCAGACTGTCAATATGATAGCTTCCTATTTGATTGTTTAATCAGTCTTTTTATTTCATTTAAAGCATGTTGTCATTTTGGGGGTTATTTGCTCTTCTTTGTAATTAGATGTGGTAATTGGAATGCCCTTTATGCTACAGTGCTATTTCCTTTTATAAGAATTTGCTTCCATTTCTTGAACCAAGTTAAAAATGGGCATCTTTATTAGCACACAAAGCTACATTCGGTTTTTCACAGCCTAGACTCCCATATGGATTAGCTTGAGGGTGATAGTGGGGAATTATTAGTGTCTCCCTTTAATGCAATTTTTTTAAATTGGATGAGATCATTAGAATTTTTTTCTTAGTAAATTGTGGGTTACTTTTTCAGTGAATCAAAATATTCAGGTTGCATATGAACTTCAGCCCTTGGCATAGTGTCACTAATGATTTTTACAGAACCTTGAAATAAAATAAAAGTAAAATCTATCAACAAAGTGGTATAAATGGAATTTTTTTAGAATAAAAGTAAAATGCAATTCATTTTTACTGGAAGAAAAAGGACAACAATGGTAAAAGCATACTTGATCTAGTTTAAACACAATAGGAAGTGACAAGGGAATACACTCATAGGATATGGAGAAATGAAATGTGGACAGAACTTTATATTCAAAAAAAGATTCTTTCTTTACTTAAACTAATACATGGATTTATTTTAACTGCAGAGATGTTTGTTATACGAAGGGTTGTTTAAGATACCAAGTCCCTCATCGCGTACTTTGTCCATCTTCTGGTACTCAGAGAAACCTGACTATCTCACATAGTGCATGCCTACTCCCCTACCCCATTGTGGGTTGCTTCCTCTCTTATGATCTTCCTTTAGACCCCTACTAAACACACTGGACCAAGCCAGAGAAAGTCTGTTATGCACTCCTCGCTGTCAGTCTGAGGTCCTTTCTGCTGCCATCACTATGTAGTATATTGACTTCTGGAGACTGTGTGCTGGTAAGGGTTTTACAATTGGTTCCCTGGAAATAACAACCACCACCACATGAAAAACAACCTGTTGCCAGGATGCACTTTTATGCTTAGTCTGCTTTATTAATCTTTTTCCATCTCTTCCTCTTTTGTTGTTCAGTTATTTTGAAGTCATGTCTGACTCTTTGGGATCTCATTTAATGTTTTCTTGGCAATGATACTGGAGTGATTTGTCATTTCCTTCAGCTCATTTTACAGGTGAGGAGACTGAGGCAGATTGGGGTTAATTGACACACAGTTGGTAAGTATCTGAGGCCAGATTTGAAGTCAAGAATAGTTTTCCTGACTTCAGGATAGGATCAGTGTTCTATCAATTGTGCCACCTGGCCACCTAACACTTTCTTAAGTCACAAAACAGTAAGTTGAGCCCTGATTTGTAACTTAATGATTTTTGAAGGATCAGTGCTCACAGTAAAAATTTAACAATGCTTCTCAAAAGCTAGTATGAACTGATTCCAGCATACTCCATGCAGGTAGGTCAATTTTTCTCTTTTCCCATATCCTCTCTTTTCTGTTTGTGAACTTCAGTATACACATCGATGTCCCCTCAAACAAATGAGCCATCTCAGCTTACATGACCTCTATCTTCTCTCAACCTCTGCTACCCTCAGGGGAAGTCATTATTTAAATCTTGAAATTCTCATGTGATGATTTTGCTTCCATAATCTTACACTCTGAAGTTTCCCTTTCCAATCATAATTCCCGATCCTTCTGCCCACATTTACCAGCTACTTAACTGTACCTATCATCTCCAATATTTTATCATCCATAAAATGTAGCTAATAATATTATCTATCTGATAGGGTTATTGTAAGGTTTAAAAAATAATAAATGTGAAGCAGCATTTTGCAAGTCTTAAGGAACTATATAAATTATCTGTTATTGACCACTTTCCCTTCAGTTGCCTTATGTATTCTATTCTTATACCCTGTTACTCCCCTGTTCCTTTTCTCTCAGGATATTACCTTTCTCTAATTTATTAGAAAAATCTAAGCCATCTATTCTATCTCTCATCTCTCTTATGCTAAAATTCAAAACCCCTATTCATCTTCACTTGTGTAGTCCTCCTGTATACATCTTGGTCAGTAAGACTGTTCTTTCTTATCACTACCCATCTCTCCCTTTCTATCCTTGAGCCTTTCTTTTGTATAAACTTTATCTACTGATGATTCCTTCAACAAGTAGTCTGTTCAATGCCCTACCTCCCCTCCTATCCTATCTCATTGATGTAACAAATGGAAATGTGGTGCACATAGTGATGTGCCACAGTAAATGGTAAACTCCGCCAAGGTAGAGCCAATGGTCTGCTTTCAGTACTCATCCTTCATACTATATCTGCTGCATTTTATATTTACATTTCTTTGGAAATTTCTCACCCCTGATTCAATGACAATGTTTTCCTCTTATTAGCTCTCCTTTACTATCTCCTTTTCTTCTTCCATACCCCAACTATTTTATCCTCAGTTCCCTGTTATTTTTTTCTATATTTATTATCTTGACAAATTCCACAAGAGCTATTCATTCAGATTGCTGATTCTAAAGGAAAAGTACTTTATTTTCCCATCCTATCTATGATGCTTACAACCTGTGAGATGTTGGACAAATCAGTTAATCTTGAGTGTTGTTTCCTTATCTGCACATTTAAAGGAATTTAGGATGGAATAAAATGAGATACTCCTATAACATTTAACAAAATGAGGTTTATTAACCATACCTTAGAAAGGATATAACTGATTTACTTGGGTATAATGTCTTTATTTCTGTATTTTCTGTGGTGACTTACTATACTCAATCCTCTTGGAAGAGCTCCTGACTTCTTGTATGTTGACTTTTTGGTGTAGGTTACCAAGAAGTCTTCATCTCCTGATGGATTGCAGTTCAAGATTGATTTCTTTATCTTTTAAATAAAAAAACTAGCCTAGTCTTTATGAAGTAGAAATTGCTCTTAATGACATACACCTTGGTGCCAAGTTCTAAAGGTTTTTGTTGAGGGCATTCTACCACTGAAAGTATTTTAATATGTGGCACAGTTATTGCTACATATTCTTGACCTGGGCAATTTGAGAAAAATATCATAGATGTACTGGAGAAATAACCGCCCCCCCCCCTGAAAAAACCCTCCAACACAAAGATAGAAAAAGAGAAAATAGATATTATTGTAAATCCCTGAGGAAGTGAAATAATTTGAAGAAGAATGAAGACCAGAAACCCCAGGCTTGGAACAACTAATTCCTGGATCTTAAAATTCTAGTGCATGTAGGGAGCAGTGTGAATTGCTTACATTTCACAGTGTGTCTCCCAAACTAAAGCAGTGACAATGAACAGAGAGGAGCGGCAGTAACATTAGGAGCCCAGTGCAGATGATGACATATTGGCACAGGTCAAAGTAATGTATAATAGTTGTAGCCAAGGAGCCATTAGCTTCATGAATGCAGTTTGTCCAAGTGTTAGTTTTAATGCTTAGAATCACACCATATCAACATTCACTCATTATTTCCTAACCCACTGACCAGGGCCTCTCCTACCTGGAATATAGCCATCTTTTCCTTGGTAGAGCCTTTGCTGAGAAGCTTACCCTTGATAGATAAGTTCATCTCCTTTCTGTCACTAAAAAGCAAAACACCTCCCAATCACCCTCCCACTTAGCCCTCTAAGCCCTTCCTAAGGTAGTTCTTTGTTGACCACTAGAGGCTCCATTGACTACAATATGGAAGAACTTCCCCATTCCAGATTATAAGCAAAGGACTATTGCAGATCTACCAGAACTGTTGCCCATGTCAGTACCTACAATTTTAATTATCTCATTCAATGTTATATATGTTGTGATTGAGCCCTAAAATATTGCTACTCAGGCCAGAAGATCATTGGGACCCCCTATACTGATAACTATGCTAAGCATCAATGATGCCCCATACACTGTTGGGGCCTAGCAATGTTCTCTGTGATAGGGCTCATCAGGTACCATCATAACTCTCTCTCATTGGGCATAGTGATACCCCTCTTACTTAAATGAATGTTTCCATGGGCCCTGCTAATATATCTCTTTGACAGGATGGAGGGTTACCACCAGTACTACTGCAGCTACTGACCTCTGATTAATCAGAACCTTGAATTCATAGGAATATCTGTCCCAGAGAGCGCCAAAACTGCATTCCTTGGAAATTGCTCAGTTCTGTAATCACTGATAAGCTTCAAAATCACTATCACACCCAAATAAAAAAGTTATGCAACTTCAACCAATAACACTTTATAATATTTATTGCCTTTAGGCTTTAATTCTTAAAGTTGCAGAGTAATACACATCTGTTACTGATTGCCCACCAGCAATGGACTTTCTAAAAGCTACCAGGTCAGTTGGGGCTATGTCTTCATATGTGGCCAAAAATACTGCCAGAAGCAATTCAGTCACAGTGTGTAGGGCTTCCATACAAAGGTTTTTAATCATTCAGGGCTCTCCTTCCATATTGCCCTTAGTCTCACAGAAACTATGATATCATTCTAATACAATGCTGCTAAGTAATGCTCATTCATTCCCCATGCCCATTCAGTTCAACAATGTTTTTTACCAACTCTTTCCATATCTAGTTACTCATTCTTGCTGATAATTTCTTCTGAGGTCTTTCCATTTCTTGATTTTCTCACTCCATCACGTTTTTTGGTAGAGGGAAAGGGTATTCATTCATACCTGGAAAGCACAGTATTTTAAAATTTAATTTACCTGTTTTAGAAGAATATATTTTGTGGTTATTTTGTGAGTTTGCCTTTGTCCCATGTGACAAAACAATATTTATTTGTAAATACATCTTTGAAAATGCTTAATAAAAAATGGAACAAATAATGAATCAGTGTAATAGCCTGTCTTCATCTTTGTCTTCTACATGGCTGTCCTGACCAGCTTGGTTTTTCTAAGACATCACTTTCATTTGCTGTTCCCCTCAGGAAGTCAAAATGCCTCCCCTCCCCCACTACTTATTGATTCGAATTCTAATTAGCTATCATAGCATTCACGTTCATTCATAATCTAGTTCCATTTTCTTTCCTTCTATCTCATCACTCTGACACAAACCTTTCACTCTGTTAAGTTCATTTCCTGCCCTCCACTTATGTAATAGTTATTCTTATCTCCAGGTTCTTGCAATTGCATATTCCCCCTGCTTGAAGTGTCCTCCTCATTTCTGTCTTCCAGATGACATCTTACACTTCCATTGAGAGCCACCTTCTATTTCCTCCATGAAGTTTCATTTGATTACACCAGCGCATAATCATTTTACCACTTCAGAGCTGGTTTCTCAACACACAATCTAGCAAGTGAATATTGCCTTGTGTTGTATTCTAGCTGTTACATAAGCTTATAAAATTATTTCCAAAATCTCCACATGGACTGTTAACTTCATTTTTTTCATCCTGCAAACATTTTTAAGTGCTTAGTATTTATCTGTCACTATGCTAAGTATTAAGGATGGAAATAAAAGCAAAAACATTTTCTGTTCTAATTGAGAAACAATATGTAAGTAACTAGATATATACAAGATTCATAGATAGATAGATGTTCTGTAGAGTCAGATATCTATAAGTACCCATTAAGTGTCTGATACCTATATACTAGGTCTGTTCCTCCATGTCCAACTCAGCCTTTCAATCTGGCCTTTGTTCTATGCTCACTTTGATTCCCACAAGAGCTACTTAAAGAAAGAATTTCCCTGGTTGCAGACTTATATAGTTATTGTGAAAACTGTTTGAAACTGAAATGGTGGTCCTGAATTATGACAGTTAATAGTTATTAATCATTTTATATTTCATTTTTTTGGAAGTAGATTTAATCAATATTTTTTTCCTCTTTGTAGATGGGAAATTAAAGTAGTGTCCTTAGTGTTATGATATAACATGATGAAATGTTAGTTATACAGTGGTACTCTATAAATGTTTGTTGACTGAGTAGGTAAAAAAATTATTGGAAACATGAGTGCCAGAGAAAGTAATCGGGCATGAGACAATTATTCCTGGATTTCAGTTCTATGCACAATCTGCTAGATCAAATTATTCTCTGTCAGATTACGTTAAGAAAATTCTGTTTATGACAACAAAAGCTACTTATATTTGAGATACTTCAATGCTAAAGACCATTTTTTAAAAAATTTGACTTTCATGATTTAATTTTTCCATTTTGTCTACAAGATTTGTGCCTCTGGTACTTTTTGTTTAGCCTGTTAATTTTTCAGGAAGGGAAGGTAAAATTATTTATGCTTGTTTATAATTAACTGCTAGCACAGTGCCTTACACTTAGTGGGTACTCAGTTGTGTTCACACTTTGTTTTTGAAGAGGACCATGACATCAGAGAAATGATGACATGACTTGCACTGGACTTTGTTTTGAGTGCGAAAAGACTGTTCAAAGTCTCCAGTCTCACTTTATCTTCCTGAGCCATCTGGATCCAGTGATCAGATATTCATCAGGATGACTGGAGACAGCCCAGGATGCAATGGGCTCCTGCCCCTCTCAGCAGGATTTATCTATTTATTTTCAGTATAAATGGCATACTGAAATTAAAAAGGGTGAATCCTTATTAAATGAAAAATGCAAAGCAGGAGTATTCATTACACCAAAATAAACTAATTTAGTAAAATAAAGAACTTATATTAGTCAAATAACTAGAAATTTTGAAAATATTTGGTGTTAATTGGTTTTAACTACTTGTTTTATTCGGTTTAACTAGTTTTTTTCAAAAATTAAATTCAACTAAATCAGCTTGATTACTAAGATATTTCCTCTTTTCTATCCTTATTCTGGTTAATGAAAATAAAGTTTTGACATACAACTTAATAATTAGAAATAAGATGTTAACAATATAGCACATACTGACCTTTGACAGGAGGGCAGCTAGCTCCTTGAATTCTAATGGTAAGAAAATGCTATTGACTGAAAAATTTGCCAATGCACTTCTCAAACTGATGGGAGCTGCAGGGTCATAGGATTTTAAAATTTTAGCGACATTATAAATCATCTATCCCAACACTGTCATTTTGTAGATGAGGAAATTGAAGCCTAGAAATGTTATATCCATTAGGACGTAGACACTAGTATAACTGGAACTCTCGAATCCTAGATGAAAGAGCTTTTACACACACAGTACTATAAGAGGGTAGACATTATTTAGTCAAGCTATACTTTTATTACTCCTTACTCTAAGTTCATGAATGTTACTGCATGCCCCATTTATTCCTTTTCTGCTCCCTTCTCAGAAGGTTGGGTACTGACAAGAAGGACCACCACATTTTTTTGTGCTCTTGATCCTATAACTCCCATCTCCTCTAAAAGAGGGAGCTTCAGTCATTGCCTTTGTAATTTTTAATCTCTTTGTCTACTCTCCCTTTCCCTGCTACCTAAAAATCTCTTGGTTTTGCCTATCAGCTTTCATTTATCCCTACCAATCCCTCAATCTACCATTTTATATTTCTTACCTTTTGCAGAGAAATCCCTAGATTGGGAAGGGAACTTTATATACATCTAATTTTTTTCCCCACATTCTCCTCTACCACTAATTACTTACCCCCTCCCAATGTTGCTTCTGCCCAGACCATTCTGCAAAAACACCTCTTTCCAAGTCCCCAGAAATCTCTTTATTACTAAATCCAAGAAACTTTTCTCTGTCTGCATTCGCCTTTCAGTCTTTTCAGTATTTGATTGGGTAGACTTCCCAAGATATACTTTACTCCTTAGATTTGCTGGCCTCCTCTGCCAAAGTTCTCATTCTATATGTCTGACTTTTCTTTTCTTGTCTCCTTCCCTTGGAATCATCATCCAAATCCTGACCCCTTATTTTTGGTTATCTTGGGCATTCTCCTCTCACTGAACTGTAGTTATATCATGAAATAGTACCAGTTAACTTATCATCCCTCTACATATGACACATATCTCCACATCCAGGTCTCAGTTGCCTGCTAATAAGCACCTCTATCTCAAACTCAACTTTTTGCCAACTGAACTCATTTTCTTTCCCCTCAAATTTTCCCCTCATTTTATTATTTTTTAATTTCAAAGGTACCACCGTTCTTGTAATCATCATGGCTTGAAAGCCACCAGTTATTCATGATTTTAGCACACTCACCATCTCCCAAATCCAATCATTTGCTATTTATTTATTCATTCTATTTCCATTTATGCCTCTCAGATTCATCTCTTCTCCTTATTCATACCACATCCTGACAAATCCTGATCTGAACAATTGTATCAACCTTCTAAAGAGATCTGAATCCATTTTCTCCCCCTTTCTAATCCATCATTCACTCAGTTGATTCATATTCTTAAATCCACATTCCAAATTACTTAATATGATTATGGAACCTCCTTCTTCCACAAGCCAAAATGACTACTTTTGGGATAAAATAACAACTTTCCTATTTAGCATTTAATGCTACTCACAATGTGACTCCAGTGTATCATCATCCTTTACATTACTCTCTTTCATTTATTTTACTTTCTAGTCAAAATGCCCTACTTGTTCTTCCCCATTCACATCACCTCTCTTGCCACCATACCTTTGCACTATCCTTATGTTTAGAATATTTGCCATGTTTATCTTTATATTTCCAACCTCTACTTCTCTTAAAGGCTAAAAAGCTATCTCCTCCAGTTCCTTAGTATTAATTGTCCTCCCCTAAAATTGTTTTGCATTAATTTGTTTAAAGCTTGTGTTTTACTTTGTTTCATTGGTTACTTTTTTATTTTAAAATTTTAATCTAATGTAACAAAACATCACTTTAGAGATTCTTTTCTAACAAGGTATTTTTCAGACTCATTCAAGATTCCTTGAAAGACATAACAGAAATAAGTGTTCAATGACCCTCTGATAATAAACATTAGATGAGGCATAAAATAAGCAGATGTATGCTCACCAGTGGTATTTGCCACAGTGAAAGAGGAGGTCCAGCATAGAGTCCAAGTTGAAGAGAAATTATCTGGGAATGATGAGGTCTGCCAGATGTTCTGTTTGCCAGTGGCAATCTTGCTAGATGCATCAAGCCCCAGAGCCTTTCAGAGCCTCCTGGGAGAAATGTATAACCACTCAAAAGATTTTGGCCTAACTATTCACATAGGCAAGGCCAAGTAGATGAAGAATGCCTGCTGCTCACTTTATGATATGTATTTGGACAGACAACCCATACAGACAGTACAAATAAAAAAAAACTTATCCTGGGAGTAAGGAAAGTGGTCTGGATTCACATTGAAAAATCATATAACTTCTGTGATACTCTAAGTTTCCCATGGGAACAAAGATTTTTAAAATACTATTTTAATGTGTTTTCAGCAGCAGAATAGAGTGTTGAATCTGAAGTCAGGGGAACTCATTTTTTTAGTTCAAATCTGGCCTCAGATTTTACTAGCTGCATAATCCTGGATAAGTCACTTAACCCTATTTGCCTCAGTTTCCAAAGGAAATGGCAAATTACTCCAGTATCTTTTCCAGGAAAACCCCAAATGACATAACAAAGAGTCAGATGTGAGTGGAATGACTGAATAACAACAACCTATATTTATATATAACATCATGACATGGAAAACAGTCGTTCCTAAAGAACTAAAAAAGAATATTTAAATGAAAGACAAGTAGTACTAATATTTAATAGTAGCACCAGCATTTAATTATTCTCATCCTTTTGATGAGTGCAGATAGAAATGGTCCTGTGAAAATTTCTTCCCACATAGCTTGAAGATTATGTATATTCGGCAACAACATCCATGGAACATTATCTTAGCATTTTTTTATCAATCAATGATGATATCAGGGAATTTGGACATAACACTTTGTTCTTTGTTAATGGTTCTATGACAGTGCAGTTTATTAGGTGAATTCACAAAGATATTTTGAGGTCTGTATTTTTGTTAGGGAGATTTGCCATCTGTCTGTTTATGGAAGACCTAGTGAGTTTATGGTCCATAATTCTAGCCACCAGATACTATCTTAGTAGATATTCAGAGGTGCAAAATTCTTAGTCTACAGTGATCTGTTGTACAGATTCAACCAATCCAATCAAACCAATCTACATTGATCACTAAGTCCACTTACCTCTTCGTCTTCTCCCTCCTCTTTCTCCAAATCTTCCTCTTCCTCCCATATTCCTTTTCCTCCTCCTCTTTACTTTCTTCCTTTTTCCTTCTCTTCCTTCTCTTCCTTCACTACTTCTTTGTTCTTTTTACCCCTATCTCTCCCTCTTTCCTTCATATTTGTAGTAGTAGTAGTAGTAGAAGTAGTAGTAGTAGTAGTAGTAGTAGTAGTAGTAGTAGTAGTAGTAGTAGTAGTAGTAGCAGCAGCAGTAGTAGTAACAGTAGTAGTAGTTGTACATTACTAGTAATACTAGTAGTAGTAGCTGCCACCAGGTGCTTCTTTAATGTGTAATTACTTATCTCTAATTGTAATTTTCCATTAATTACTTGTGTTTTGCCCTTTCCAGTAAAAAAAAATCACTCTCTTTTTAAAAGGAAATGGAAGAAAAATAAAAGTTGAGTTAATTTGACTTCCATTATCAAATCAGAACTCTGATCAATCCATTATTTTCATATATCTGCTCCAAGCAACAATATAATACCCTTTTTAAAAATATACTTTTAAAAATACCCTCTTTTAAAAAATCTATTAATTTATTTTTTTAGTTTCCAATATTCACTTCCATAAGTTGTAAATTTTCTCCCCTTTCCTAGCCCATTCCTCCCCAAGATGGCATGCAATCTTATATGGACTCACTACACATACATTCCAATTAAACACATTTTCACATTAGTCATATTACATAGAAGAATTATAATGAATGGGAGAAACCATGAGAAAAAACAAAACATAACAAAAAGAGAAAATAGTCTGCTTCTCTCTGTGTTCTGACTCCATAGTTGTTTCTCTGGATATGGATGGCATTTTCCATCATGAGTCCTTTGGAAATGTTTTAGGTCTTTGCATTGCTGAGAAGGACTAAGTCTATAAAAATCAGCCCATGCACACTGTGACTGTTTCTGTGTACAGCGTCCTCCTGGTTATGTTCATTTCACTCAGCAACAGTTCATATAAGTCTTTCCAGGTTTTTCAAAAGTCTGCCTGTTCTTCATTTCTTATAGCACAATAGTATTCCATTTCATTCATATACCACAACTTGTTCAGCCCTTCCCCAGTTGATGGGCATCCTTTCTATTTCTAGGGTGCCATCACTAAAAGAGTTACTATCAATATTTTTGGACATGTGGACCCTTTTCCATTTTTACCCTCTCTTTGGGATACATCCTTACAAGCGGTATTGCTGAGTTAAAGGGTATGCCCATTTTTATATCTTTTGAGGCACAGTTCCAAGCTGCTCTCCAGAATGGTTGGATCAATTGACAGCTCCACTACCAAGGAATTAGTGTTCCAACTCTCCCACATTTTCTCAAACATTTACTATTTTCCTGTTTTGTCATGATTACCAATCTAATAGGTGTGATATGGTACCTCAGAGTTGCTTTGATTTGCGTCTCTCTCTAATCAATAGTGATTTAGAGCATTTTTATATGACTGTAGATAATTTTAAATTCTTCCCCTGGAAACTACCTGTTCATATCTTTGCATCACTTATCAACTGGGGAATAACTTGTAATCTTGTAAATTTTGTTTAGTTCTCTATATATTTTAGAAATGAGGCCTTTATCACAGACACTAGTTGTAAAAATTATTTCCCAGTTTTCTGCTTCCCTCCTAATCTTGATTGCATTGACTTTGTGCAAAAATTTTTCAATTTAATATAATCTAAATTATCCATTTTGCATTTCATAATGTTCTGTATCTCTTGTTTGGTCATATATTCATCCATTCTCCATAAATCTGACAAACTGTTCTTTGCTTCCTTAATTTTTTATAATATCAGCCTTTATACCTAGATCTTGTATCCATTCGGACTTTATTCTGGTGTAGTGTCGTGCATTGGTCTATGCTCAGTTTCTGCCACACCAATTTGTAGTTTTCTTAGCAGTTTTGGTCAGACAATGAGTTCTTATCTCAGAAGCTAGGATTCTTGGATTTATCAAACAGTAGACTGCTATAGTCATTGACTACTATGTCATGTGTACCTAACCTATTCCTCTGATCCACCCTTCTATTTCTTAGCCAATACCAAATGGTTTTCATGATTGCTGCTTCATAATATAATTTAAGATTTGGTATGGCAGGCCACCTTCCCTAACATTTCTTTTCATTAATATCCTTAGTATTCTGGACCTTTTGTTCTTCCAGATGAATTTTGACAGTTTTCTATCTGTAGAAAATAATTTTTTGTAGTTTGACTAGTATGTCAGTGAATAAGTAAATTAATAGGTGGAATTGTCATTTTTATTATATTAACTCAAGCTACTCATGAGAACCTGATATTTTTCCAATTATTTATATGTGACTTTATTTGTGCAAAAAGTGTTTTGTAGTTGTGTTGATATAGTCCTTGGGTTTGTTTTAGTAGATAGACTCTCAAATATTTTACAGTATCTATAGTAACTTTAAATGGAATTTCTCTTTCTATCTCTTGTTATTGGGCTTTGTTAACAATGTATAGAAATGTGGGTGATTTATGTAGATTTATTTTATATCCTACAACTTTCTTGAAGTTGCTTATTTATTGTTTCAATTAGTTTTTTACTTGATTCTCTAGGATTTTCTAAGTATATCATTATATTTTCTGCAAAGAGTGGTAACTTAGTTTCTTCTTTACCTATTCTTACTCTTTCAATTTCTTTTTCTTCTCTTATTGCTAAAGCTGACATTTCTAGTACCATATGGAATAACCATCATAACAATGGACATCTTTGTTTGATCTTACCGGAAATGTAATTAGCTTAAACCCATTACATATATGCTTGCTGATGGTTTTAGGTAGATGCTACTTGGTTGTTGTCCAAGAGGACAAGAGGTTTTTGAAGAGGACCAAAATGACATCACCATGATAAAGTATTCAGTGTGTCAGGCTGTGACTGATCAGACCAATATGAGCTCAGAATGCTCTGCCACAGGTTGGGCACAAATAGTCCATATGAATTTTTGGGGTTAATACTCCAAATTTGGGCATCCTACATTTACTTTGTACTGTCTCAATTCCTCTTTGCTCATAGAGCACAGCGCCCTTTCTGATGTGGGCACACTATGCTGAGTGGTCCTGTGCCAGTGTCTCTCATGTTGCACAGTGAAATCCAAAGTTCTTGAGAGTTTCCTTGTATCATGTCTTCTGACCATAATGTGATCACCTGCCCCATGTGAGTTCTCCATAAAATAGTCTTTTTGGCAAGTGCACATTTTGCATTTGAACAATGTGGCTAACCCATCAGAATTGTGCTCTCTGAAGCATAGTTTGAATGCTTAACAATTCAACTTGAGCAAGGACTTCAGTGTCTGGTACCTTATCCTGCCAGGTGATCTTCAGAATCTTCCTAAGGCAGTTCAAATGGAAGTGATTCAGTTCCTTGGCATGGCATTGGTAGACTGTCCATGTTTCACAGGCATACCAGAATGACGTCAACACAATGGCTCTGTAGACCTTCAGTTTGGTAATCTAATACTTCTTCACTCCCAAACTTTTCTTCAGAGCCTCCCAAAAACTAAGATAGCTCTGGTAATGTATGCATCTACCTTATTGTCAGTGTTTACATCCCTGGAAAGTATACTACCAAGGTAAGTAAACTTATCTACAGCATTCAAAACTTCTCTATTTGTTGTAATCAATGGTTCCATGTATGGATGATGTGGTGGTGGCTGATGGAGCATCTGTATTTTCTTGGTGTTAATTATTAGATCAAAATTAGCACAGGCAGCAGAGAATTGATCCATACTTTGTTGCATCTCAACTGCATTGAGTGTACAATCATCTGCAAACAGAAAATCATGCACCAACACTCCCTCTCCTTTGGTCATGGTTTGTAACCTTTTCAAACTAGTACAGTAGTTGACCTTGATGCCATGTTCATCCTTATTGAAAGCATTTGACAACATGGCTGAAAACATCATGCTAAAAAGCATGGGAGCAAGCACACAGCCCTGTTTCACTCCATTGGTGACTGGGAAGACATGAGAGCTTTGTCTATTATCCAGAACCCGGGCAAACATGCCGTCATGAGATTGACGTACGATACTGATGAACTTCTCTGGGCAGCCAAATTTTAACATAATTTTCCATAAACCCTCAAAATTACCAGTGTCAAAGGTCTTGGTCAGATCTATAAATGTTGTATATAGAGCTTTGTTCTGCTCCTGGCATTTCTCCTGGAAAATTGCTATGAGGCAGCAAACATCATATTGATTGTTCCTCAACCCTTTCTGAAGCCACATTGGCTCTCAGGCATATGATTGTCTTCCAGGTGAAGGATCAGCCTATTAAAGAGGACTCTAACAAGGATTTTTCCAGCAATGACTAAGAGAGAGACCCCCCTGTGATTGTTGCAGGACAATCTACTCCCTTTACCTTTCTTAGAGATGGACAATGGAAGCATCCTTGAATTCCTCAGGGATAATTTCATTTTGCCATATAACCTGGAAAATTTCAGTCAGCTTTTATATGAGCAGTGGTCTCCCTACCTTGTAAATCTCAGCTAGAATAGAAACAGCACCAGGTGTTTTGCCACACGAAAGGGGCCTAATGACCCTCAAAACCTCTCCTTCATCTGGGGTGTAGGGTGTGTTCAGGGTGGACCAGTACCTTGATGTGATGACTGCTGAGCCCTTTCTGAGGCTCTTTCCACCTTTGGTGTTCACCTGTTCCACCCACTCTGCCTGTGACTCCAAGAAGCTGCAGCATGTGCAGTGGCCACACCCTGGTAAACCATTTCAGCAAACGGGCCAAACCAGGTTGAGTGTAACCAAAGGATCACAAATTCATTGGTGAGTTAGTGGGGCATCTACCCCAAGCATGTGAATACTTCCTCTGGTGGAATGGGTGGATGAGAACTATTTGTTCCAAAAGCCTTGAAGGCAGCTGAAGCAGGTGATGTGGAGCGCTTAGAACTTGGTTAGACACTGAAGATGCCAAGGTCACCCACTGCAGCCTGAACCATCTCCAGCTGTCTTGACCCTGTCCTGCTACTGGACTACGATGGCTCTAGAGGAGAGGGTGAGGCTGACAACTTCATGCAACTTTGCCTCACTTAAATCCAATTTATACACGAATCGAAAGATAGCACCCATACCATTTTACTATTATGCCTCAAAATCCTGTGGCCACAGGCAAGTGATTAAGCAACAGGTGCAGATACACTGAGAGATATAGTCACAACTATACATACCAATGGCCCAGACCATAGGGTCATTTTTCACTGGAATCAACAGTGGGCCTTGGCAGCTCCCTGGGTGTCTGAGCAGCCTTTAAGGATCACAATGTTCACCTCATGCTGTGAGGAAGGGTCTAGAAAAGGTGTCTTAAACATTGTTTGCTTACCCAACCCTGGCCTGATTACTGTGGCAGGCAGGGAATCCCACTGTGTGGTCAAAATACAAAAGAAATGTACCAAATGTACAAAAACATCTGCAAAGATGATTCCACTCACTGTTGACACATGGAACATGCACACACTAATAGACAACACAAAATCTAGTGGACCTAAAAGACAAACTGCTCTTGTTGCAAGAGAACTCAACAGGTGTTGCATCTAAATAGCAACCCTGAGTGAACAAGGTTGGCAAATGAAGACCAATTTGCTGAAGCAGGAGCTGGACACACATTTTTCTTAAAGCGAAGGTGAGTGCTGTGAAGCTGGTGTGGGTTTTACAATAAAAACTAATGTCTCTTTACCTAAAAGCAATAAAAAACTTCATGGATGCATCCTTGCAGCAAACATTGACATCTAATAGGCTATGTGATTTTAAGGAGAAGAGACAGACAGGATGTGAGAGTGACAAAGGCAATGTGTGTTGTAGAGTGCTGAACTGATCAGAGACTTATTCTTTCTAAGTTAAATATTTGCATTCATCAAAAGTGCCACCCCCAAGGAAAATGACTACAAGAAGAATCAATATCAACAAATTAGAGCTGTTCTCTGAGTGTAACAGTTTGTTGCTGATTTGGAGGGAAAGTTGAGCCAACACATAATTAGCAACAGGGGAGCAGAAAAGGAGTGGGCAACTTTCTGAGATTTGGTGTACAGCACTGCACTTGATGATCTGGGTCAGAACACTCACAAACACCAAGACTGGCTTGATGAAAATGATGGGAAAATTCAGAAGCTGCTAAACAAAAAACGAGAACTCCACAGGATTTACCTGCAGGATAGTTCATCCATTTATAAGAAGGCAGCATTTAATTCCATCGAAAGCAAAATATGAGCAAAGAGAGATGCAGGATTCCTGGCTTAGTAAGAAGGCAGATGAACTTCAGTTTTATGCTGATTTATCCTTTTAAGGAAAGCTCCATTTATTCCTATGCTCTCCAGTGTTTTCAATAAGAATGGGTGTTGTATTTTGTCAGAAGCTTTTTCTGCTTCTATTGAGATAATCATGATTTGGTTTCTGTTAGTTTTGTTGTTGATATGATCAATTATGCTGATACTTCACCTAATATTGAACCAGCCTAGCATTCCCAATAAAAATCTTACCTCATTCAAAGTGTGTTATTCTCATTTTAAGCTGGTACAGTCTTTTTGCAAATCTCATATTTAAAATTTTTGCATCCATATTCATTAAGGAAATTGGTCTATAATTTCCTTTCTCTGTTTTGGTTGTTCCCAGTTTAGTTATCAGCATCATATTTGTATTATAAAAAGAATTTGATATGACTTCTTCTTCATCAATTTTCCTAAATAGTCTATATAGTATTGAAATTAACTGTTTTTGAAATGTTTGATAAAATTCATTTGTAAACCCATTTAGCCCTGGAATTTTTTGTTTTAGGGAGTTCACTGATGGCTTGTTCAATTTCTTTATTTGAGATGGAGTTATTTAAGTATTTTATTTTCTCTTCAGTTAATCTGGGCAATTTATATTTTTTAAAAAATTCATCCATTTCACAAAGACTGTAAAATTTATGGGCATACAATTGGGTAAACTAATTCCTAATTATTGTTTTAATTTCCTCTTCATTGGAAATGAATTCACCATTTCCATTTTTTATACTGGTTCCTTGGTTTTCTTTCCATTTTTTAATCAAATTGACCAAAGGATTAAAAATTTTATAATTTTTTTCATAAAATCAATTCTTATTTTTATTTATTAAGTCAATAGTTTTATTAATTTCAGTTTTATTAATCTCTATTTTTTCAGTATTTCTCATTGGTATTTTATTGGAGATTTTCAATTTTGTTTTTCTTGCTTTTTCGGTTGCATGTCTAATTCATTGATCTTCTCTTATTTTTTTTCATATAAGCATTCAGAGATAGAAAACATCCCCTAAAAACTTTTTTTTTGTTGCATCCTATAAGTTTTGGTCTCATTATTGTCACTCTCTTGTATGGGAGTTATTGATTGTTTCTATAATTTGTTATTTAACCCACTTATCATTTAGGATTAGATTATTTAGTTTCCAATTAGTTTTGTCCTACGTTTCCATGGCCCTTTATAACATATAGTTTTTATTGCATCATGATCTTAAAAGAAAGCTTTGACTATTTCTACCTTTTTGCTCTGGACTGTGAGGTTTTTGTGCCCTAGTACATGGTCATTTTTTGTGCCATGTATGTGCCATGTACTGCTGAGATAAAGTTATATTTCTTTCTATCCCCATTCAGTTTTCTCCTGAGGTCTATCATATCTACCTTTTCCAGAGTACTAGTCACCTACTTACCTTCTTTCTTCTTTACTTTGAGGTTAGATTTATCATGTTCAGAGAGGGGGTGGTTGAAGTCCCCTACTGATTCAGTTTTGCTCTCTATTTCCTCCTGTAACTTCCCTAACTTGTCCTGTAAGAATTTAGATGCTATACCATTTGGTGCATATGTGTTTAATAATGATATTACTTCATTGTCAATGGTGCCTTTCAGCAGGATATATTTTCCTTCCTTATTATCTCTTTTGATTAGATCTATTTTTGCTTTTGCTTTGTCTGAGATTAGGATTCCTTCCCCTGCTTTTTTTTAGCTCTCAGTGAATCATAATATATTCTACTCCAGATTTTTACTTTTACCTTGTGTGTATCCCCTTTTCAAATGTATTTCTTGACACAACATATTGTAGGATTATGGTTTTTAATCCATTTTGCTCTCCACCTCCATTTTATGAGAGTTCATCCCATTCACATTCATAGTTATGATTACTCTCTGTGTCTTTCTGTCCATTGTATTTCCCCTCATTTATGCTTTTATTTCTTCTTCCTCCTTCCCTTCTTCAAGAGTTTTACTTTCGACTATTGCTTCCCTCAGTCTTCTCTCTCTTCTATCAGCCCCCTCCCTTTTCTTTCCCTTTTCCCTTACTACTTCTTCCTCCCTTCTAACCACCCCCCTTGCTTTTCTTTCCCCTTTCCCCTCTGACTGCCTATAGGGCAAGTTGGATTTCTATACTTAAAGGAATATGTTATTCCCTCCTTGAACAAAATCCAACGAGAGTAAAGCTCAAACAGTGCTCCTCTCCATCTCTTTTTTCCCTCCACTATAACGTTTTTGTACCTCTTCATGTGATGTAAATTGCATTTTTCTGCCTCCTCCTTTCCTCTTCTTCTATTACATTCCCTTCATACCCATTAATTACTTTTTTATCATCATATCAGTTACACACCCTCTATCTATGTATATCCCTTTTAAATGTTATAATAAATATATAATTCTCAATATTAACAACTGTCATGTTCCTAAGTAGGGATGTAAACAGCTTGTCCATATTGAATAACAAGATTTTTTTTCATGTTTTTTTCTGTTTAACTATTTATTCCTCTCTTGAATCTCATATGTGAAGATCAGATTTTCCATTGAGCTCTGGTATTTTCATCAGGAAAGTCTAAAATTCCCTTATTTACTTGAATTTCCATCTCCTTGCCTGAAAAATTATGTTCAATTTTGCTGAATAGTTGACACTTGGCTTTTAGTCCAAGCTGCTTTGCCTTACCAGAATATCATAATCCCTTCCTTCTGATCTTTTCATGTAGAAGCTGCAAAGTCTCGTGTGATCCAGACTGTAGTTCCAATATATTTTAATTGTTTCTTTTGGATTACTTGTAATATTTTCTCCTTGATTTGATAATTCTAGAATATGGCAACAGTATTCCTTGGTGTTTTCAGTTTGGGATCTCTTTTAGGAGGTGATCAGTGGATTATTTTGATAACTATTTTGCCCTCTGGTTCTAGGACCTCAGGGCAGTTTTATTTGATTAATTCTTGGAAGAAACTGTCCAGGTTTTTTTTTTATTATAGTTTCCAGTAAAAACAATAATTCTTAGATTTCTCTCTTGAATCTATTTTCTAGCTTATTTGTTTTTCCAAGCAAATTTTACATTTTCTTTCATTTTTTTCATTCTTTAGATTTTGTTTGACTGATTTGTGATGGCTCATAGAATTCTTAGCTTCTTCTTGCCCAATTCTAATTTTTAACAAATTGTTTTCTTCAGTTAGCTTTTGTACTTCCTTTTCCATTTGTCCAATTTTTCCTTTTAAAGAGTTATTTTCTCCATTTAGGTGTTGTACCTTCTTATCCATTTGGCCAATTTTACTTTTTAAGAAGCTGTTCAATGAATTCTTTTTTCAAAATCATTGGTCAGTTTTTCTTCTTCCTCGTCAATTTGGCTTTTAAAATCCTTCTTGAGCTATTCTAAAATGTTTTTCATGCTTGAGAGCAGTTCATATTCCCTTTTGAGATTTCATATGTGGGTATAGAGTCAATACTGTCATCTTCCAAATTTGTATTTTGATTTTCCCTGTCTTCACAATAAGCTTTTATGGTTTTTGCTTTTCTAATTTGCTTTTTGCTCATAGTGATTGCCTTTTTCCTGCTTTTTAAAGCGGATCTCAGCTTCTGGTGCACAGGGAGCTCTGTCCCACATTTCTTGTATTGGGAGTTAAGGGCCTAGTTACTGACTTTGTGTGCTGTAGCCTCTGATTCTGTCAGCTAGAAACTATATAATGCTGCAGTTTACCTGGTGCTGAGCTGGAGTTGGCTGGTGTATGCCAAGGCCTGAGGACAAGTGAAATTTTTCTGAGTTTCCCTAGGGTTGCACTGAAGCTCATGGAGTGAGGTGTGTGGGAGGGTTCGTCTGACCGTGGGAGGTCTCCTCCTTCCCTACGGCTGCACTAGAGCATGGGCAGCCTCAATCACTGTTGGGCCCCTACCTGTGCTCATGTCTGCTTGATTCCCCTAGCTGTGCTAAGGCATTCCTGGGGTCCTGGTGTTGGAGCTTACTAGCTCCACCCTCCTGGGGCTCAGGATCTCCTGCTGGTCTGCTGAGGTAGAACACTAGTCCCCTTTAGCCACAGCAAGAGGGTCCCTTTCAGGTGATCTCCCTAGCTTACCAAACTAAAGGACTGTTCTACTCCTTCTGCCTCCCCGACTATTCCAGGATTTTTCTAGGGACAATATTCCCTGGGTTTTTCAGTGTCAGTAAGGGGAAGATGAAAGCACTTACAGTTTACTCTGCCATCTTGGCTCCCAGAAATTCAAGTAGATGACTTTCAAACATTTAGTCTATGGACTGATAGCCCTAGTTGTAGCTGCTGCTGCCGCCATGGGCCCTATGCTTCTCTCTTACCCAGCTCTGCCAGACTCTTGACTTGTGCCTGAGATGTTCGGAAATCATTGTTGCTACTGGTAATTCAGTCCACCCAGGCTGCTCCACTCTGCTATGGCCAAGTTTCCTCACGCTCATCTTTTAGATGGCATCTATAGAGGTATACATATACATTAAAAAAATCCTTTTTTGTTTAAATTCTTTTTTTTTGGAAATTCTCTACTTCATTTCCTTTAACAGATAGTGGCATTTAAAGTGTAATTATTTTTTTACTATTATATTGACAGGTTTTCAAAAAATTACTGTCACTTCCCAATATCTTACCTTACCACAACGAATGAATTTTTATGAGACATTAAGGATAGTTATATAAAATGAAGCAAGTTAGCAGTTATATCTGCAAATATATAGGTACTTTCATAGCTACTAATCACCTCTGCAATGAGAAAGTAGGTGCATCTCACAGTAAATCATTTGGTATCAAAATTGACAACTCCACTGGTTGTTTTCTTTTATATTTTTATATTCATTTTGTACATTTTCATAATTGTATTTAATTTTTTGTGCATAAATTTATGCAAACTTTCATTTTCTCCAGATTTTTTCATGTCTATTCCTCCTTATGGCACAAAAATTTTCTATTACATACAGCAAAAATTTGTTCAGTCATTCTACAGTTGTTAGGCAACTACTATGTTTCTGGTTTTTTATTATGGGAAAATCTACTGTTATAATGCAATCTGTATGGAACTTTTAGCTTTTTCTTTCATCTCCTTTGGGTATGTGTAGTTTAGTGACTGTTCTAGCATAGTTCCAATTTTGGGGCCCACAAAAAGGTTTATAAAAAGAGCATTAATTAATGTGCACTCTTTTGTCTTCCATAATTTAATATTTTTGTCTTTTATCATCTTTACCAATCTCAGTGGTGTGAGATGAAATGTTTGAGTTGATTTTAGTTTTCATTTCTCTTCTTTTTATGATTGGGGCATTCTTTTATATGCTTATTAATAGTTTTAATTTCTTCTTTTGAAAACAGCTTGTTCATATATGCTGACTAATGTTTTTTGGGATTTTGTTCTTTTGGAGTTTTTTTTTGCTGAATAGCTTATTCTTTTATATTTAACAATTTTCTATATTTTTCTATATTGGGAAGACCTGGGTGCACATCCTGCCATTGTCATAGTGTGTGATCACCCTGGACAAGTCACTTAACCTCTTAGTGCTCTAGACAACTGTTGAAGTTGCAAAGAAAGTGTCAGCCTACACTGATAAGGAGAATTCTTCCTCAGGCATTTCTCTTTATCAGTTAAATCACAGGACCAGTCCTTTAACACTTTCTCTATGAAATTTTAGCGAAGATATTTGATGTAAATATTTTCCTCCATCTACAGCTTTTCTTGATATTCATTTGTATTGATTTTGTCCATGCAAAGGTTTTTAATTGTGTGTAATAAAATTGCCAATCTTGTCTTTTCCTTCTTTCTTTATTTCCAGTACTTAGTACAATGCTTGGCACATAATATGTACTCAATAAATGTTTATTTTTTGATTAACTGATTACGATACATCTGTCTTTCATTTGTTTAGCTCTTTCAGTCTTAGTTGTGATCAGTACTTCATACTAGGAAGTGCTTAAAATGCCCAAATAAGTGTCAAGTCAACTGGTTTGTGTTGGGGTTGGGTATGAGTAGGTGGTTAGCAACTTCTAAAATGGCTTCGAGGGTCTTTCTGTACAAGAAAGTTCCCATTTCTGGTATGTCAATTGATTTTCTTTTCTTCCCAGTGGTTTCAGACAGTTATTATTAGAGAGATAAGATCCTATTTATTCCTCAGAGTATGCTTTTGGTATTATTATTGGTGAATTGGATTAAGGACCCCTTGGCACATAGTAGGGACTTAATAGCTTGTTGATTATTCATTAATAAATGTTTCTTTCCCCTATCATTACTCAAACTCAAATAACATGAAAATATGAATTTTATCTGTGATTCCAGGTCTTACGTGGCTTCATCGTCCTATATCTATGGAGTCACAATTTATGGAGACAACAGGCAGAAACCTTCTCAGTTGATTTATAGGTTACAAGTCAAAGATAGAGTGAAGCAATTAAAAATATAAGTTTGCAAGATAATGAACAGTGGGTATCAGCACAAGTGTCACCAGAGAATTCTATCTCTAATTTACTTGACCAGTACTAGGAGAACAGCCTCTGGATGTCTTCTGGAAGGAGAGGACAATGGCCCTTTGATGCAGGGGCTTACAGCTTTCTCTTGGAATTCTACATATGAATGCCAGCCTATAATCTAGATCACAATATTACACACACTAACAGACACAAAATGGGCCTTAACTATCTATATTATAGGATTAAAGATTTAAAGGTAGAGGTGACTCAGGGGCTATCTAGTCTACTTGCCTCACTTTTCAGATAAACAAACTTAGGTCCTGAGAGGTGAATGAATGAAGTATTTGTTAAGTGCATTTTATATCCCAGACACTGTTTATATTTGATAGGGATATAGATTTTTAAAAAAAAAAAGTAGACAAACTCTAAGTGAGGGACACTATATAAAATGATCTCCAGCTATAGGACATATGGAAAGGACCAGAAGACCTAATGTTGTCACAGCTCTAAAGACAAGGCTAATTGTTTCTACAGTACAAAAGGTCAGATGACACTACTTAAGGGTCTAGAGGGTATAGAGGCAGGGCATCTGTTAAGGAAACCACAGATGAACTCAAAACACAGAGACAGGGAAGATGATAGGGCCTTGTGGTCCTTCATCTCACCACCAAGATTAGCACTGGAGGTTACAATGTTATCATTCTATCCCATACAAGTGGCATGAACAGCCAGAATTTGAACACAGGTCCTTTGACTCCAAACAGTGTTTTTTCTACTTGTGTTACATTACTTCTCTTGCTATAGCTGTCTAAAAACATGCACATTCATGTATAGATTATCTATAAAACGATTTCCATGGAATTATATTCACAAAGAAAGAGTGACAGTTACAAAGTCCTAGATAGCAAACACAGTATCCTTATATACCTTGTAAAAAAGTCACAGCTGCCAGAAACTAGTCTTTATGGAATGAAATGTTTTGCTGACCCTAAAAATATGTAAATGGTTTTATATTTAATATATTACAATTTTCATAATTTCTATTTGAGGAAAATTTGAGAATTATTCATTTGTAGATTTTCTCAATTTTTAAGTTGTGTGCTTAATTATTTGTCTCTTCTTTTTATTTGAAGTAAGTGTTTAACCGTTAAAGTTATATCCAGTGTTTTAGTATTTTTTCCCATTGGTATAATTTTCTTTGAAAAAATATTTCTGTTTTTCTATAATTTATTCTTTGAGCCTTTCTTTAGTATTATATTATTTGGTTTCTATTTGTCTAAAGCCTTTAACTTTTAAAAATTATATTGATAAGAAATTTCATGGTGGCCTCTAAATTATTTTAAAATTTCTGACTATGCTTTAGTTTTTAAGCTTTGACATATGGTCACTTTTTGTAAATATGCCATTTAAAGATGAAAAGAGGTCTATTCCTTGTTCTTGCCATTCAGTTATTTCCAAAGATAGATCTATTTATTTTTATATCATTCTTTTCTTATCCTTAACTACTTTCTTGCTGATTTCTATTTATCTAGTTCTGAAAAGGGCATATTAAATGATTTTGTTTTTACTATCTTTGTATAGATTGGTATTGTCTTCTTGTAAGTACTTAGATACTGTACTATTTGATGTGTGTATGTATACACACATATATATGTGTATATTTGCATATATACACATACATGTATATATATAGAGAGATGTGTATATGTATATGAATATAGAGTGAGTGAAGTAGAGAGAGACAGAGACAAAGGTGTGTGTGTGTGAGAGAGAGAGGAGAAAGAGAGAGAGAGAGAGAAAGAGAGAGAGGGAGGGGAAAGAGAGAGAGGAGAAAAGGAGAGAGAGAGAGAGAGAGAGAGAGAGAGAGAGAGAGCATAATGATATTTCAAATCCGGTCTCAAACCATGGGCAAGTTACTTAATAACTCAGCCTCAATATCCTCATATGTGAAATGAGTATAATAGCATTTCTCTCATATGATTTTTGTGAGTATCAAATTATATGTGTACAGTTTTTTAAAAACTTGAAAGCACTATCTAAATGCTAGCTATAAAGCTATATATTTATAGTGACTTTAAGCACAATGTAGTTTCTCGCATATCAATCTTAGCTATGTCTCTTTTTGCTCTTACCTTAATTGTGATTGCCATCCCATCACTTTGAATTCAGTTGTGGCATGATATATTCAACCATCACTTCATTTTACCTGTATTTGAATCTTTATGTTATAAGTTATAAATAACAAATTTTTAGAGTTTTGCTTTCCCATTCATTCTCCACCCATATTTGTTTTCTTCTTATTTCTTAGAATTTGGTATATTGCATTTTCCCCTATCATCCTTTTGAGAACTGCTTGATTGTCTCTTCTTGTCTTGTTTTCCAGATATTTTTTAACAGTAAACACACGATATAGTCTCATTCTTTGGTCTTTTTATTTTGTTGTACCATTTTTTCAGTGAACCACTGAATTTTTTAAATTCTAACTTACAGTATGTTTTTTAGTGTCTGCTACTTTAGTATGATCATCCAGCTTCTTATTAAAGTATTTATTCTCCTTCCAAGGTCATTTGGAGTTCTAATTCTGCTTCTTATTCCTTCCTTCATCTCTGCATTCATTTCTTTTAGTAATCTTTCTGTCTACGTCATAGCCTTTGTGGCTAATCTTTTATCTTTTCTGGGGTTCCTCTTTTAGTTATTGCAGAATTTTATCTTCGGGTTCTCTTAACCTTTACCATTTCCTAATTATATTAGGAGTTTTCTTCTGTTTGCCCATTTCTTCTGTCTTTCCACTAGAGATGACTACCATATGTTCTCTTAGGTTCCCCTTCCTTCATTCTGTGTCTGCCAAATTTATCTGAACTCTGCAATTGCTGCTGTTACTGTTATGCTGACCCATCAACATAGAGCCCAACATAGGCAGGAAGGGCTGTTGGCACCAGTGCAATGCTCCTAGTCCTCATTTTGAAGTAGGGAAACCAGAAGCCTTGATCCTTCTCCATCAGCAATATCTCCCATCCGGTATATGTTGAGCTACTTTAGTGTGATTCTGGTCCCTCCCATTTTGATTTGGAGCAAGACAGGGTAGTGATTGAACTGAGTTAACCCTCTCCCTCAGCACCCCAGTGAAGCAGACATCTGGTGATCCAAACCAGGCATGCGATATTTGGGGTTTTGTTTTTTGTTTGTTTTCTTTTATTTTCAAAAGGAGATTATGGATCTTTTGTTTTAGTTGGTGCATTTCATTACTGTTATTGTTCTGGAAGTATATTTATGAAGTGTCTAGGTTTGTCTGGAGTCTTTCACATCTGCATCTTTAATAAAAGTCCTTCCATAATCTTCCTAATGGTCTCTTTGCTTATAATAAAGTCTACCGGATGAGATAGTGAAGTATCGAATAAAATGATTTTTATTATAGTCTTCCTGCACATGATGAAGCCACCTCTGGATATTATTTTGATTGCCTCTGTGAGGGGTGCCTACAAACCATCCTTCTCTTCCTCTGTTCTCATGTCATTGCTATAGCATTAGTTTACCAAGTAATATATAATCTCATTTCTCATTGGACAAATATCACATTTGGGACACCAGTAGTTAAACTATGTATAATTACAATTTGTAGCTTCCTCTGCCTCTTTTCCTGACACTTCCTGACAGAATCAATTTAAAAGTTCATCAGATTAGATCTTTTTGCTGTAAACAAAGTAAAAATTCTAGTACTCAAGGATATTGTGTATTAATTTTTCATTTGTTTCCTATCTTATGTAAATTGTATAATCACATTACTTAAAGAGTGATTGTTGTGAATTATGAATGTATAGTTAAAGTATGACTGAGTCATCATAGAAAGTTTATCTATTTGAATTAAAAAAACCATAAATTAGACAAAAAATTAAGTAAAATCATAGCCATAACCGTTAACCACCAAAGAGATGGACGGACTTCTGATGATGAGTAAAGATGCTTGCATTAAAAATTTGGTCAAAAGGGGATCATTACTTGGGATCCCTAGTCAGACACTAAATCCTTTCTGGGAGGAATAAAATGGGAGGTGTTACTATCTTGACTTCAGTTGGCAAACCAAAGGGGTTTATTAAAAATTATAGAAAAATTGTCGTTAGGAAAACAAAAATATATTTCTTTTAAGTTATAATTTAACCTTTGGGCCAGTCGTTATTTCTTATTCATGCAATATTATCTTTGTTCTTAGGTTTTCAGGCTGAGACGTGCATCTTAGTGATACATCATTTAGTCCAGATACCGATTTTTACAGATGACACAACTGAAGGCCAGAGAGAGGAAGTGATGTTAAGGTCATGTAGGTGCTAAAGAGTAACCATGGGTTACAAACCTAGAGCTTCTGATCATAATTTCAGTCTCTTTCCACCACACCATAGTACTGTGTGTAAAAGTTATAACATTTTCATAATATCTCTTTTTATGAGGACATATATAGTCTGAGTCCATTAGGAATTTTATTTACAGCAAAAATGATTAAACTACCCAAATGGTAGCAAGAATTACTGAAGTGGCTATCCTGAAACTGTGAACCTTGAATAATAACTAAAAATGTCATTTGGGGTTTGAATTCTTTAGGTTCATTTGGAGAAGGGAACTCCAAGGATGCAAATCATGCCATGGGTTCTTATGTTTTAGTGAATATGTGGACTGAGGAAAAGTAATTGGAACACAGACTCACAGCCAGAATAGGGAATAGAGAAAGTTGACTGATGAAACTAGGACTAAGAGTCTGTGGTGTCTTAGTGTCTTTTTAACACTTGCCATTGAATTTGAGATTCCTTTTCAGAAGTAAGTGAGCATCCAGCATATTGTAATTGCCCAGTCTGCTCAAATGAGGTGGCAGTAGTGAACTTTTCAGATGCTTAGTGAATAGCTCACAGATATACACTGATTATAGATATGTTTTTTCTTGAATGAAGGAACTGTCCTTTTAATATTTTGGTGTTATAAGTAGCAGATTGAGTAGTAAATCATCAGTGGAATTAGTTGTACTTTTTCATAAATCCTCTATTTTGGCATTCTCGTTTGTGAGAGATTCGGTCTTGAATATTTTGCTATGGTCTGACACTTACAATTCATCAGTAATTTCAAGTAAAATGCTAATACAAGGTAAGATTTCTCCTATTTAATATATCATGTTTTATGTATGCATGCACATGTGTACACAAACACACACGCACACACATCAAGATTATAGCCAAGATACAAGTAATGAGAAGGAAAAAAAAGGACACCTAATAACCTGTTTTATAGCCACATATTCTTAATAAATGATAGAATTTTCCAGAATAAATTGTCTCCAAGGTGAAAAAGAAAGTACAAATTCATTTAAAATACGTATAGAAATGTTGGAGATTCATACCTGGAACTGCAGCTGAAAAGGAGTTAAATCTGAACTTGTTTATGATCTTAACAGTTTCTGATATTCTCTTTGAGAATTTTCCAGCAGTGTTCTCTGGAACATCTTATATTTCCTCAGCCTGTGTGAGTCTCCTTTTTTATATTTGCAATAGAAACAACAAAAGCTCAAAAGCACACTTTTCCTACATTTATTTTACTTTCTACAGTATAGTTGCTGCAAAGACACAGAGAGAATGAAAATACAGTTTTGTGGTGTTTCTTTTGTTTAACTTTTTTCTTTCATAGAATTTATATTTGTACTTCTGTATCTATGAGTTTATATCATATATTTATGTTCCCAATTTTTGTTCACTTAATTTCTAATACCTCCCCTTTGATCTTTTTTTAGTTTGCATTTCTATATTTAATAATTTTGAGGCATTTGCTATACTTAAGTTAAAGCATTAAGTTTTTCACTTTCATGATACATATTAATAGCTTTCCATCTCCAGTGTCTGTGTCTCATGCATGCCCACACATACATGCACACACATGTGTGTTTATTTTAATTTGGTAGCAAAAATATGAACTTTCTCTCCTTTCTTTAAATCCTTAACATGAAGTGCATGTAAAATTAGCAAAAGCATTTGGTTTTCATTATAATGTTTCAATTTTTCTATCTCACCATTTTAATCAATGATTGCCTCACTAGGGTACAGTTTCAGTCATACTTGACCTACATTTTTTGGCTGCTATTGTGTTGGCTACTAATATTAGAAGAAATTGGAATTTCACCAGTACCCATATATTTATATACACAGTCAGATACATACTTAAAACAGTAATCTGCATTCATTATATATTTTATTTTTCAGTGCAGAAGAGAGGTGGTATGGTGAATAGAAAGTTGGCCTTACAGCAGTAAAGACCTGTATTCAAGTCATGCCTCTAACATACACTGATTTTATAACCCTGGAAAAGTCATTTACCCTTTCAATGTTTTAGACAGTCATCATATGATAATAAATTACCAGTGAATGAAAAGATGTTTTTAGATCATTTGATTTGTTAACCAAAATGCAATTTTTAAAACCTATTTTTAGTGAATTGTCAAGAAATCATATTTTTAAAGCATCCTGAGGTCTTTGATTTAGAGCTAGAAGATACCCTAGCAGGGATAGGGAACCTGCAGCCTGGAGGCTTTCTTGTCTAAACTTCTCATTTTATAGAATCAGAAACTGAGACTCAGGAAAGTAAAATGACTATTGCAGGATCATAGAACTAATAAGTGCTATGGGTAGGATCTGAATCCAGGTTTTGAAGATTCTAAGTCCACCACTCTATTCACGATGGCATGACTTTACAAGGAATTTTAAATATCAGTTTTAATATTCATTAGTCTAGTAGCAGTATCAACCTAATGACAACTATAATCCTTGTTTTTAAAGATGGAAGCTACAAAATCTTTATATTTTATAGGGAGTTGCAAAGCGTATGTATTTAAATAATTTGTCCCACATACTACTAAGCCTTCTTTATCCCCCATAATGGATTCTACTGTTATTTAACTCTTTGATTAATATTTAACTTCATATAGTCTACTTTCTCCACTGTATGGCAAACTTCTTGAGGCTAGGCAGTATAACTTCACTCTTTTCCTGCTCCCTTTCTTAGATCTACACTGCCTAATTTGGCATCTAACAGAGGCGAAAATACTTCCTGAATGAATGATCTCCATATAATTCCCATTTTACATACATCTTCTTATTAAAAAGTACTCCTTTACTGAAATAACTATCAGATATGATTACTGCCGCTGACGTTTGAAAGATTATAAAAGAAAGGAGAAATACCATAGTATTTCTCCATAGTATTCAACATTTTTTCCTGGCAAAACTATAGAATGAAATTTTTATAAAACTATAAAAATATTAAAGCAATGGTTAGTGAACAACTAGAAAAGGAGATGGTGATTCCAAAGTACAAGTATAGCTTCATTTATAAAAAGATCATGACAGGAAAACCTTATTTCATTTCTGATGGGCTTGTTAAACTGATCAACAGAAAGTTATAAATATGGTTTACCTTGATTCTAGCAAAATATGCCACAAAGTTGGTGATAGCAGTTCTAGTTGCTCAGTCATTTCAGTCATATCTAATTCTTGGTGTTCTCATTTACAGTTTTCTTGGCAGAGATATTAGAGGGGTTTGCCATTTCCTTCACCATCTCATTTTACAGATGATGAAGCTGAGGCAAACAAGGTTAAGTGACTTGCACAGGGTGGCACAGCTATGTTCCTGAGGCTGGATTTGAATTCAGAAAGATGAGTTTTCCTGAGTCCTGGCCTGATGATCAGTCTATTTTACAACCTAGCTGCCTACACAGTGACACAGTTAAATTAATCCAAGAACTAGTTTGATGGCCAGACACAAAGTAATCATTAATGATTGTATATCAATTTGGGAAAAGGTCTCCAGTGTAGGGACTCGGGGATCTGTGTGCAGCTTATGCTATTTAAGGTATTTATCAGTTACTTGGACAAAACCATAGATGACATGCTTATGAAATTTTCAGTTGAGACAAAGGTGGAAGGGATAGATACAACATTAATGTGAGAGTCCAAAAAGACTTCAAAGGGCTAAAACGTTGAGTTATGTCTAATAAAGTAAAATTTAATAGCAGTAAATATAAAATGTTACACTTGAATTCAAGATGTTAAGTTGGCAGAGAGATGGTTAGGAGTTCAACTAAAATGTATCAAAATATTTAATAGAATTGTATGACAAAGCTAGACTGGTGTACATTAAGAAGAATAACACACTTTATTATGATCTGGTAAAGTCAAATCTGGAGTATTCTGCATTTAAAAAAGATTATCTTAATTGCTTCCAAATACCTTTTTATTTCTCATAGTTTTGGATAAATCTGGAGTATTCTGCATTTAAAAAAGATTATCTTAATTGCTTCCAAATACCTTTTTATTTCTCATACTTTTGGATAAATCAAGTCAAACTTTCTTTGCACTAACAAATATCATGTTTAATTTTTCAAAAACAACAATGTCTCTCATTAACTGACAAAAATTAACTGCTATTTGTAGCAGGATAGAATGTTGTCTGTTTTTTTCTTAGAACTTTCGTTTTCCCCATTGTCACTTTTTTCATTCCCTCACTTCAATTTTTAGATTTTCATTTCTTTATCTTATCCTGTATTTCCATTCATGTCTCATTGGTGAACCAAGAAGTCTCTAGTGGAGGGCCTTAGAGATCTGTGATGGATAGGGTTTTTAGTTAACTAGTAGTTGTAGTTGATTTGTAGTTGACTTAACTAAAGGCATAGACAGCATTCTTATTTCTTTTTTTAAAATTACACAAAGCTTGTGGGTAATAGCTTTCACATTAGAAGACAGAGTCAAATTCTCAAAAAGATCTGAACAATTTAGAAAAATTGGACTGAATGTAATATAATAAAATTATGTGCAAATATATGTAAGATTTTATACCTGAGTTGAAAAGAAAAACTGTCTAAGTATGAATTATGTCGATAAACATCAAAAAAGTTATGAACATTTTAATGAACTAAAACCTTAATAAGATTCAAACACGTGATAAAACCAAAAAAGCTTATGCATCCTTGGGTTGCATTCAGAGGCATAGTTGTAGTATGAAAAGGTGATTGTCCCATTGTACAGGCTCTTGTCAGACCACATCTGTAGAATTGTGTCCACTTCTGTGCACCACATCTTTGAAAGGGCAATTATACTTTCTACATCTTATGATCCAGATATCATAATGATGGCAGATAGAAAGATGTCCTTGAGTCTATGCCATGTGAGGATCAGATGGAGAGGCTAAGGGTGTTTATCCTAGAGAAAAGAAGGAAGTAATTGAGGGATGAGGAGAGGAGAGGAGAAGGCATAGGACATGAGAGCTAACTTCAAGAGCCCAAAAGGCTATTGTATGGAAGAAGAATTTGATTCATTGTGTGGGGTCAAGAAGGAAGAAATAGAAACAATAGATAGAAAGCAAAAATCACAAAGACTCCAATTTAATCTTAATATACAGACAAGCTTCCTGTTAGAGCTACACAAAAAATGATATGGGCTTTTTCAGAAAGTAGTGAATTCCTCCTCACTGGATGTCTTCAAGTAAAGACTGCATGCCTGTTAGTCATATGTAGTGTAGTATAAATTTATTTTTGAATAGTTTGAACTTCATAGCTACCAAAGTACTTTACAAGTCTGAAATTCTATGACTTTGTGATTTGGAGAAATCTAAAGCAAATGTGATAGTTCAGGTATTGCTTTAAAATAACAATTTGTGAAACAGTAAGATTTCTCTAGAAATTGAGGGGATATTCTCTTTTTTATATACATATATATGCATATGTATACATATACATATAGTTTGTAAAGTATCTTGAGTATTTGTCTCCTTGTTTGTAGAATGGTTCACCTATTTCTTTGAAGAGTGACTTGAACATTACTGATAATATTAAGGAGTATCATTTATAAGTAATAATTTATATACTAAATGAGAAATTATTTGGATTATCTAGGACAGTACAGTGTTACTATCCAAGAAAATACTACTAGAACATTTTGATGTTTACAGCCCTTCTAGTAAAATCATTCCAAAATCTAATACTGACACAAATTTGCTTTCCAAGGACTCAAATGGCAAAAATTGTCTCATGCTAGTTTAGAGTAGAATGTTAGCATTATTCTGTATACCTACTGCACACAGGATTGTATATAAACACCAATGAAAGCATCTGATTTAAAAATACACTATGTGTGAATAAGATGAAAACTCCTTAAAAGGGACCCAGCACCATCTTGGGGATCTCATTTAGTACTAATTAATTCTGTGCTTAAAAATAAAATGACTCAAAATTAAAAGAGCAATGAAATGAATAAAAGATTTGACTCCAAGTACTAACATAGCCAATAAGGTACTGATTGGCTTTGGATAGACACTTGAAAAGTATTTGTCCTTGCTGTCCGCATGGTCCTAGAGCCAGCACCCTCTTAATTCAGGTTCAGTGTTGGGACAAAATGAGGCACTCACAAGGCACTGAATGTTTAATAAAGGAGGAAGCTTACTTGGTTTTTTCTAGCATAGCAAGGCTATGCCAGAAGGATACAGTGGTACTGAGCATCTCTGGACACAGCCCTCACCATCTCCATTTGGAAATGTGTTTAGTCAGTGGCTGATAGGAATAGAATCTCACATGATGTCAGCACCAAGCAAGCCTGAGATGTACCAATTATGTGAGGCTGGCACCTTTCATGCCCCCAGATCAGGAAGCTGTGTTAGGAAACTGTTATTCCTTTCATAGTCTCCAACTTCCCTGATCTTCAAATTAAGGGGAAGAACACTTACCTTTCATACCTTCTATTGCCACATAAGATAGCAGATATGAAACTGAGAACCTTAGAAACTGCTGTATAAATTTGAAATGCTGTCATGATTATTATATTGAGAGGCAGGACAGCTTAGTGGATAGTGAGGTGACCATGGAACCAGGAGGACCTAAATTCAAGTCCCATCTCTGATATATATGACCCTTGCCTAGACGTCACTTAACCTCTGTTTTCTAGGTAATTTTCTAAGATTTTATTGTGTAAAATATGCTCACCTGTATTGGTAGAAAGAGTTTTCTCACCTGGGATTTCCCTTTATTACTGAAATCCTAGGTACAATTCTTATCCTAAAATGTCAATTATACAGGAGTTTCCTTTAAGCATACTTATATTCCAGGCCCATCCTAAGCCCCTGAGTATGATAAGAAGTAAATCCCTTGCTAGACAATGTTTAGGATAATAGTTTAGGGACTTAATGTTTTAGACACCTAACACTCATTCATAGAATTCTTCACATTTATCTTTGGTATGTTAAACAAATAAAATTGGCTGGTGTTTTATTGAATATGAAAACTTAGGACACCAGAGATAATGAGATACATCAGGCCTTTAAAACACAGTTTGCATCAGACTCATAAGAACTTTTAATTTTTACCTACCCTGCTGACCTTTTAGATTAGAGTTGCAGATGCAGCCAGAGGTGGTAGCTGTAGTAAGACAGAGCAAGCTGGGGCCATACACAACTAAGCAGCTTGCCTTTCGGTTATTATCTCTGTTTCTATCTTTATACTGCACTATGTCTCCTTACTCTCCCCCTTATTTCTTTCCTCCTGCTTCCCCTTCCTGACTAGCTCCTCCTGCTCACTGTAAACTATACCCCCTTTTATTTGCTTTGTTCTACTGATATTAAAAAATGAAACAAGATTCCCAAATTAGCAAATTTATACAACCTTATTTTTAAAGAAAATTATTTATGTAATCCACACCCCTAATTCTTTATATTTTGCTTCCTACTCCCAAAAGGAAATCATTTTGTTGAAGTTTTGAGTTTCTCTAAGCTTTTTAAAAGTGAACTGTCTTTTAGCCTTATTCTGAACAAGATGAATAGTGATTCTTAGAACTAATAAATAAAAATAGCTTAAACTGTTTATTGCTATAAGATTATCTTTCCAGAAGAGTTTGTTTCATTTAAAAAAAGATTGGAGACTAATTGCTAAAAAGAATACTGTTATAGTAACAATCACCACCATCCTTTTCTCTTCCTTCAACTAACCCCACCAGAAAAACATATAATCATCAATTTTTGTCACATCTCATGTTAACTGCTTGCCAAAGTAGATGATAATTCTGTATTTTTTGTTGTTAGTACTTTAACTATATAATAGCATGTTTAAATCCGATTTAGTTTTGGTTAGCTATCACAAACAGAGGTTTATATGTATCTATATGCATACACACACATATATGTGCATGCTTTTTGCAAGATTCATTTAAGAGGAAAATTAAAAGATAAAGTATGGTTAGTGTATCTTACTATACTTGTTAATATCAGCCCTATCAATGATTTTTAATGATATCAATGGCTTGTAGAAGGTGGGAATTAAAAAAATAAATTCATCAGTATAAAAAGGCTAAAAATTGATAGCTGCTATTTTAGAGGGTATGTGAATGTACGTGTGTCATTGTGTATGTCTAAAAAAGTAAACTTGCTGTCTGCCTGTCGCCAGGAAAAAAAAAGTGGGACCTAATCAAACCACTGTGGGGTCAACCCTTGTGGTTTTAAAGGCCCTTAATGTTGTCCAGCTGCAAAATAAAAGGAATTGGGAGGGGAAGTTGGAAGGAGTGGGGGGTGGGGGGGCTGTTGGAAAAGAACAGGGAGTCTGGCTTTTATTTTTTTTAAAGTGAGTTCAGTGCCAGCCTGGACATTGGCTGTGCAGACTATTGAGCCATTGTCTGCTCCATTTCCAGAATAGCCCCCAGTTAATCACTTCGGCTTTGAAGGGAATTTCCTCGTGGAATTCTCCACAGAAAATCTAATCAACTGACCTGCCCTCTCAACAATGGAAGGCTTTTTTTTTCTCTCTTTCCCTTATTGGGGCGGACTCTGTAATGTAGCCTTTTGTGCAGAATGAACCCTCCCAGTAGGAGTGGAGGGAGAGAGAGAGGAAGGGAGGGAAAGAAGGAGAGAGAGAGAGAGAGAGAGAGAGAGAGAGAGAGAGAGAGAGAGAGAGAGAGAGAGAGAGAGAGAGAGAGAATGCACAGTCTTGTGTTTGTGAGGGTGTGCTTACTCTGACCAGATGCTGCAGTGCACGGGGATAGTCACCATCTCTGTGTGTGTGTGAGTGTGAGTGCGTATGTGTGTGTGTGTAGTGTGTGTGTGTGTGTGTGTGTGTGTTATGTGCCTCTGTCATTTCATGTCAAAGGTACATTACCTGATTACCTTCCTCATCTGCCAGATTTTTATCTAGATAATTGGAACTGCTATGGAGGCTGTTCTCTGCCAGCCAGCTTAGAATCTGTAAAGCCATAGTTTGTCCACCTTGTTATCTGTGGCTGCCTGGGCAGAGGAAATTAAAGAGATCCACAGCTAAGGGACTTAGCCCTGTTCTCTCCTCTCAACCACCTCCTCCCCCAGCAACCAAAAATCAGAACAAATCCAAAGTTATTATTCTTTGGAGGGAGAGAGAGTGATTTTTGTTTTGCTTCATGTGTGCTATTTGGGGATGTGGACACCTATTCCCCTCCACACAGCAGTGATGTTTTCTGGAGTTTGGAGCTGAGGAAACTTTGGCTGTGTTGCCAGGACATTCGCACCACTTTGTGGAAAGCAAGAGCTAACAGTGAGACGGACAGAGTGAGTGACAAGTTGTTTACAGGTTTCCTTGAAGGGGCCTCTGCTATATTTCAATCTGTCAAAGTTGCTTTTCTTCCCTCAGAACAATGCCTGATTGTTGTGTGTGTATGTGTGTGTGTGAGTGTGTGTGTGTGTGTGCTTCCGTGTGCGGGCGAAGAGAAAGCCTAGAAGGGGGGGATAAGAAGTGCATGTGTAAAAAATACTATTGCTAGCATTTCCATTTTTTTCTTTAATTAGTTAATAACTGCAGTTTAAACGGGTGGCTGTTATTACAGATTCTCTTTTAATCCACCGCTAATACATTTTTCTTGATTAATATTATTTGTGTATGCATTTTATTCATGGGGGAGAGTGTGTATGGGGGATGTTAAATGAGTTGACTTCTCACATTCTCTGATGACTGGATGATAGAATTAAAAGGAAAGGACAGGCACCCTGAGGTTGTCTAGTGCCTAGCAGCCGCAGCGTGCTGCTCAGCTGTGGGGGAAGCTTTCTGAACACTCTGTGCCGCTAAGTGTGCTACCCCTTTAAGAGACTGGTCAAGGAGTCCTAGTTCACAGAGAGGGAGAGGGAGAGGGAGGGAGAGGGGGAGAGAGAGAGGAAGAGAGAGAGGAGAGAGGAAGAAAAAAGAGAGGAGAGAGGAGAGAGAGAGAGAGAGAGAGAGAGAGAGAGAGAGAGAGAGAGAGAGAGAGTGAGGGAGGGAGGGAGGGAGGGAGAGGGGGGAAGAAGAGAGGAGAGGAGAGGAGAGAATCAATTGGTTTAGAGGGTTTGGACTCACTTGACAGGTTCAGTTGGAGACGATCATAGGTGGCTGCTGTGACAAAGGGAAATTGTGCTTTTCCAGCATGCTAACTGACCCTGATTTACCTCAGGAGTTTGAAAGGTGAGTTGAGTTGTTTTGTTTTGGATGTTATTTTTTTTTTAAATATGAAAGTATAACTCTCCCATTTTACAGGCTTAGAATCAGTTGTGAGATGCTGTTTAAAAATCATGCTTGCCGGAGAAGCTTTTATGATTCTATGTGTTAACTGAATCTTGTTTTCTGAACCCAATGGAAGGAATTTGCAAAGTCCCCAAGCTTGCTATGGGTGATTTTAGGTTTGATCCTCTAACGGAGATTTTAATGAACATTAGGCATCATACCCCTCTCATCTCTTCCTTTCTTCCTCTAAATCTTTTTCCATGCAAAGCACCCACATTTTCAGCATCTCCGTCTCAGATGTAATTTCTGGGATGACAGAGGAATTTGAGGATGATGAGAACTGAGGCTTTAAGTTCCTGCAAAACTTTGCAAGTAGCTCCATAAAGCACATGACCTTTTGTTGATATAAGAGAACATGGTGTGCATTTTTTTTTAAACTCAAAGTTAACATCACAACAATCCTTCAGAAGGTCCTTTTTTTTTAAGTGTCAAAAAAGTTAAACACTGATGATTCCTAACTTTTAGTGGACACTTTTCGCACTGGCTGTCGAAAGCTCAATTTTGATTTATGATGTTTCCTTCTTTTGCCAAGACAGGAGCATGTGTATTTGAAATTAAGTTGTTACTATTGAGAAATTATTTTTAGCTGCTTTAGTTTTGTATTATTTCAAGTTGAGTTGGGCTTTCAAAGACGTTAGTCCTCTTCGTGTGCATCTTAATATATACTGTAATTTTTTTTAATTCTTTATTCTTACTCTACCACAAGTTCAATTTTTGGGGAAAACTATAAATAGGATCTTGTTTGCCATTTAAAATAATTCAAACTTTGCATTCTCTTTGGTGAATTTTTTTAATCTAAAAAAAGACAGGATGCATGATACATAGGCTATATTTTTTTTTTCATTTTCATGAAAGCTACCTTCTGTATAAACATTTGTTGTATCTGACTATGCAATGCAAGCTAGGTGCTAGACCAGCTGGTTAAAAATATGCTAAGTCAAGCTGTTCATCGCTCAAATGACTGAATTTGATATGAAAAGGCGAAAAAAGAAAGACAAAGATTAAAACATTTTAAGATTGCAGTAAATCAGTGAGCAATGGGAGATGAAAAAGAGTACTGAGAGTAAAATACATCTTGAATGTGGTTATATATTAGGGTGCAGAATCTGAAATTATGAAGAAAATTAAAATAACACAAAATATACTTTAGGAGTGGTTTCTTCTTTTCTTCCCACTGAGGGATTTATTGATCACATATCCTCATTTAAATGGCTGAACTTCTTTAATGGCTTTATTGAAGTGTTCTAATATTTTTTCACTTGAATTTAGTAACTCCTCAAAATGTTAACATTTTACTTGGGAAGAATGCTTTTTTAAACAGAGAGAGATTTGTTAATTACCATAGAAATTATTAGTGATTGAAGTAGTGAATACTTAACTAATTCAACAGAGTAACAGCTCTCTATGTGCTCAAGAGTAAGAGTTAAACTATAATATTCTTTAACTATAATTGCATGCTATGAAGATGATACTAGCAATCTGATTTGTAAGCCAGTTAAATGATTCTTATAAAAAGTAGTTACATATTACAAGGTTATATTCTATGTTTATGTGTAGGCAAGCTTTACCACTGTCAGCTTTATTTGTATTTTTTTCAATTATCTCCTTTTGAGGTTCATTAAAAACTCCCAACACTAACCCCCAAATTCTAAAGCTAGAATCTCTTAAAATTTTACTCCTGGCTCATGTTTCATTTTTGCCATCACTCAGGGACATGCACTTCTCACTGACTGGTTAAATAAGCAAACGGTAATCAATAGTGTTGGTATTATTGCTGACAGATTTGAAAATACTAACAACTCAAATATTTTTGAAAGATATCCCATGATGTAAGAGGTCTTAATTAGAATTGGTAATATAACCCCAAATCTTTATAGCTCATTACCATCTGTTTACATTATTAATATACAGGTAAATGTATCTATAATAACCTAGATGTAGTGCATATCATAGAGCAATGACGATCTGCACTTAGGAAAATTCAGAAGATGTATACATAATATGTCTACACTACCACATGTGTTCAGCTGGGATTTTTTCTGTTTTTTCAAACTACTTGCGACTGTTTCCATATAAATTACTTATAGTTCACACAAATACCTACCATAGGAGATTTTCAAAAATCAATAATCACTCATAAACCTATAAAAGAAGCCTTCTAAAATAACTTGTTAAATAGATCACTGAAGTGAACAAAGTTTCTTGCTTTTAGTTTTTTTCCATTAGAAATAGAAGTTATGTCATCTTAGACTATTTCTACTGAGAGATTTCTGACTATTTTTCATTGTTCTTTAAATCTCCATATTGTTTTGAAACTTTATAGAATAGTTAGAACCTGTACAATTAAAAGTTAAATGTGGAGATGACAACTGTTTGATTTGGATCGGTATACGACTGTGATAACAGCTCTAGAGGTGAAAATGGTCAGGACTGTCATTTAAACAATTGTTAATTCATTCAAAAGTGGTAGCAATTGCAGAGGCTGTTAAAAATTGTCCTTCAGGATTTATTAAAAATTTACCAAACTGGACAGCGTTCTCTGAAAAGTAAAGTGAGTTCCATCCTTTAGTTTTTATTTGCAAGTATTAACTTTCCTAACTAAAATGATAATGTAGACTCCACATGGGGATGGGAGTCAGGGAAGCATTTCTAAAGAATTCTTGGAAATATTATTGGCAATTAGGACCTATTATGTCTTACTTCTTAGCGTCAGTGTAATTGACAGCATGCTCTATATGTTAATAGCTATCACATTAAATGCATACTAGAACTCTCACAATATAAATCCTTTGTAGACTTTTAGATGTGTTCATGTAATTAAACACAAGCGAATCTGACTTTGCTTGAGGTTTTTTTAAGGACTCTGCATATCCATTCAAAATTTCTGAAAATACAAGGAGCTACCAAAATAACTATCTCGACCTTTTTATGTTTTTGTGAATTGATAAATAAGAAAAATGAATATTTAACACTGTCATACATATATTTGCATACCATTCCTCTCTTTTATACTCCATATATCCTGTGTATATGTAACATGCAACAGTTTGATAACTAAGTTACTGCACTTTTCTCTCTGTTATGGTATGTTAGTGCTTAATTAAGTATCAAGTGTGAAATGATTGCTTGTGAAGAAAGGGTATGTTAATATCTGTGAAGGAGAAAAATGGAACCAGGTTAAACATTTGGTGTCACCTATCCAGTGGTATCTTTCCAAACGGGTGCACATTGAAGAATGCTGTATAGATAGATGTGAAGTGAGTGACTATAGGACAAAAAAGTCTCTGATGGGAGGATAAGAAATGAGCTTAGTTAGCTATTATATTTTTGGTCTGCATTAAATTTATTTTAATGTTTTATCAACACTTGCCTAAAGGAAAAATAATTTCCTGGTGAGTGTATTTTCAAATATATTTCTTACATAGTAACTTTTATGATAAGTTGGTTGACCTATCGCATATTGTTTGGAATTGTTTTTCTATTTCATAGCTAAATATAGTAGAACACCTCCTCAGTGACACTTTTAGATCACCTAAAATTTGCACACAGGCATCAGAATTTCAGAATTTACCTTCCATTATTAAGGTAAACTTAGTGTGTGTGATGATTTACATATCTAATTTGTTCATAAGGTAAGGAAGAAAAGAGAGATGTCTAAATTGGATGCAAAGGAAAGTTCTAGTTTCACATTCAGATTGTTTCCAGGGTGTTCTGCTTTGTTCATTTCATTTGTTGTACTTATACTTGTTTATGAGGGAGAAGTTGACTAATATAGATTTTAAAAAATTTACCACTACCTGGAATGGAGCTATAAGTTTGTAATGCAGCACACAGAAGAGAAGGGATGAAAATGAAGGACTTGGTAGGATTGTGCTCTGGGTGACTATCAAGAGCACCTAAGAGTTAAAATATTAAGTAGCATCTTATAATGTTCACTGTGCAATAAGTTTTATAGATGCTGAAATACGTGAGGCTCATTGGTACTTTTCATTTATACAGAGTTCTTGTCACCCAGCGACATAATAAGCACATGATAAAGTCTTTTTACCTGTTTTTAGGGAGTTTTTTGCTAAGAACCCTATATCCATCTTACATGAGAGCCAAATAAGACCTGTTCTGTTACTTAAACACATTATTCTTCCGTAGAGTTGGGAACTGTTTCAAATGGATTAAATTCATAGTGCATTTAGAAAGTAGAATTATATCCATGGGTAAAGTCTGATTTTTATTGCTTACTCTTCCCACTATTCATTTTTCGGCAACCTAATGATTATATAGTGTGCTGAAAATACACATTATGTAGGTTGAATGTCTCTCCATTTGCAAAGTAGATAAATAACTGTAACTGATGGATTTTCTTTTTCCCCTTCATAACTTGTTGGTTATTTATCATTTAAGTCAAATTAACCAGCCCAGTTGGCTCTTTTCTAATAACACAGATAATGTCAATACGTAGTAGATATGAATATTGTATATTAGTGTCAAGTGAAAAAGTGTTGCATGATTTTAATATGTCATTTCCATTAGAATAGAAATAAGAAGTACTCTAAAATTAAGCAGCAATTTTTTATTCTTCATATCTATATGTTTTACATGGCATTTCACTGTACATTATCTTATTAATTCCTTGTAGTAAAATAATAATTGTAATTTCTTGATAGACCTGGTCAGATGAAACTCACTTGTGAAATAATTTTACAAAATATTTTACTATTGTTTTACTTTTAAAACTTGGGCAAGTTTAATAGAATATTTAATATCCTTTGAGGGCATTCACTGACAGCAGGTCAGAGTTGAAGATGATAGGACTTTGATCATTTGCTATTTCACATTTCTGTTAATCCTGTCCCTCTGTCCCCAAGTCTATGACATCTTCTCAGCTATCACTAGCATAACCTGTTCATCTTTACTAAGTTCACGTGTCCTGAATTTCCTCTCAAGAGGAAATTGTTCTAGTTGTCTATTCTAACTGTCCAATAGGGGTTTGTTTTGAGCACCACACTCAGTATCCATTCCCTCTAGAGATTGGGAGTAAAACCTCAGCCGTACTCCCTGCCTTTGCCAGCCTGAGTCGTTAGAGACTCAAAGTTGTTCCCAGTCTTTTGAGCCTCTACAATAACACTAAATTCTACTCAGTGGACTGTGGAGGACCAGGCAGGAACAAGATCTAGAAGAATTCTGGTGAGAACTGTTTATAGGGATATGGTATTTTAAAAGAATGTAGTAAACAAACAGAATTGTGGCATAAACAAAGATAATTAGCATAAACAATATCATTTTAGGACAGGTGGTTTAAAAAAACAAACAAAACAAAAAACCCAAATATGAACCCAACTTGAATGCTGCCAGTTTGGAACCACTGAACCTTAATCTGTACTTCATGAGATTTGCCCAGGTTTGTTGATAAACTTGTCAACATGCTTTTGCTTTTCCTTTTGTAAAATTTTCCGGTCATTATGCCCTTTTGTCACCCAGCTTGAAAGTAATTAATCTGTTACAAGGTGGTGTAATGACTTTCTTACCCATAAAACATGACAGAATTAAAATTAAAAACAAAAGCTGGTGACTGTTCATAGACACTTGAAATGAGCTTTGAACAATAAATCTATCCAAACCTAAACTGGATTGGGTGGATTTTAGATTTCTCTGTTTTCAATCAAAGTAATTATCTCAGTGACTTGATTCTATAATAGTTGTACTTTTACTTTTTTTTTTCATCTTTGGATTCAGAAACCCTTTTTCCTATGGCTTAATCCTTGGGATAGTTGCTTAATCCTAAGGATAGGTATATCTTAAGTGTCGTTTTCTTGTCTTTTTCCTGAACAGCTAAGGAAATGTGCCCTAGTTGAGTATAAAATGTGAGAGGTGATCATGAAGTGCAAGGATGACATTTATTCTACTCATGTCATCTTAAGGTACTATGCCATAGTGACAGTATTCTTGCCTGAAAACATTTAAGTTGTTTTTTTTTAAACAAATAACTGTCGTTTTATACTGGTGGATCTATAGTATAGCTACAAATATATGGATATGGATATATATTGCTTTAAGTGAAATTTGAGGTATGCTGAAGAAACTGCTGTTTGTTTTCCTTCATGTTAAGGACCAAAGTTCTTATTGATGTTGAAAAGGTGTTCTTCCTCATGGAGGAAATGCAGGTGGTATCTCGGTGTAGTTTTTTTTTTTTTATTTTGCTAAACTGAATGCAGTTTTCAATGAATGTTAGTTTCTTGCAGTTATAGGGATGCTTGTAAACTAGTAAACTGTATCTCATTCATACACTCTTGAGATTTCTCATACTTCAGGGACAAAAATAATTTGGCTACCAACAAATTAGGGCTACCTGCCAGAGTTAACACATATAGTAGGTAAGAGTAACACTGTATCTAAACGCTTCTGGCAGGGGAAAAAAAACCAACATTGAAACTTTCGTATGTAACAGTATTTCAAATTCTGTTATTTTTGAAAGAGTATATGTATACATATATAGTACAATAACATTAAAGTATGTGTTAAATAATATAATGATATAATTTCCCTTAATACATATTATATATGTATGTATACATATGCATATATGCATATATTACATATATACATCTATATGCATATACATACATGCATATATGTCGGGAGGTGCTTTTGGCATATTATCTCATTGCATGGTGGCATAAGGATCTTCTTTTTATTACATGAATCTCACATTATTTTTGCCCCAATGTACTCTTCTCTGCACTGTGAATATGTCTAATGAAGCAATGAACTTCACAGCACAGGGCTAAAAATTAACAAAAGCATTTTTCAACAGCGTATCTTGTTTGAATGATGGCTTTAAGAATATCTTTAGTTTTACCAGGGATGCCAAGTATGAATAGTGTCTAGTTCCTTTCTGGCTATAAAGGAGATTTCCTCAAAGTTAGGAAACCAGGTACATATATGAGGCAATTTAAGTGGTTGTAACTTCCTTCCATGGGTTTCCTTTATATTATAGCTAAAGAGAAGATCACTTAAGTATTATTTTGGTAATTTTGTAATACTCAATTTGTTTCAAAATGTTGTGCAACATTTACTTTCATACAAGATTTTTGATTGCTTTTTAATCTGATGTTAATTCATAAAGCACTTCCTTTTTGTCATTTAGAGACAGAAAGTTAGTTAATTGCTTTTGGCATTTTTAAAAATTAAGAATAAATTATTTTATAGGGCAATAGTTATCCCTTTATACAATATTGTTCTAAATGAAAAGGAAACAAGATTCATTGCCTACTCTATTAATTTTTGTTCCTTCTTGCCATAGGTCGCTTACATATTAAATTTTAAAACATATTTTTATAATTGTGTGTTGAGATGGACAAATCAATATATTCTACCTACCATCTACCCTAGGAACTTATCCTAGAAGTCCTCAGAGGATAATTTGCACAATCAAAATATTTTTCCCCTTTTTCCTGGGGACCTTTTGTATTCTTCTCTTATTGTATAATTTTTCTTATTGAGTTTCGTAAGGTTTTGGGAAAGAAGTGGATCATTTGTATGGAAATGTCATATAAAATTAGGGGTAATCACACTCTTCCCTTAGTTTTGCAGTCTGAATAAGAAATCTATATTGAAGATCTCATAGGATATGTAAAGTGTCACAGTGTTTTAGGAGACAGTAGAATGAACTGGAAGTCGAAATATTTTATTTCTGGTTCTATCATTGACTCATCTTTGACCTTGAGCAAGTGTCTGTTTTAATGACTACATGTATAAATTGGCTTTGCATTATTTGTAATCTTTCTCACAGCGACATCATGCGATTCAATCACATAATATTTGAAAGGTGCTTGGAATAGTTCAGAAGAAAGCTTTTATATAAAACTCAAAGTGCTATTAATCAAACTAGAATAAACAACTAGGAACAGAAAATCAAGTATAGTAAGGAATGTTGTGATTGAGTGAAATGCACCCTTGTATTCCAGTTCTCTAATAATAGTTGAAATTTTAGTATGCTTAAAGGACTATAGAACACATGTATCTAGAATCCTACTGACATCCAAAGTTCTAGTTCCAGAAAAGCAAAATTCATGTTAATTGACCTGTAATTTGGATGTAATAATTGATAGGGATTTTTTTCAAATACTTAAGAGATAAAAAAAATCTAGGTATAATTAATATAAAACATTTCCTGTTCTAAAAGAGATTATAAGAATCAAAGTTAAAGTACAGAATATAGGACATTTTATAAGAAAATTAAAGTAAAATCTGCATCCTTTAAAGTCTGAGAATATAATTATTATGGACAAACTAATAATCTAAAATAAAGTATATATAATCAAAAGATATAAAAATTTTAATGGGGAAGATAATAGTGGCTTATGTTTTATAGTTATGTCAAGCTTTCAAAGTTCCTTATATACATTATCTGAATTGATCCTCCCAAGAATTCTATGTGGTGATAACTAAAGTATTATTTTCGAATTTTCACGTATGATGAAACAGTTTCACAAAAGTTAAATGACTTGCCCAAAGTCATGAAATGTTGGAACTGGGATTTAAAACCAAGTCTTTATAGACTTCCAAGAATAGTGCTCTTTACCTGGAATCACACAACAAATGCAAGTAACATTACATACAAATAAAAGCTCACTTCTACTTCCTAAGCCAATGGCATGAATTATAGAAGTAATAGAATATTACTTCTATAGTATAGTATAGAAAGCAATAATATCTGAATTTTCTAAGCCTAAGTTGTTCTTAAAGCATGTAGCTCTTATCAACACTTCGTATTCAACTAGCTGGGTAAATCAGGGCATGCTTGAGTAACATATAGAATGCTTGAGGATTAAAACTTGAGTGTAATGTTGTAAGAATGTGCTTAAAATGAAAAGTTATTAACTTTCCTGTAATGTTCTATTTTCCCCAAAGAACATAAACATATTCTACATGATAGCTATTTTTCTTTGTCATTAACATTAATTACATTAATGTGATCAATAAGATATATATATATATATATATATATATATATATATAATATACACATAATGAAACCTAGGAATTCAGTATAATATAATGTAGACAGAGTATTGTAATGGAAAAGAAAAAAGAAATCTTGAGTTTTAGCCCTAAATCTAATATAATGAGCTACATGACTCATGAATTTATTGCCTATTATTGCCATTTCAGAAATAATTTAAAAAATTTTTAAAAACCTGCACAGAGAGGGTGACTTGCCTAAAGATATTTTAGTTCATGTTGTCCAGTGCCAAGCAGTGTTTTTTCTATTGTATTATATAAGCTTTTTATGAAGTTTTCCCCTTCTGTAAAAGTAACTGTCCTTTAAAGAACCTTTCATTTCTGAGATTCTGTTTCTTTTTCTTCCTCTCTGGACTTCACTGTCCTCATCTATAAAAAGACAGATTTGGACTAGATAATCGCTAAGGACCCCTCTAGCTCTAACATCCTGTGTTACTATGGTCTAAGATCCCTAGTTCCAAATTCTAAGTTTCTAAAATGTTTGTACAGTATGCAGCTTTTTTTGTTGTTGCTAAAGCAGTTAGAATGCTTATATTTCTGCTTTTTTTATGTGACGAGAGCAGCACTTCCATAATCAGCCAAGGAATTTACATTTCAAACTATTTCTCAGTTTACATGTGAATTGGGGACTATTATCCAAGGGCAAAGCACTTCAACAAAGTGGAATTCTGGGTGCTTGGGTATCTGTACTGATACATTTTAAAAATGCATAGCCCTGTTTTCATAATTTAAAAAAATATTGTGTATCATATCAAAACAATTTAGTATACTAATCAAACAGCAACTACATATTCAAGTGCCTATTGTATGTAAATCATTTTGCTAAATGCAATATTAGTTATGCATATAATCTAAGGTTTCTGTTTATATAGATAAATGTAACATTAAATTAACTTGGGTCTGCTGAAATGAACTTTGATAGTTGAATAAAAAAACCAAAAGGTCATGACAAAGACAAACTTTAGAAAGCAACATAGACTTTGATTATTAGAGAGTATTAACAATAGGGAGATAAACTTAGTGCCTGAATTTCTGAGAAAAGGCAAAAGAGCATAGCCACAAATAAAGTGAAATAAATGTTCCTTAAAGCAATAGCTCTATATCCTGAGAAGATAAACTTTAGATGAGAGGCATTACGGTCCAGGAGAAATACCACTGAGATCAGATCAGAATGACTGCTTTATCTATTTAGTGCTAGAAAATATGTTCAAAAAGTCAGACAACCTGAGTTCAAGTTCTGACTCATTACAAGTTACTGACTTTGTGCAAATTGCCTAACTTCTCTGTATTTCAATTCCCTTACCTAGAAAGTAGGGATACTAATACTGTCACTATATTTACTTCATAAGATTGTAAGGAAAAGAGGCACTTTCATGCCATAAAGCATTTTATGCAAATGAACTACCACTATTAAAAAGGACAGCAATAATATGTGGAGTCATTGAGGCACACTCTGGATTCTTTTCAGCAGTGTTCATAGCACCATGAACATGATCCTTGAATACGAGGTGTGTGTATTCTCCATATGCAGCAATCATAACCAAACATATTTAATTTCAAAGTGGACAAGTAAATCAGTCAGGGTAAAAGCTTTAAGCATGAAAGGACCTTTCAGATCACCTAGTCCAACTCCCTTATTTTACAGATGAATATATCAGATCTTGAAAGCCACATGTATATATATAAGCATTGGTGGGATTAAAAAAAATGTTACTTGGCCATTTGAAAGAAGGTTGAAATTGGTTTCATGTTAAAGTTAATACTATGTACCATAATTCAGATGTAGAATTATTGACTATTCATGCCATTTTTAATTTTGGAAAGAGGAATGAGTGTTCTTCTTTTGCTACTGAGATAAGGGCTTTTATTTTTTTTTTAAATTGAACCCAAACTGCATTTAAAACAAGGACCAAAAGGAAATGTGCAAAAATCCTACTTTTAAAACAGAAAGAAAATCTGGAAACCATCCAATCAGGCATCCTACTGCTAATATATTTTATAATCTAGCACCTAGTGCTATACAAAGATGGCATATGTTCCTGCAATTTCTCGACCAAAAATTTAAAACTATGTTAGGAAAGTCACTTAACTTCTCTGTTCTTCAACCACTCATCTATAAAATGGGCACGAATACTAACTTACCCCCTAATGCTAAAGAAGACACATAGCTAATTAATATTTACAAAATATTTAGATATCTCTGGATGAAAGCCACTGAATACAAATTGTTCAGTTTTTACCAAATGCAGAATAGTTAACATGCTTTAAAGGTGAAAAATTATAGGATTAAACAATAATTTCAGTTAGTAAGTGCATCTAAAAAGTTATCTGTCTACTTTGTGAGGTTCTTACAAGAGCACTACTTATAAATAAGCTAAGTGACAATAATTACTACGGTTAGTGTGATTATTACATTAAAATATCATATTATCACTAGATGTGGTTTATATTTTTATGGAATATATTGGAAATTATACCTTTCCTCTCTTAATATATAAGAAATAGTAGTCACAGAAAATTACTTGCACGTATCTATTCTTTGATACATGATCACTCAACTTATAACTCCAACATCCTTATTTTGTACATATCTAACCAAAAACCAGCTAAAAACTGATTTTATAAAACAAAATAGATGAATAGTGGCTTACCTGATGGGGAAATCTATACCTTTCTTTTTTAAAACAGCCTTAAAACAACACAAAGCAAACAAATAAAACCTCACAAAGCAAAATAAAAATAAAATACTTATTTTATGTGAAATTGTTTTTCACAGATATAGTGTGCTGAAAGCCAGAAGCCATCCAGAGTGCTGATACCAATTTAAGAAGATGATCTTTTGCCTTAATTATGCATCTGGGAAATATTAACTGAACATTGTGTGGAGAACAGTGAATACCTTAGTTGCCAGTTGTCTAAAATGCTGCTAATGATCGACACAGTGCCAGTGTTTTGATGGCTAAAACCTAGGTTTGAATATGAATACAAAGAACACAGTTTAAAAAAAACACACATTTTATACAAAACAGATTTCAACCATCTGCTTGGCACTTAAGTTTGTGACTATAGGCAATATATGAAAGAGACTACTGTCCAGGTTATGAATGGTATCACTTTTATTGGTAACTTAGAAAAACCATAGGGTTTTCAAAGCTTGTATAACTAATGATTTTCTTCAGCTGAATAATGAAAACAAGTACTTTAGCCAAAATTTTGTTCCCTCCATAATGTCTTGAATGCCAGTCTCTTATTGTAGCAAATGAGTTTTTGCTAATAAAATAATTCTTAATGCTGCACCTCAGGATATTTAAATGTACCAGCCAACTCTAGGCAAGTGGCTCTGAGGATGAGCACCCCAGATGGTTTATGATATGAAATATTGTTTGCTTATAGGAATAGGTTGTATCATCAAGTCTGTTGCCTGTATACCATGGAGCATGTCAAATCAGCAGGCAAGTTAATGAAGCACCATCACTTCTAGATTTCACACTTTCCTATTTGATCTGAATTTATAGAATTAAACCAGAGCAATACTATTTCATTCTTGCTACAGTGAGGAAAAAAACATTTCTGTCATCCATTAGACAAGGTATTCTTATTTGGCCTATTTTACCTCAAGCTCAAGGAGAAATCTTAAAATGCTTTAGTGGGTGAATATTAGTAAAAATACTCTGAACCTCTTAAAACATGCACCAATTCATAAAGACATTTTCTATGATTTGTACCTATGCTAAATATATATGTCATGTCTTCATATTTTAGGAAAAATAGAATTTAAAAAATGGAGACTGAAAGTGGACACTTTTTAGAATCAGTCGAGACATGTAACATTAATTTTTGACTTATCTAAATTGTGTCCTGCGTTTTGCTAAAACATACATTAAACTTTATTCTCCATGGAAAAGACTGAACTAGAAAATTTGGCAGGGAAAGATGTTCCTCTAAGAGGAGAATTGAATTCTCTATGCATATTGTCATCCTGTTATTGTTAATCAGAAAGATTCAAACCGAGATCTTGCCAATAGTGGTGAGCTGAAAAATACAATAACTGCTACTGTCAGAACTCTTGTCTCTTTGTCTTGAAAATAGTGATGATAGTACTTTTGAATTTTGGGGGGCATTTTTAGCTCTTTTGTACTACGAAGTTACTTAGAAGTGGGAAGAAAAATTATCTTATCAGGTTTTCCAAATTTCATAGAGTGGCAGGACAATTATATAAAGAACAGAGTTTATGTGAAGCTTGTAAGGACTATGTAGGAAATTATATACCCATGAAAAGGCATTCTCACTTTTAATAATAATAACTGATATTTATGCAGTGCCTTAAGGTTTGCAGAACACTCTAAAAACATAAAAGTCAGAGGCAGGATTGAACCATTGTATACTTTCTAAGGTGATATGATATTATGGATAAATCTTACTGTTGCAAAGTAATTTACAGTTTGATAGAAATTGTTTCAGCCTCTGTTACCTATCTCCTATTGTAAATGTCTTCTTGTTTGTTTCTCTATGTATACTGTTATTTTGAATCCAAGAGAAACTGAAGGGACTTGATATTTATGCCTTTTTTAGGTCAAACACTTCTGGTAGAAGGATCTCCAGCTCATTTTCTATTAATTTGGGGCTGGGGGGGACATTAACATTGTTTTATGGTTTTTCCATTGTTCAGAGTTGCCTGGGACTGTTTTTGACTAAATTTTGACTTAGAGTTCTGATTTCCTTGATCTTAGAAAGCTCCGAGGTACTAAATACCATCACTACCACCACCACCACCACTCTACTCCTCCTGCTGCTGCTACTACTACTACTACCACCACCACCTGCAGCTGACATTTATGTATCGATTTAAAGTTGTTAAAGTACATTCTTTCATTCAGCTGTCACAACAGTTCTGTGAGATAGATTTTGCAGGTGTAATTATTCTAATTTTATAGATTGTGAAACTTAGGCTCTGAAAAGTTTAATGATTTGTTTGTGGTCATAAGTGTTAGAGGAAGAATTCAGACGTAGGTCTGTTTTGACCACCCAATTCTGTGTTTTTTATCATTTGTGAGTGCAATTCTTGCTGCCCAAATTCTTGAGGTACATTAACTATTTTGGATTTTCACAATGGGATATCTGTATGTTACCTTGTGAAATCAGGATTTTTGAGACAAATTAGGCAATGAGTGGGCACTTAGTGTGTTTTATATAATGGTAGCATTGTGAAAAATTTCAAGTTTCAGTGATGAAGGGATTATTTTCATATATCAATATGATAACACATCATGGATCTTTCATGAATTCATGAAGAACTTCTTATATATAATAGTCAAAAAATTACCCAGCAAATTTTGAGCAGAGGGGATAATACAAGGTGTGACCCTAAATTAATGTGACTAATTCCACAAAGTCATATGTAAAAATTGTTCTAACTTGTAGGGTAACACTTAGGTAAAGACAATTGGCTTCAGAAATTCCAGGATGTTTATGAATGAAGATAGACTTTTTTTTTTATTGGTTTGACATCACCCTCTTAAGTTAGTATTACTCAATTAGTAAAGACGTGACATGGTCCACGCAATTACATTTAAGTGTTCTGTTTTAGTTTGTAGTTCTTGTTAAGAAGTTTTTTTCTAAATGTAGATAAAATCCTTTCTTGAATTATTGTTTGCCTTCTATACTCACCCTCAATAACTTTCTGCAGCAATATGAATGAGGCAGATTCATTGCAGTTGGAATGAATGGGTTAATTCAATACCAACAACAGCTACAACAAATTTACCTTGTTTCTAAGATACTCTAGTTTAACAAAGACTTGCCCAACTGAACTGGTAGTGTCTGTGACTATCAGTAATCCGCACTTATTAGGGAGCTACAAAAACCTTTGGGAATTAGATAAGAACACATGCATATAAAAATGTGCCCCATTTAGTATTTTAGTATATGATTTTCTTCAGAACATTCTTTCCTAGTGGGACTGTATCCTGGATCTTACTCATTTTGCAATAGTACAGAGAAGTAGCAGTTGCCTTTCTAGCTCTTTTACAAACTTTCAGAGGGCATGCCTCTGTAGGTTTGTTTACATGAGCTTGACCTTTAAAGCATAAGACAGCAAATGGTATTCAACATTATTCTGGTAGAATTTTTCTTAGGCACATTAATAAAATGAATTTTGGGGAGAGTATGAAATAGCATTTCTGAATTTTTATATTCAGAAAAAAAACATAAAAGATATTGAATGAATTGAAAATGAAGCTTTCCACCAAAGTTCTTGGAAAGTTTAGAGAACAAAGACAACTTCATTGCTGTGAACAACTTAGCCATTTTATCTGCATGTTGTCTACCTCTCTACTTGAGTAAGTAATGCAGTTACATTTATTGGTGGTTTACTTACTTTTAATACCTTCCTGTCCAGTATGGTTTGGGGGGAGCTCCAGAATGCATGGGTAATATGTTGAATTGAAAAGAGAGGTTGTATGTGTGGGATGAGGATGATGAGTATTAAATAAAAAGGCTCAAGTCATACCAGAGGGAGTAAATTTGATTAAACTGTTAAGCTGATGTTGCCCTGCCCATTCATGGAGACCAAATGAAAATCTATGTCTTTTTTCTTACCACAAAATTTTTTAAATGTAACATTTTCTGTTAGTTAGAAACAAGCAGCCTTATGTCCCACTTTTCAACTCTCAAACAAATAGTACAGTAACTGTTTTAAAAGTTTTTTTAGAGAGACTAGAATTCTGAGGTAAACAAAGTATATGTATATATATATACATATATATATACACACTATATATATATATGTGCTACAAATTGTTATAATAAACAGAGATACAATATTTAATATATTTAATGACATTTATCCAATGACTTAATTTAAATACTTATAAAAACATGATAAAACCACAATTTGATGAGGAAAGGAGTTCATTTTTATTTTGTCTCTTTTGGATACATATAGGTAAATGCTTAGAAAAGGACCAACTTAATGAATCTTGACTCATCTTTTAAAAGTTTCCAGATTTTAACTAGGAATTGAATGTCCTTCAACTCTGAGAACATAATTTCAAGAGAAAATTATGAAATAGAGAAATCTAATCAATATAAACTTAATTCTATAACCTGTAATTGTTTTAAAATATGTATTCTTTTCCCAATAGGAATCTTCATGTATGAATGCATCATAGTTAATTTTATTAAAATTTTGACTGGGAGCTTTGTTTTCTTTTATTTTGCCTAGCTTTGGGGCAAATTTTCACATAAGTGCAAATCCATATTTGGAAAAACAAACAAAAGAGGGACATTGTTTAAATAAGGATGTGGGATCACTATCATGTTAAATAAACATTTTTTTTCCTTTTTGCCCTAAAATAACTTTGAAATAATAGTTAGAATTTTATTTTTAAATTTAGACTTATCAAATTCTGAATTTATGTGTATGAATGAAGATAATTTTATCACCATAAACAGAAGCATGCCTTCTACTTGATTTGAGTTTACCTCCATAGTCTGTTATTGATTATAAGATGTACAATTAGATGTACAATTCCAATATGACATTAGGTAAATATAATTTAAATGCTTAAAGAATCTAACATTTTCTTTTGTTACCTAGATTTTTAAGGCTGGGGATTGCAACTTTTATTTGTCACTTTTGTTAACTATTACCTTTATTGGGAACAGTGTTATCATTAGGATATTGAAAAAATATATACATTTCCTTGAGTCTATTTGTCTATAGAAAATAAAAAAAAGATTTAGGTGGATCTTTGCTCCAGGACTGGAATTTCAATTATAAATTTTATATATTATATGCCTAAGTTTCATTCATCTTGTTTAAATTAAGATATTTTGTATCTGACATTAAGATAGTTTTAGGATATGTCTAATACCTTTTCAAAGATATAAAGCAAAATGATTGTATAGGTGATGACTAGAAAGAATCTATACCATAGATTAGATAATATTCATGAATAAAGAGTAGATACAGTATTTGGTTTAGCCTTTATTCAATGAAAGCAAATCAACTTTAAGGATTTATTCATCTGAATGTTCTTGAAAGCAGTATAACAGTATCATTTTTCAATGAGAATCTGATGTGTGTAAACCATAAATTAATAAGGTAGAAGTAGCATTGTATGCCCTTGCTAAACTGAAAGTTAAGCAATGGGGCATAGATTTTGGCTTCTAGGAAGATCATCCTATCTAACACTGTTCAGAAAGAACAGAATACCATCATTTTATAGCTTAGGAAAGGAAGAAATACAATTCTAATCAGTTACAGAGTGACTGATATCACATATTACCATCCAGAGAAACCATGCATTATACTATTTATAGAGAGAATAGCATTTTAAAATGTGTCATGCATTTGCATGTGTAAGTATGTATGGATATTTCTGTGTTCAATATATATGGCTTGAATAGAATATAGACTTTGGAGTTAAGATGTATTGAATTTGAATCCTGCCTCAAGGACTTAACAGCTGTATTACCCTGGGGAAATCTCTTAGTCTCAATCTGGATCATTTTTTTTAAAATCTGTGATACGGAAATAATAGTAGCACCTGTTTCACATGGTCATTGTGATGATCAAGTGAGGTAATATATATAAAATCCCTTGATAAATATGAAAGTGCTACATAATCATTAGCTCTTACAATTATGATAACGATGGTAGTGATCTAAGAAGCAACGTGTATAAAGGATAGGAGGCCAGCTTGACACCAGAGATCTAGTGCCTAATAAATATGTGACCATAGGTAGCCTCACAGTAGCCAAACGACCCTCTAAGACCTACGTTATAGAGTTTCTCGTACTACGAAAAAGCGTGATAATGCCTAACCCTTATATAGCACTTACTTTGTGTGAGACATTATGCAGAGTGATTTAAATTTATTTTCATTGGATCCTAATAACAGCTCTGGGAGGTAGATGTCATTTGTTGTCTTTCAGGCAAATCAGCCATGTGCATCTCTTTCTAACCCCATTTAGGGTTTTCTTGGCAAAGATAGTATAGTAGTGTGTCATTTACTTCTCCAGCTCATTTTATAGATGAAGAAGTGGGGCAAACAGGGTTAAGTGACTTACCCAGGGTCACACAGCTAGTAAGTGTTTGAGGTCAGATTTGAACTCAGTAAGAGTTACCTTTCCAACTTCAGTCCCAAAACTCTATCCACTGTACTATCTAGCTGCATCTAGATTCTATTATTATTCCATTTTTATAGATGAGAAAGCTGAGACATACAGAGTTAAGTGACTTGCCCATGGTCACATAAGCTAGTAAATATCTGGAGGTTAAATTTGAACTCAGGTCTTCTGGACTCCAAAGTCAGCACTCTATTGTGCCACCTAACTATGCAGCCACAAGAGATAAGCATGAAAGGATGATGCTCATGGTAATTTCAAATGAGGCATAAAACAGGGAACTATATTCTTGGAAAAGTTTTTTTTTTTTTAACACTTTTATGGAGGATGTTTTATATGTGCCCAAATGAGGAAAGAATTCCTTATTAGTCAATGGTTCTTAACTTGGGGTCTTTGAATTTGCTTTTTTAAAATTACTATTTCAAGGTAATTAGTTTGTTTCATAATCTTACATATTATATTTTATGTATTTTTGAACATTGCTCTGGGAAAGGATCCATAGGACTCCCTAGACTGCCGAAGAGTATCTAAGTTCAGAACCTGTACAATACATGATTAAGTCATCCAATGTCTACCGTTTGAAGTTGATACTTTGCCTCTGAATGAAGAAAGGCAGAAAATTACAAGACCTATTCAGTGAGATCCATGATTACTCAAAAAATGATCATTCTAACAATCTCCACAGGAAAACTCAGTAGATGGAAGAATATCTGTTATCTAAGTGACAGCATGAAGTTGAATGGCCACCAGTCTACTGAATTAATATTTCAGCGCATTTGCAAGGAATAGATACTAAAAATACATAAATCTAGAACTGAGGATGGGGCAGAGTTTGAGAGAGATTGTAGTTGGGAAATCTTGCAATCCTCTCAGCAATCACAAGCTGCTGTCCCACTGAAAAACCCATCCTAATAAGAAAAGTACAGCATGTCACATACTGTAGGGTATTGAACACTTTTGATATATTGTACTAAGTACTGAGAATAAAAATGTATGCAAACAAAACAATCTCTTGTCTCAGCATACATTCTAATGGGAGAAGACAACATGTGAATAGAAACTGAAAAGTAAGCTTAGTGGAACTAGAAGATAAATATGAAAGCATCGCATTGCACGTTATGATGTAAGTGCCAATGAGAAATGTAAATAGAATAGTCTAAGAGATCTATAAAGAGGGAAATTGCATAATAAATGGAAAAGTCAGGGAAACTTCAGGGAAAAGGTGACATGCCTTGAACGAAGAGAAAGACTCAACAGGCAGACATGTGAGATACTATTTCTGACATAAGCACACTGGTAGCTAAGGGCAGGAGGATAAGATCCAATAATGGTGGACATCCTGCTGTGACTGGAATGTCCAATTCATGAAAAGTATGTATAATAAAGGAAGTATGTGTAAGTTAGAAAAGGAGATTGCAGTGAGATTGTAAAAGGCAATAAATGCTAAGCTGAGAATTTTTTTGTTGTTTTGATTTGGTAAATAAAAGATAACTAAATATTTTTCAGAGTGAGAATGCTCTGATCAGAAGTTCTAGCAGGGAGATGATCTAGAAATGTTTTAGAATAATCCATATAAAAGATATTGAAGACCTACACAACAGTTTGCAGCAAGAGTAGAAAAGAAAGTATAGATACAAGAAACAATGCATAGACAGATACAGTAGATCTAGGCAATTAATTACAGGTGAGAGGTGAGGAAGAGGAAGAGTCAGAAGTCACTTGCTGTAAGATTCTAAGCCCAGTTAAGAAAATGGTGGTGCTATCCACAGAAGTACAGTAATTAAGAAGGGCAGGCTTTGAGTGGGGAAGATGATGATATTTGATTTAAACATTATAAATCTGAAATACTGGCATTGGTCGTAGTTCATTTGCTCTCTGATAGCGACTTTTTTTTATTATATTGTCTTTAAATCCTAAAAGAATCATTTAGGGACTTCAGAGGATATAAACATAGGGATATCACAATGAGGAAGGCATGCAGTAAGCTAACTATACTGGGCACATGAGGATTGGGAACAATCCCTGGGCATTGGTGTCTTTCCCTGCAACTGAACCCTTAGCCTTTCTAGACTCTTTCATCCAAGCCCACAACTGAACTCTCTTTTATATATTGTCGTTACTATTTATAATGTTAGCTACTTGAAGCCAGTAACTGTTCACTTTTCCTACTTGTATTATTGATAGTTTGTTACTTTTGTAGTTTGGTCATGTTTCAGTCATATCTGACTCTTCATGACCACATTTGAAGTTGTCTTGGCAAGGAACTGGACTGGCTTGCCATTTTCTTGTTCAGGTCATTTTACAGATGAGGAAAATGAAGCAAAAGGAGTTAAGTGACTTGCCCAGGTTGGCACAACTAAGTACCTGAGGCTGGATTTGAACTAAGAGTCTTCCTAACTTCAGGTGGAGCATTCTATTCTCTCTGTCACCTATCTGCCCCCATTTGATACATACTAATTGCTTAAATACATGTTTTTTTCATTTACTTATCCTTACTACTTGTGTAATTTTGTAAGTTTAAGTACTCTCTTCCTGAGCTGATGATTTCCCAGATAGTCCTAAGCTATAATTTCCATATTACTGTCCTGGGCTCCAATTCACTCATCTGTAGATAATACTCAGCTTTGGATCAGTTGGTCTGGGAGGTCAGACACAATAAATATAAGCAACCATAGACTAAATGACTTCAGCAAGCTACAGTTGCATTCAGAGTTCTCTTTAAGTATGTTGTAAGACCTATTTGGTTCACTTAAAGTTCGCCAATTGCCCATTTATGGACATAGTTCATCTTATATTTATACAATAGGCTCATAATGGCAGTGCAGGTAAGTCTGTATTTAATGAATTCTTAGTAATGGACATTGGCTAATCACACCAAGAGAGTGGAATGCCTTAGTGGAATTATACCATTGACCTGTTTGAACATATTAATTTCACAAGCATAGTAGCAATGCAATGTATGTGGTAAACATTGAGTAAATCACAAACCAGCTTAGCTTATCCATCCAATGAAGTAGGATAGATGTCTCTAAGTGACTGTGCCCATCTATGTAGTTCAGAGAAGATGTGAGAGGACAGAAAGAGATTTGGGAGCCATATGTAAAAATGATAGAATTGAAATTATGAAAACTGATAAAGTTACTGAGTGATCTTCAAAACATATATCTTCTTATCTTTCCTGTTGAAGTTTATAATTCAAACCCTCAAAATAGATTGTAATTAGCTTTCTGTTTTTCTGACAGAAAATATATGTTATATTTTCCATAATAAGAAATTTGAGTTTATTCCACATTTTAGTTATTATCAATCTTTTACACTCGTTTATGACAAAAATAACACTATTGGAAAGATTGACTTGGACCTAAAACATATATGTGAGGAAAAATATGATTCATTCCAGAGGAGAAAAAAATAAAGTAATACAGGTATGATCTACAAATACAGTGGAATCTCAAATTTTTCTCAGGTATAATAAATCTTTTCTTATGTAAATATGACATTTTTATCTTAAAGGATTCCTTAAATATGTTCTTAGACTATAAGACTATGTACATATATATGAATAAAAATAATTTGTATTTCCATTGCACTTAAAGATTTTAAAGTTCTTTCCCAGAGATAACTCTACAAGAAATACATAGCAAATATTGTCTCCATTTTAGAGACGAGCACTAATCCTGTATGAGCTAAGACTCAGGTTCAGTAACTTCCCCAGGATAACATAACTGCCAAGTGTTAGAGCCATTATACATCCAGCTATCTATCCACAAAGCCATATTGCCTCTGTCATTCTGCTTGAAAGAAAGCTGAAAGACTGTGAGATAGAAATGGAAAAGAAATAGAAAGATAGGCAGACAGAGAAAACCTTCACTTAAATTCAACAAGCATTTATTAAGTGCCTACTATATACACTGCAAATTTAGGTGCTGCGATATAAAGATAAAAAACAGAGTTCCTATCCTCAGTTGTCAATCAACATAGGAAATGATAGATTTAAATGCAAGAGTGATGTACAGTAGAATGTGATAAGGGCAAAAGAGGATTCCATATAAAGTTTGACTGGGGAAATCACCTTTATCTTTAGAGAAAAATGTTTCATGATAGTTGCCTTTTCTGGATGATGCATTGATAATCAGTACTGTCATGATATTAGGAATTTTGTTGTTGAGCTATCTACCTTACTCAAAAATAAGAAGCCAGTTCCCTCCTCTCCCTCCCTCTTTCCTTCTTCCTTTCTTACCATCCTTTCCTTTCTTTCCTTAATATTTTTCCCTTCTCCCCTCATCAAGACTGTGAATGGGAAATTGTGTTGGCAGCCTCTAAATTAAGAGGATAAGGAAGGAGGAGGGATCCTGGAAAAGAGTGAAAAACAAAGATTGCTTTGGTGTTTTTTTTTTTAAGAATAGATCAGGGCTAGCTGGGTTACAAGATTCTTCCTCCTCTGTTAAAAGTGAAAGCCCAGGGGGAGTTGCCTTGTTTATTTGACCAGACCTTCCTTTATTCCTTCATACAATAATCAGTCCTATGGTATTTGCTTTAATGGTATAATTAGTCTTCTTTGGAAGTGAGCGAGTATAGTTTTAAGTAGAATGGAGGAGTTTTTCTTCAGGGAAAATAAATAAGTAAGTAATGGATTGGCGGGGAAGAAAAACTGAACAGCTTTTCTGTTTTCCGGTTTGGATACTGTTTGTGGCTTTGCTGCCTTGCCTGAAGTGATAGGTATTGCCAGATTTTAGGGAAAAACAAAGCTTAAATGGCAATATCTCTTAGAAAAATCTGTACGATCATGAGAAGGAAGGGTGGGTGTGGGGAGTGTGAGTTGGAGAGCAGATGCCTCTGGTCTGAGTTTCAGTCCTCACAGTCTGTTTGCTTTCTTGCTTTGAAATATTTCTTGTTTTTACCTCCATGGTTTTCAGGGAGCTGAGGAGACTCATTTTTGTTGTTGTTTTGAAATTAAAGTTTGCTGACAAATGAAATAGAAAATAGCTGTGATAGACATGTTCCAAAGACCTCTGATTCTAAGGAAAGCAGCCTTGCTTCATGTTACTGGACAAAGGTCCGGAGGTTACCGCACATTCTATTTGTGTGCAATACCATGTGATTATATAAAAATTTCCTTTAGAATTTTTACTGTTTTATTCCATCACCATCCATTCTGAGTACCTTTGGCTTGCTATATCATATGTGCATATTTATTAGTTTTGTTATTACCTTCTATGTTATTTTATGCCTTTCTCCTTTTTCTCATCTCTTTTCGAGTAGACTTTGTGCTAGTGCTGAACAAATGACTTGAATTCTGCTTATAGTCATGAATTAGGGGGTTTCTTAATACACAAATTTAATCACAATCTGACCTGCAATGCTGCTTCTATTTCTGCTTGCTACAATTTTTTTAGTAGGATTCCTTGGCAGTACAGAAGCTATTTAAACTTTCTTTCCCTTTGAAAGGGGATGAAAAGAAAGCTATAAACCACAAACTGTCCCGACTGTTCTAGCCATATACATGGAGTGTATCTTTTCCATGCTTTCTTCAGTACTTTGTGGATCTGTGATCTTGCCGGTGTGGGTACTCTTCCCATTAACACAATCACAGCATATTTATTAATATATGGCACTCGAGAACTTCTGTGGTTGAAAAATTTGTCATCCTGTAGCCAAGTTGGTGATGAGCCTATCCAAATTTAGCTAACCTGGTCTTCAAGTAAAACCATAATGACAGGTTCCATAATGAACACCTTTCTAGTTTGTCAGGACCTAGCTGTGGTGTACTGACATAGCCTTCAAGAAACCAGGGTTACCTCTATGCCAAGATGAGGCATCAGTGTAAGACTTCATGGGAGGTCTTTTCATATGGAGAAAGTAAATACACAAGATACACTAGTGTGGTAGAGTAGAACAATGATAGGATTTGGAGTCCAAATACCAGAATTAAAATCTCGGTATAGTATTGCCTATAATAGTAATATAATAATGAAATATATTGTTATCACATTAAGTATCATTATAATAATTTAATAATGCTAATAAGGTGGTGATATTGTTATTAAAAATGAATAACTTTCTCCCAGTGAAGAGGTAGTAAATTGGCTTACGGAAATCTAAACTTTACATAACCATTCAGTGAGCAAATAGGTTATTTATAAAAGATGGTCCACGTATCTATTGCTCCAGAATGCCAAGGATGAATGATGAGGAATGCTTAGTGATAGTTTGAATAACTCTTTGATTTTTAACTTTACATTCTGGCAGGAGCTTCCATAACTCAGTTTTGAAACAATATAAGAAGACTTCTCCAACAAGTACATGCAGCAAACTCTAGCAGAGTAATTTTTCTCCTCAGCTAAAACTAAAAAGTCCACTGCCAAAGGGAATATTCTATCGGAAGAGAGATTATCTAGTCAGGGGAAAATAGTGGTGGCTGGTTACTTCTTACCTAGGAGTCCTAGAGAGGCAACTGTTTGTCCGCCTAGAAAAAATGATAGCGAGAGTCACTGTCTTACTGCAGCAATTATCCGGTTGTCAAATCTAATACTTTTTACCTAGTCACTGTTACCCATAAAGAGGAAAATTGGAAATAAAAACAAGAGATTTTTTTCTAAAGTCTAAGAATATATTGCATTAATATCCTAAGAATATATTGCATTAATATCCTCCAATGGACTACTTATCTTGTGGTCTTATAACAATGTAGAAATTAGAAAAATTGACAGTTTTCCATCTGTCTTGCCATTCCCATGAATTAGGAAATCCATGATCCAGGAGCACCCCCTGCACAAAGTGACCATTTATGGACAATAGCAATGACATTTATCAACTGGGAAATTATATTTGCAGTGAACTAGTATTAGAAGATGCGGAGGGATTATGCAATAGAGCCTGTTGGAGGAATTTGAGAAGTACTTGGTAGGTTTTGTTGATCTGGGCAGCCCAGTTAAAGTAATAGATTATACAAGGATAAAAGATGAGATTCCTTAAAAAACTTGGTAGGGTTTGTTGATCTGGGGTAGCGCAGTTAAAGTAATAGATCATGCAAGGATAAAAGATGAAATTCCTTAAAAAGATCAGAAGTTACTAATCTTTTCCTTAAACTTTGCTCTTTAACATTAACCTACAGTATTATAGGGAGTGCAAGGTGGATTGTATGTGTGACATATTAAAGGAAAAGTTGAATAAGAGAGGTCAAAAGAAACAGTATTTGATATATATATATATATATATATATATATATATATAATGCTTTACATGAAAAGGCAGAGAATATAGACTCATCTTCCTTTTTGAGTTGGAAATTTTGTGTCTATTTGTTGGACAAAATAAAAATCCCTCCTGTTTTGTCCTAGAGAATTGGAGAAGTCTGAGTAATATTTGTGCATCTAGTAAAACCTAATTTTGCAAATGAATAAACTCCCAGAGGAACAGTTGCTTCCCTAAGGTCATATGACTAGTTATTGGCAGAGCAAACTCAAAGCCATGCCTCTTGACCCTCAGTCTATTGTTCATCCCAATCCACAAATATTATCCATATTATCCATACGTATCAGAAACTATGCAAGCGGTCTTCTCTTTTCAGTGAAAGTGTACACACACAAGATTTTAGGTTAAAAGAATCATAGATTAAGAGCCAAAATGATCTTTAGAAATCTAGTCATTTTAAAAGTGAGGAAGCTAGGCCACAGAGGTGAGGTAACTTACCTAAGGTCACACAGGTAAGAGAATCAGGATTTAAACATAGCTTTTCAAACTCCCATTTCAGCCTTCTTTCTATTCATCAGGCCCAAAGGAAATTTAGACTGAAGAGAAGAGTAAAACTACCTCTTTTCTAATCTATTCTATGATTTGTCTGTTAAATTTGAAACTATATACTTAATATAAAAGTTAAATAAATATAGAATCTGGATTTTTTCCAAAATTTGTTTTTCACTAGGCTAATGAAAAAATGGACAGTATGACAAAATAAGAAAGTCAATTGGCAAATATACTAAACTGCAAAAAACAGAGGGGGAATGTTAAACAGTAGAAAGAGAACTAGATACTGAATTAACAAGACTTGAATTTAAGTCTTGTCTCTTTCAAATTCTGGCTAAAGGACAGTAGACAAGACATTTGACCATTTAAATACATGTCCACACACATCTATCTAAAACTACACAATGAAGAACAAGTGTTGGCCTGCTTTGATAGAGGAAGTTTTCTGACTGGTAGTTTCCTATATCAATTAAATCTCATGTCCATTCAATCAATCAAACAACTAATCAATAAAATTCATACAGAACACTTTTATTTTGCCATATGCATACTAACTATAAATACATATTCATAGTCAGACTGTGTAGTGTGCAAAGGAAAAAAGTGAATGTCAATGCAAGTCCATCACTAGTACTAAAAAAGTAGCTCAAATATGGTTTTTGGGGGACAATACCATAACCTTAAAATGAAATATGAAATATTATATTGTGTACAAAATTTAAATTTTCCCAATTCACAGGTATCTACATGAAAATATTCATAGAGATGAGCATGTAGTAGGTGCTCAAAAATGTGTTGATTGGTTATTGTGTAGTAAAACCCTTTGTTTACAGTAGAACAGTTTATATTCCTCTTCCCAATTTATGGTTTCCCTCAAGGCTCATTATATTCTTAGCTAATGTACAATTACAATACAATTTTCAGAAGTTCCTGGAGTGTAATTCCCAAGAATTCCCATTTTGCTCTTCAAAGCTAGTTTCACAGACAAAGTATAAGATTATAGCTGTGCTTATTATATTATTTAGAATTACCGTAGCCTCATAGACAGGGATCCCTATTTAAGGTGTTAATAAGTGATTAACACCTTTAAGAATATCTCCTGGGTTAGTACCCAAGCAAAACTTAAGTAAAGAATTAGTCAACATTTATTTTTAGATAAGAATGTATTTGTTATCCACATATAGAACCTTAGATGAGAAAGTTTATTACCTGAACTAACTTTACAACCAATGTAAAAATCTCTTCAGTATCCTCCCTGACAGATGGTCAGCCAGCTTTGTGTTTGAATACCTCTAATAATTCAAAGTTAGTCTCCTAAGAAACCCATTCCATTGTTAATCCGCTAGTGTTGTTACAAACTCTTATACTGAACTGAAATCTTCATTCCATTTTCCATTTTTTTTCTTAGTTCTGCCTCCTAGAATAATACAGATAAATCTATTCCCTCTTCTCTACAATCCTTCATATATTTAAAGATAGTCATCATGGTTTTCCTTGGTCTTCTTTACAGTAAGCATCACCAATTCTTTTTGACCACGATTCATATGATATTATTTCCTGTTATCATTCTGGTGTCCAATTCTAGACATCTTTAGTTTTCTGATATAGGCATGCCTCATTTTATTGTGCCTTGCTCTATTGAATTTTGAAGATATTTCTTTTTTATAAATTGAGGGTTTAAGACAATCCTGCATTGAGCACGTCTGTCAGTGCCATCTTTCCAACAGCATGAGTTCACATTGTATCTCTATGTCACATTTTGGTAATTGTTGCAACATTTCAAACTTTTTCATTGTTATTATTATATCTGGCATAGTGCAATCTATGATCAGTGATCTTTCTCATATAACCATTGTAATTGTTTTGTAGCACCATGGACTATGCTCATGTAAAATGGTGAACTTAATTGATAAATGTTCTGACTGCTCCACCAACTGGCTGTTTCTCCTTTCTCTCCCTCTTCTCAAACTTCTCAGTTCTGTGAGACACAAAAATATTGAAGTTCAGCCAGTTGAAAATCCTACAATGTCCTTTAAGTGTTCAAGTAAAAGGAAGAGTCACAAGCCTCTCACTTTAAGTCAAAAGTTAGAAACGATTAAGCTTAGTGAGGCAGGCATTGTCAAAGTCTGAGAAACGCTGAAAGCAAGCCACCACCCTGATAAGTCAGCAGTAACCAACATTGAGGCAAGACCCTACACCAGGAAAAAGATTATAACTAACTCAGATGATGGTTAGCATTGTTTTGCAATAAAATATTTTAAATTAATGTATGTACATTTTTAGACATAATATTATTGTACATTTAATAGAGTACCAGATAGTTTAAACAAAATTTTTATATGCACTGAGAAACCATATGACTCATTTGTTGTGTTAGTCTGGGTCCAAATCCACAATTTCTCTGAGTTATACCTTTGTACAAATATTCAGAGAGGAGATCTTTGATTTTTGTCAACATGGGAAACTCACAGTATCAGAACTTCCTACAACAATAGAGATCAAACCCATCCATGAATTAGTAAGTTTTAGGAAGTACTTAATAAGCATTTTAAAGCATATTACTCCAGATACTTGCCTGAGTATGTGTATAGAAAAGAGAGTCCATATTTCAAGAAGCCTCCTTTTGTATGTGTAGTCAGGGAGAAGGTATGAAATGTTCAAGTACATATAGAACATATACAAATTAAGTGCAATTATTGGGGGGGGTGGAATATGGCACTGTCAAGTGAAGGAGTTAGGAAAGTCTCTTTGAAAAAGATGGCACTTGAGCTGAGCTTGGATAAAGTTTCTGCCATTAACACTAATATTAAAATAAAATATCTCCCTTTTGACATATTGATTTTCTTCAGCTTATAATTTTTTTACCTTATTAACATTTTAACTAGTCTCAGAAATGTATAAATAAGGGTGATTACTTCATGACAGTAAGCATGGTGGTAAGAGCAAAGTATCCATTCTACCTGAACTATATCTTTTTCATTGTTTTTTCCCACTTTGGTGATAATGATGGAATATTCTAACTAGATTGTTTACAAGAGGATGTGTATGATGGTCTACCTTTGTTTGAGAATATTTCATCAAAGTAGAAAATGTAATGAAGTGAGCTAGGTTATCATTTTGAAAATGACTGTGGATAAACATATTGATGATAATTTATAGGAAAGGAATAGTAAAACTCCATCCTTTAGTTGCTAAATGGTTATTTAGATTGAAAGGAAAATTATTTCAGTATGATATTTACCCGGTTTTCCCCATTTTATCTTGTGCTACAGCTTGCTTTTCTATAGACAAAAGTCATCATTTTTACATTCATTCCACATCATTTGAATACCCCACAAAATGCTGGGTATAAATCTAAGTCAAACTGTGGGTTTATTTTTTTTTAACCAGTGCAAGTGCAATGAGTTCACTGATACAACAAATTTCTTTGTAATACATCTTTATTTTACAATGAAAACCCATTTTTTTGTTTGAAAGACTTAAATCCTACACACAGAATAGAGGAACAGTTTACATAAATAAGACTCACTAATGAAGTATTCATGAATACTGAATCTTATAATAATGAGTCCTAACTCTCTTAGATCCTTAGCAAATTCAATTTCCTATAAAGAGAATGGTAGGAACATTTATCTACAAACTGTTAAGAATAAAAATGTGTCAAGCAACACCGTGTTCCAAGTCCCCAATCATTCAACTTAATTCAACAAGCATTTATTAAAATTTAAAAGGCCCTGTTCTAAGTACTGGACAATGAGAGTGGGGGGAAACAGACCCTGCCAAGGACTTTGCTTTGTGCAGTTGGATCCTACAAGATAATTTCAGAATACAGGCACACTAACAACTAGTTTGATTAGGAAAGGCTTCTAGCTGAGCTTTGGATAAAGCAAAGGATTACATTTTATAAGTAACAGAGGTGAAGAACAGGTGCATTCCAGGCATGGTAAGCAGACTATGGAAGTGTATAGAGGAAGGAAATGGAATGCTGAGTTTGAGGAAGAACAAATGAATCATTTAGGCTAAAATATAGAATGTGTAAAATGGAGTAATATAGAATAAGTCTGTAAGGGTAGTTTGGAAGGACTTTTAATGTTAAGATAAAGAGAGCACTTTATTTTAGAAAAAAATAGGTAGCAAGATTCTTGAGTAAAAGAGTGATATGGTCAGACATATATTCTAGAAAGGGCAGCTAGGTGGTGTAGTGAATATATTACTGGATCTAGAATCAGGAAGACAGATCATGGAAACATGTATATTTGGATATATATTGGGAAACTCTTGATAGTTTTCTTTTAACAGGACCAGACATTCATCTGGTCTTTCTAATATCTCTACTCAAGAATTTAATCAACAATTAAATTAGCATATGCACTGATCATGGTAGGCCCTTAATATCATTCTTTTCATTGATTAAAAATGGGGTGGGTTTTTTTGGTATATTGGAAACTTGACAATCAAACAAAAAAATACAAATATAAATTTACCAATATAGTAGATCATTTACATTTGCATAAAATAACATGAAAATAAAATTAAGACAAAATCAGTAAACTTTCTAGTTAGCAAAGTCTTGTTAATGTTGGTTTTATTTTTGCATTTCTAATAAGGCTACACATTATGTATTGCACTAATCAGTTCCTTGGAATTTTGCAAATGATTGTTTCTTCCACAGTTATATTTGTGAGAATTCGAGTTTTGTTATTTCTCCAAATATATCATCATTTTAAGTTAGTCCATGCTTTTCCATTATACCAGATTATTTCTACTTATTAAAATTGTAAATGGTTCTGGAAGTAACTTAAATAAGCACTGTTACCTAAATTAGCTTAAAGTTACTTCACTGGTCAAATCAATGTCTATTTTATTAAACCCCAGTTGAATTGCCCTAAATTAATCCAGAATGTAAAGTGAAATATATTAATAATTGAGGGTAATATTCTTGTTAAAGTAGTGAAGAAATTGGGTGTAACTTGCTAGAAAATAAATTTGCAAAACAATCCACTTATTCATTCTGATGATACCTCCTTTATAATTTTTCTGTTTCTTAAAAATTTGATTATGCAATTAGCAATATCAACAGTAGTTGATTTCTTATGAAATAAATTAATCTCCCAGGGTCACTGATGGAATAAGCACACAATAAGAGCTGAAAATTAATGATCAATTTAGAGATTATTCCATAAAAATTTTGCAGATGTTGTCTCTTACAAGACCTGCTGAACAAGCAGGACTTTAAAAAAAAGCCCATGGCTTTTACTTATGCTAATAAGACAAAAAATGGGTGTGTTTAGAGAGCTACCAATTGAACTTTCTTCCTTACCTGGTAATCTACACAAATCTTCTTTAACTATTTGAAGTTAGGGAACAAGTAGAATTTATAATAAAAATTGATTGCAATCACGAGGGCAGCTAACATCTGTCCTATGTGACCAATATGAATGAGTTGCAATATGGTAGACATTTTTCATTGAGAGTACACGTTAACTATTTGGTCATCCAGAACTCAGAACTATCCCTGGGTATAAAGTTGTATTTTTGGAAGAGAACAGAAATGAATTGGTATAAATAAATGATGCTTTTTTGGAGGGAGAAGAAATTTAGTTAGTATGTATCTAACTAAAAATTTCTTTCTTTACACATAAAAACTACAGAAATATATGGCAGGAAATACAGAAAGCAAAATACCAAGTTTTTAAGCACATTTTGAAGTTTTATGTGGAAAGAGTGTATGCAATTTGAGGAATATTGATATTGGTTAGAAAATTATATTATCATAAAGCCATTTCTTTATGTATGTAAAAGAAAAAAATCAAAAGTTGCCTATTATACCTTTATCATACTTACAGTTTCTTGCTAGTAGACTTACAAAGCAGAATTCAGACAAAATATCTGAAATTGAAAGAACAATTTAAAATTTCAGAGTAGTTGGCCTAGTTTATAATTCAATAAGGATTTATTGAGTACCTATTATATCTGAGACATAACTATGCTAAAAGGTCCATAAAAGAAAGTCTACAAAGATTATTTTTTAACTTGAATAGACATATGAGTCCAGAAGATTCAAGGTTCCGCTGTTTACTTCCTGAATAGTAAGTGATTGCTAGCATCAAAAGAGTGTGTAATAAGAAAATACTTTTGCATTATGCTATGGAAAAGTATGTATATGAGGGGCAGAGCCAAGACAACTGAGAAGAGGCACTTACTTGTGGGAACTTTCCCAAATTATCCTCCAAATAACTTTAAATACTTGGGCAGAGCCAAGATGGTGAAGTAGAAGCAGGGACCTGCTAGATCTCTCTCCATAAACTCCTCAAAATTCTATAAAAATGATTCTAACCAAGTTCTAAAGCAGCTGTAGCCACAAGACAACAGAGTGAAGCAAATTTCCAGCCCAAGACAATCTGGAAGGTCAACAGAGGAAGGGTCTACTGCAATAAACTGGGAGCAGAACCTAGTGTGGACAGAACTGGGAAAGGCCTTAGGGAAATGAGTCACTGGTGGTTTCTGCAGTTTCTAGAATTTTCAACCCACAAATGCCAAAGACAATGTCAGAGGTCAGTGGGAAGGATCTGTCACCTGGCTGAGAGGGGAACATGACTGGTCTCAGTCAACAGACCTGGCTCCATACCAGGCAGCAACAGCTACTGCTGAAGCAGAAGCTACTTCTGGAGCCCTCTACTTAATAAAAAGCTCAAAAAGTGAAGCAATTGACTGGAGAAATGAGCAAACGGAAAAAAGAAACAAACTTTCTTGATGAAGAGGTATTTTCTTATGTCATTGGTGATGAGGAAAATCAAAACATACAACCAGAAGAAGACAACAAAGCCAAAGCTTTTGCATCCAAAACTTCCAAGAAAAACATGAATCAGTCTCAGGCCATGGAGGAGCTCAAAAAGGATTTTCAAAATCGAGTAAGAAAAGTACAGGAAAAATTGGGAAGAGAAATGATACTGACACAAGAAAATCATGAAAAATGAATCAACAGCTTGCTAAAGGAGACTAAAAAATGCTGATGAAAATAACAACTTTAAAATTAGACTAACCCAAATGATGAAAGAGGTCCAAAAATCCAATGAGGAGAATGCCTTAAAAAGCAGAATGGACTAAATGGAAACAAAAAAGTTCTAAAAACTCACTGAAGAAAATAAGTCCTTCAAAATTAGAATGGAGCAAATGGAAGCTAATGATTTCAAGAGAAATCAAGAAATTATAAAGCAAAGTTAAAAGAAAGAAAAATAGAAGACAATGCAGTGTCTCACTGGAAAAACAACTCACCTGGAAAATGAATCGAGGAGATATAATTTTAAAATTATTGGACTACCTGAAAGTCATGATCCTAAAGGGAGCCTAAACATCATCTTCCAAGAAATTATCAAGGAAAACAGTAACAAAAGAACCTAACCATAGAAAATTACTATCATGTTAGAGAAGATAAAAGCACAAAATCAGACGAAACAACAAAGTCAAGACTGCCACATCCAAAGCCTCAAAAAAAGTGAATGGATCTAAATCTCAAAAAGAATTCCTAGAAGAGCTCAAAAAACAGTTAAAAATCAAATAAGTGAAGTAGAGGAAAATTTTGGAAGCAAAATGAGAGTGATGAAATAAAATCATGACAAAAGTCAACAACTTGATAAAAGGGGCATGGGAAATACCTTATAAAACAGAATAATCCAAATGGTGAAAGGGACAAAAAAATTTAAGACAAGAATGACTTAAAAAGCAAAATTTACCACCTGCAAAAAGGATGTAGAAAGATTCACTGAAGAAAATAATTCCTTAAAGACCAGAATTGGACAAAGGAAGCTCATGACTTCACAAAACATGAAGAAACAATAAAGCATAATCAAAAGAATGAAAAAATAGCAGGAACTTGTGAAATATCTCATTGGAAAAACAATTAACCTGGAAATTGTATTGAGAGATAGTTTAAGAATTATTTAGACTTTCAGAAAGCCATGATCAAAAACACAGAGAGAGAGAGAGAGAGAGAGAACTTAGACATCATCTTTCAAGAAATTATCAAGGACAACTGCCCTGGTATGCCAGAACCATATAGTAAAATAGAAATTGAACCAATCCACCAATTACTTCCTAAAGCAATCCCCAATGAAATCTCTCAAGAATATTGTAGCCAATTCCAGAGCTCCCAAGTCAAGGAGAAAATACTGCAAGAAGGCAGAAAGAAGTAATTCAGATATCATAGAGCCATAGTCAGGACAAAAAAGGATTTAGCAGTTTATTCATTAAAGGATTAGAAGGTTTAGAATGTGGTATTCCAGAGGGCAAATGAGCTAGGATTACAACCAAGAATCCCCTATCCAACAAGACTGAGTAAAATACTTCAGAGAAAATAATGGATATTCAATGAAATAAAGAACTTTTAAATATTACTGATAAAAAGATCAAAATTGAATACAAAATTTGACTTTCAAAAATACAAGACTCAAAGAAGCATAAAAGAATACACAGGAAAGAGAAATCATAAGAGGTTCAATAAGGTTTAAACTCCTTACATTTTTATATGGGATGATGGTATTTATAACTGCTAAGAACTTTATCAGCCTTAAGACAGTTAGCAAAGGGCACAGGTGGGAGTTGAAAATGATGGAGTGTTGTCTAAAAAAATAAATTAAAGGTTAAGAAAGATGTACTAGGAAAAGAGTGTAGGGAGAGGATGAATGGGATAAATTTTCTCATGTAAAAGAGGCACTTAAGGGTTTTTAGAGTGGAGAGAAAGATGGAAGGAAGTTCTTGGGTCATTTTGGAATTGGCTCAAAGAGGTAATAATATACACACTCAGTTGTGTACAAAAATCTGTCTTACCCTCCTGGAAGGTAGGAGGTGAAGGGAATAAAAGAAAGAGGTGACTGATAGAAGGGCATGCAAATTAGGGGAAGTGGTAGGAAAAAGCAAAATACATTTGAGGATGCACAGGGTAAAAGGAGAGAGAGATAACTGGGGGGATGAGTAGACAGGAATACATAGTAATCATAACCAGGAAAAAAACTTACAGCAAGTTTCTCTGATTAAAGCTTCATTTCTTAAATTTATAGAGAACTGAATCAAATTTATAGAAATAAGAGCCATTCTCTCATTGATAAATGGAAAAAATGATATGAACCAACATGTTTCAGATGAAGAAATCAAAGCTATTTATAGTCATATAAAAATGCTGTAAATCACTATTGGTTAGAGAAAAGCAAATTAAAATAACTTTGAGGTACTACCACATACCTGTTAGATTGGCAACAATGAGAGGAAATAAAAATGACAAATGTTAGAGCAGATGTTGGAAAATTGAGGCATTCATGCAATATTGGTGGAGTTTTGAACAGATTCAGCCATTCTGGAGAGCAATTTGGAACTATAACCAAAATGTATAAAACCATGAACACATCTTGATCAGCAATACCTGATTTGTATCATAGAGTTAAAAAAAAACCAAAAGAACCTATAATGTGCACAAACATTTAGAGTAGCTCTTTTAATGGTGACAAAGAATTGTAAATTGAAGTGAAGCTCCACAATTAGGGAATTTGCAGAACAAGTTGTATTATATGATTATAATGGAATACTGTTGTAATATGAGAAATGATGAGCAAGATATTTTCAGGGGAGAAACAGGAAGGACTTACATGAATTGATGCAAAGTGAAGTGAGCAGAACCAGGAAAACCAGCAATATTATATGATGATCAGCTATGAATGACTTAACTATTTTCAACAATACAAAAATACATTTCAGAAGATCATATGATGAAAAATTCTATTAATCTCCAGAGAAAGAACTGAAGGAGTCTAAATGCAGATTGAAGTATACTTTTTTAACTTTCTTTTTTCTTTTTTTGATCTATATTTTCTTTCACAAAATGACAGATATTGCATGATTGTATATGTATAAGTCATATCAAATTGCTTGCCTTCCCAATTAAGGGAGAATTCAAAATTTAAAAAAAAATGTTAAAAGCTGTTTTTACATATATCTGGGGAAAAATAAACTATTTGACAAAAAAAAGAAAAGTATTTAGGGAGTCCTGAAATTTTAATATCAATTTCACTTGAAGTCTAAGTTGATGTACATTTTAATTCAACTGACATTTGTCAAACAATATACAAGTAAACATACCAAATATATAGAGATTTTTTTAAAATGACTTTCCCTACCCTCAAGAAGTCTATAGTTAAATGAGGGCAAGAAGGAAGAAAAGGTGACAGAATAGCGATACTACAAGATAATGTGTTAAGAATAAAGTAGAACCCCATAAAAAGTGTTCTAAGACAGTTTGAGGAAGGGGAGAAACCATTTTCATCTGAAGAATTAGGGATAAATTCATAGAGGTAGTATCCATGAACCACTTGGAAGGAGTAGAGGAATTTGAGCAGAAACTATTGTGGAGAATGTGTTTCTGTTACCAAGAATTACCTGTACTGATGTCTTAGAAGTGGAAATGTACAGAATAAAATTGGCTAGCAAACCAGTTTGGTTGGACTGTTAAGGGGAATAATATGTTTGTTTTGGAAAGTCTAGGGAAATGAAAAGAAAATCACTTGTTTTTTTTATGATCCAGCTGTTACAAATTAGAGCAATTCTTTTGAGTGAAATTGTAGAGGACCACAAAGACCAGGCTAATCTTTTGCATTCTACCATTAGTCACTAGGAAGTTAAATAGTCAGACTTTATCAGCAGTAAATCAGAATACCTATCTTCCTGTGGTCCTGTCAACACTGGACTTAGCCATCTTTTTTTAATCTTTGCCAAGATATTGGGTAAAAGGTGATAGAGTTGTTCTCATTTCTCTGATTATTGGTGATTTTCAAAACTTTTTTCGGAGAGATTGTTGGTGACTAACAATTGTTACATCTTTTTGATTATTTCTTCTTTGATATTCTTTCACTTCTTGTCTGTTAGAGAATGGATTTGAATCTTATTTACTCAAAGATTTGAGTCAATTTCCAATATGTTTTTTGACATGGCTTTTATCAGATATTTTACTTTAGTATTTTTCTATACTTATCCATCTTTTTTATCATCATCAATATTATTGTTGCTATTGATCCTGTTAGTGAAAATATTTAAAATTGTATGCAATCAAAATCATTTCTTTAACTTTTTTAATAGTTTCTTATTTCAAGTGTGATTAGGGAGGCTTCACTAAGTCAGATTTTTTTTAATGTACTGACTTTTGCTTTTGGATAACTTATACATTAATAATTGATTGTGTTGTGTGGTAAAATATGCTAGTCTAAAACCATTTACTTTTAAGTAGGTTTAGTTCATGTCTTTATCATTTATGTGGAAAAAAAACTCCGCTTTGAAAATCTTCAGATTCCATCCTCTTATAATAAAGAAAAATGTCCTTACTTTTCGCCTATTTGTACTAGATAATTTTCTAGTATTTTTGCATTGTAAAAAAACACCAGGTTTTGCTTTTAGATGTGTGGTTTTGATCTTGTTAAAGAAGGATATGTTTAATTTCTTAGATATTTTTCAGGGTTTTTAACATGAAAAAGTACCATGTTTTATAAAAAAGTTTTTTTAAACTTCTGAAGAAATTATTTAAAAAATATTTTTGTTTTTGTAACTAAATATGCTACTTTTTTTTCCTAATGTTGAACCATCCTTGAAACCTCAGTATGAATATAGCTTGCAGTGAATTATTTTCTGAATCTGTTACTGTTGTCTCCTTGAAAATATTTTATCCAAATTTGAAATTTATGAAATATTACAAAATTCAGTATTGTTAATAAAGTTTAAATATTTTGCATTAATAAAATAGATCTGTAGTTTTCTTTCTCAAATATGTCTCTCTGAAGTTTGGTCCTCATTAATGTATCTGTTTCAAGACATAAGTTGTTATGAAGCATTCTGTATCTATTTTTTGAGAAAAATTATCATGATTTTAATTAATCAATAAATTTGTGTTATGTTCTGGCTGGATATCCATCTGGCCCAGGATTTTTTCTTACCTTTTTATCATTTCATTTATGGATTAATCAGTATTTTTTTCTTTCTGCAATTGGATTGATCACGATCTTTGTTTCTGATTTTATCAGTTTCAGAATTCTAGATTTTTGCACATAATCATTAACTTTCATTGAATTCTCAGGTTTACTGATATATAACTGTATTATCAATTTTTGGTTTTCTCTTTATTTTCTCTTTACTGTGATTTCACTTTTTATGTTGATAATATAATTTTTCTCTCCTTTATTACTTTTTCTACGAGTTTCCTTTTGATCTTAACTCAAACAAGTAAAGTTTTAGAAGGTTTTAGTCATTTTAAGAGATCTTTGTTTTCTTGCATAGTTTTATAATCGTTTATTTACAAGTTTCATTTCATCTCTCATTTTTAAGATCTTTTGCTCTTGTTTTCAGTTGATTATTGTCCAGATTTTGGCTAAGCTCCCAATCAATTGATGCTCAGTGTTTTTTATTAAAATGCATTGACACACTTGACGTTATCAATATTTATTGTCATCTTATCTGAAACATCATTGAATCTTCTGAAGCGTAATAGATTTTCTTCTAATTCCTTTCTCCCAAACTGTATTTGTCTATATGTTTACAATATGCAGCAAAATTTTAAATTTCTATATTTTATCTATTCCTTCATTCTCTTTGTTTCTCCTATAGTAATTAATCTGCTTAAATGTAGACTTGTAGTTACTTTTTCTGAGGGTGTATTTTATTTTTGCCAATCAGTATTCTCATGGTTTTCGCCCTGCTCTTTTCAGTGAACATTTGATCACTGTGGTTTACTCTATGTATGCTAATATGATCCCAATTTTTTTTTCTTTCAAACTCTCTCTCATTTTTCTGCTCAATTCCAAACTTCATGGAAATCTCATTTATTGTTATATCCAATATATATCTATATGTACATATAGATATATAGATATATATACACACATATATGTATACACACACATATATATAGTTCAGTCTCCAAGCATTTCCCTGCTGCCTTTCTTTACACTCTCTACCTCCCTACTTTCACCCTCCTTTTCCAGCTCATATAAGAATCCTTCCTAACTCAATCTTTATTAGATTCATTCTCTTATTTCAGTTATATTCTATATTTAACAGCAAATGCTTATCTAAGCAAGTATTTTCTATATGAAATCACACCAACCTAGAAAGGAAAATACTGGCTTCATGCACAAAAAAAAATACATATCCAAATGGCATTTATTGAAGGACATTCTTTTTCGTGGAGTGTCAGTGGTGCTGAAGAGCAGGGATGATGCTAATCTTCAAGTTTCTATCTGATCAACTCACTATAGTATGCTATAAAGCACCAATAATTTCCACATATTTTTTTTAATAAATGACGTGTACATTCCACATTTTATTTTTTAATAAATGACATGTACATTCCTTTTTGTAAATAACATGTACTATCTCTGGCTTCTATTTTCCTTGCTTTATAGGAAGTAATAATTGGTGAAGAAAGATGTAATTAATTATCTTTGCTCATATTTTGATAGTTTGGATTATTTAAGCTTTGTAGTTTTTTAAGGGAGCGAACAAAGGAGAAAGTGAAATGGGGATAGAGTAGGACTACTTTGTAGTTGATTCATTGGGTCATTTTCAATAGATTCAGGTCTTGCTTTCATGGCTTTATATGGATTCTGAGAAAATACTCCGCATCCTAGAGGCTCATCATCTCACACAGTCTAGTATCATATCAACCTATACTGAAACTCATGGTGTAACAAAGAACAAGGGTGATTTTAAATTTGTTCCTGATCTGAATTTATGATTTACCTTTTAACTCTCATGAGCCAGTCTTCAAACTCAATACCACACTGTGGGGTAAATAGGACCTATCATTTAGCACTTTATTCTTTCATGATTTTTTAATCTCTAATATAGGACACTTTGAATGCATGTATAATTTTAGAGAAAGTGATATCAAATTATTTATATTAACAAAGAAAGTATTGCATTTGAAGGGAAAAATAACACAATCACAAATATATCTTTATTTACTTTATAGTAAAAGTCATTGGGAGTCAGCATGGTATAATGGAAAGAGTCCTACTCTAAAATCACAGGACCTAAATTGAAATCTCCCCCCAGATGCCTATTACCTGTATGATATTGGGTAGTCTCTGATTATTTTATTTCTTCATTTTCATGAATTTTATTAATTCATTTTGTGGTCTGGGAATTAAATTTCTTGTATTCAAATAAAATGGTGACATAGATCTTATTAGTATTTTTAAGAACAATACTTTTTTATCAATTCAATAGTCTTTTGTTTTCAGTTTTAGGTATTTTTCATTTGATTTTGTTTTTGTGTTTGCTAGGTTCTTAATTTTTTCTTTTTAAATAATTTAATTAATATTTTCTTATATTTCTTTTCAGAAATATCAGTTTTTTCTAAGAATTATTTAACCTACAACTTAAAATTTTTCTTATGTATTTTCACTATTATATAAGTTGCTCTATAATATAATTAATTATTAGTCTATGATTTTCTCTTTCACTAATTTATTATTTAGTCCTCACTAAAGTTTCCTTAGCATAATGCCACTTATGTTATCACTTATAAAAGGTTATTTAGTATTTCTGCCTTTATGCATATATTTATGAGTTTCTTATTTTCTACTATGTGACAGATTTTTAGAAAGATATGTATTGCTGACAATAGTATATATATTTAAGATACTTGTTAAATAATTATGATATATATCAAATATATTTTTTCCAGAATTTTCTTCATTACTTCTAATTTTATTTTATTTTATCTTTCTAGTAGATTTATCTGACTCTGAAAGGGAAACAATAAAATCATCTACTATTATTGTCTTACTAGCAAGGACTTTTGCATATATTTAGCTTTCTCTTTTAGTGTTTAGATGATGTCATTTGATACATATACATTAACATTGCTTTTATTTGAACTGTAATACTTTTAAACCTAAAGTAGTTTCTGTTTTTTACATTATCTATTAGTTTCTTTTGCCTTATTTAAAAACTAATTGAAACTCCTACTTTTTGAGAATTATATCATACACAATATATTTAATTTTAGTTTTGAGTACGTCCTTACATGTTAAATGTGACTTGTATGCATCAGTGCATTGTTTTCTATTTTTACTTCATTCTTTCATTCTCTTCTGTTTAAAAGGTAAATTTAGTCCATTAATTTTTAAAACTATAATTTAATGTATTTTTACCATCAACTTATGATGTTACTTTGAAAAATTATTATTAGATAACTTAAATTTTTTTCTGCTCGAAACAATATAATATTATGCCCCAACCATAGGCAACCCCACCTCACCCCATTATTGCCCAGCTAATCTTTCTCCCCCATATCCTATTATTTTCTGTTTCTCCTTATTTCCCTCTTGTTTGGATCTGATTAATTCAGTGTTTGAATCCAAATACTTTTGTCCCACCTAAACTCTGTAAATAATCTATATATGTGGTAATTATTCCAAAAATATTAATTAATTTATTCCTCTTCCCTCCTTTTCCCTGTATATTTCTGTCTCTTCTCCATTTGTGAGGTTTGTCAACAACTTTTTTCTCTGCCATTTGCTCCTGGACATTTGTGAAGAAATAACCTTACATCCTTGCAGCACTTAACTATTGACTGTTCACTTACGTTGTAGTGTTATAGATTTTTTTTTCATTATCTTCCTTGAGTTAAACTTGATCATAACTGATTTCTCCAATAGGAATGGTCAAAATTCTTCATCCTGTTGAATATGCTTCTCTTATTTTTCCCATTGGTGTTCAGTTCTGTAAGGACATATTGTTACAAAAAAAATTATTTTTGTTTGCCTTTTTATGGTTCGTAAGTTATATAATTTTGATTGTTTTTCCTTGGTATATGAAGGGACTACTCTTGATTTCTTACTTGACTTCTCAATTCATGTGGAAATGAGAAAACAAAGAGATTATATTTGTGGGTGATTTGATTGATGCTGTTCTGTATATTTTCTCAATCTATATTTTGCCCTCTATTTCTGAAACTTCTGGGACATTTTCTTGCATGATTTTCTGAAACACAACATTCAGTCTTTTTGTTTCATTTTTTTTTCTGGGAGTAGTTCTCAGATTTCCTTGGTGAGAGACGTCTTTAGGTTGCTTTGGTGTGTAAACCCTGAATGTTCTTCCAGTTTTACTCTCCTTTGATTTTATTTGGATAATCTCCATTCCAGGTCATTTTTTAAAAATTTTATGTATTTCAGTCTTTTTTATTCCCTCCTGTTTTATTTGTTCTTGAGCTTTATTTAGTATGTTTCTGGATTTTTTTGAAAGGCTAAATAGAAGCTGATATTAGACTCTTAGGCACACCCTCTCTCTTGACTTTGCTGATAAAAGTTTCAGTCAACATTAGTTTTCTTAAGAAAATAAATGATGTTTGGACATAATTGAAATCCCTATTTTATTTTAAAGTTGTATAGTTGTCAATTTGTTTTTTATAGAAAACTTAATGAGCCTGTGACAGGTGGGATGAAAAATCAAATACTTTGACTGTAAAGAAAATATTTTTTAACCTTGATTCAACTTGTTACTAAATACCGTGTTGAATCCCATTTGTATTCATTTTCCCTGTATAAAATTATGATATACATGTGTTCAAGTATCTGGTCACAATCGTTACTTATAAAGGACTTTAAGATAGATTTCAATACCTTCTAGTCCTTCTATAACACCTAAAAGTTTAGCAAATGAATTAAATTTCTTCAGAAGTCAGACATTGAATAGATGAGTAGGTAGAGAGGTTGTTGCCATGGAATCTATATCTCTGGATAAGAAAAAATGTAGCATTTGAAAGCTTAAGTAGTTAGTAGTGCTAATAAAACTGTGTTTTGTATTAGATATATGCATCTTGTGTTGAGTAGAAATATATACAGATTAATGAATGAGTCACATTTTTACCCGACCTGAAAATGGATAATCCTTTTTGATCATTAGGGCAATGTAAAATCTTATACTACAGATGAAAACACTTTAGAGAGAAAGAAAATATAAAAATCTTCAAAAAAAATACAACTGGCTTTCCTGATAGCTCCCTCAATATAAATTATACTGATTCTGTACCAGAAAATTCCTTGGACATTAAGTTTACTTTGATCACTGTTTATTTAGTACATACAACAGTTGTATTTGTGAAGGGTTGAACATTTTGAATTTAACATTCACCCTAAATAGATTTACATGGTATGTAAAACTGAAGAAACTTGAAAATAGGGAATGGGTAATTAATCCCTGGAAAATTGGTCTAATGTCTTCATCATTTGTAAACCATACTTTTGAAAGAATTCACTTTCTCAGTTATTTAAAACATTTTCTCCATCTCAAAAAATTAAATTTATATTCATAATCAAATTATGAGTGGAAATACACCCACTCAGTATTCATGCTGAGAGTAAGTTGTATGAAAAGGAATGCCATCCTATGAAAACAGAAGACATATTTTTCTACTAAAGACTCAAACAAACAATATATTATACATTACTTTGGATGATCATGTAAATATAACTGAGGTAGAAATGTTCTATTTGTATAATGGTGTGTCAATAATACTTTCAAAACAGAACCTCAAGTGAAATAAATCCATATTTCTTTTAAATCTGTTTTCCTGGATATTTTTATGTGAGAAAAATGATACTTTTAGATATAATGAAGAAAGATTTTTAAAACCTTTTTGGTGTCATTAACCTCTTAAACAATGATGTGAAGCCTGTAGACCCTTTCCTAGAATAATGTACTTAAATGCACAAAATGAAATATAAAGACTTACATTTATATAGTTATCAAAATATTTTTCAAAACTAAATTCAAATACTTTAGGCTAAGAACTATTGGTAAAGTGAATTTACCTTGATAGATAATAACTATTGTAGCTGTTAAATATCATGCAAAGTACTTCTCGCAGCACAACCCATTAAGGAAGACATTGTTAGTAGTTTGTCCCCATTTTATAGAAGAGGAAGCAGATTCTGTAAGGCTAAGTGTCCCATACCTTTATCCTCACCACAAGAATAATTTGAGGATCTTTATCAAATGTTTTGCTGACATCTACATGTACTTTAGCTACCTAATCCTTTTCTGGTTGTTCACCCATTCTTCTTTGACAATTCTTTCTACAATGGTTTGGTGACCTGAATTCATTAAAGGTTGTAAAGTACTTTCTTAACCACTTTTGTCCTGTTACTACTGATAAAGTTCATTGTTCTGGATGAGAAAAGAGAAGCAAGATGACATTCTAATCACTCCACCATATCTCTCTTGATAGATATCATCCCATCTGCCCAAAGCAGAAGAGCTATCCCTTTTTTGATCCTCTGATTTCTCTCAATATAGCTAAAAAAACCCAACAAAACACCCCTTTTAGTTGTTCTTGCCTTTCTTTACCAAACCTACCATATTTTGAGCTTTAGCATGTGATACCTTTTTGAAAGGACTGTGCCATACTTATATTCATACTGTTACATGCCTTTGCCTCCAGTCTTTTCACTACTTCTACGACCTTCCCAAAATTTGTGGCACCAAAATGTTTGAAGGGAAAGGGAGAATTTTCCTTTTTTAAATAATGAATTCCTCTTATTTGGTAAAGGTGCAGGTGAGAGAATTTTTTTGGTAATGGAAAAAATAGACAAGTGTAGTGAAGAAGTAAAATGAACAGAAATAAGTAATTGTTTCTCTCCACTGAGGGCCCTTTTATCCTTGTAATCTCAGCCTGTGGTCAACATATTTGATATCCTCTCCTACATTTGCTCTTAACTTTGTTTTTGGACAACACCAGATTACAGATCTGTATCTTTTTGAAAATTTGTGGATTTTGTGATGTAATAATAGAAAACATGAAGAGTATCTAAAGAATAGTAAATAGTAGGTATTGTCCTAGAGTTTCCCAGGCATGAAAGGTATTAGCTGCATGGAGTTAGAGTAACTGTTAAAGTTTTCCATTTTAAGGTGATAACATTCTATAATTTTGTTGAATAATGATAGTAAAATCTCATATCTTTTACAGTTGTACATAGGCAAAAGATATTACTCACAAAATGTATCTTATTTTGACGTTAACTAGTTTATTTTAATAAATAAATTTTAATAAATAAATAATATAAATAAATAAACTATTCATTAATAAAGGAAATACCAGGAACTAAATAAGTACCATTATTGGAGAAGTTCTCCTTCCCAATTTAGTTACATATGTTCCGATATATCCTCCACAATCTTGCTACATCTACTTTTTATAGTAACTCTTACAAAAAAATGGGACAAAGTTGTTCATATATGTGTATTTATCCACAGAAACTATTTTGTAGAAAAAGTTAATTAGAAACTAATCTCAGAATATTTGGCATCAATCTGACATATGAGCTAGCGCATGGACATTAAGTGATTCCTTTAACTTTAGCTCTAGTAAAATCCACGGCAAATCTAATGTTCTAGCTCAATAGACATTTCACCTTCTCAAGAGCTCTGCTCTAGGCCTTCTTTTTCTTTACTTTCCTATCTCAACAGTTCCCATGGGTTCAATTATCATCTATGTACAGATAACACAAATTTACATATGAAGCCCTCTTCGCTCTCTTGAGCTACATACAGTCCTGCCTGCTGTACATTTTCCCCTGGATGTTTCATCGACTTCTACAATTCAGCCTTTCTAGAATATAGCTTATCACTTTCTTTCCCAAACTGACCACTTATTTTGAACTTTCCTAATTGCCTTAAGGATACCATCATTCTCCTAATTACTTAGCTTCATAATTTTGAGATTATTCTTAAGTAGTTCCTCTTCTTTATCCCCAAATCCAATCACTTCCAGTTTTGAATAATTTATCTTTATGATATGTCTTGTATACAATCCCTTCTCTCTGTTCCCTTGCCAGTATTCTAGATCAGACCCTCAACAGTTCTAAGATGGACCACGTTAATACCTTTACATTTGATCACTCTGATTCACATTTCTCCCCCCTTCCCCTACAATCCATACTTTACATGGCTGTCAAATTGGAAGCTGTGCTTAACTCGCCAGTCTGACCATGTCTTGGACCTTCTGAAAAAGATTTAGTCATTCTTTTTAGCCTCTAAAATAAAATGCAAAACTCATCCAGTTGGCATTTAAAGCCCTTCACAATCTGGCCAACATTGTCAATCAAGACTGATTATAAATCTTCCCCTCTGACATTTTCTATGTTACAGGCAAACTGACTTCCCTATATTGGAACCCCTTGCTCCTTTCAGAGTTCAGTTCAAGGGATCCCTCCTTTAAGAAACTTTCCCTCATTCCCTCAAATATTATTTTCCATCCACTACAATTATTTTGTGTATACACATATACTTTTATTTATGCACATTTCATACAGTAGTATCTGTGTTCTGTATGTCAAATACTATTTTCATTTTTTCTTTTAATTTTCTCTGCCAAGCAGAGTGCTTGGAATATACTACATAAGCATGCAGTATTCAGTACTTCCTGAATTGAATCAAATTCAAAGTTGAACTTTAGGTGCTATAGACTAGTAGCTATTCTACTGTGAAGTTCTTATCCATTTATTTAATATAGTTCCTTAGACTTTTATCCTGCTAGTGTATCTCTTTTTTAAAAAGTCTTTAAGAAACAAAGAAACCCAACAACAAAGTGTATGCTAACACCAGAAAGAGAATGGGGTAAAGGAGTAGAGAATGAGGAAGTAAAATGAGAATAGAAGTAAAAAATAAGTGATCTTATGGATTTAATATAGATTCATTCAAGCAGATTCTGGCAAAACAGGAAACACTGGGTAGCATCAATATATCTGTAACATCGATACTAATTGTATTCTTCTGTGTGGGGATTTTATATTGATAAAAAATTCATTACAATTGACACTATACTTTTACATCAAGAATGTGCCCTATAATTGTGAGCTTAGGCTGGATTTTAAATCTGTTTCTTCTTGGAAAAGAGTCTGAGTTGTAAAGGTTTGCCTTTATTTAGGGTTGCTATATTTTATAGTAGGAGTGATTCTAGCCATAAACAGCATGTAGTCTCTATACATTGTAGACTGTCTGTTTTTAATAAGTTAAATGTTTTCAATTTTGTGTATTTTTCAATAGCTGTTGTAAAAACCAAGCTCCATTAAATCTGTATGGAGAATTGAAAGAAATAGTGAACTCAAAATAGGTCTGTTTGTAGCAATCAATTGCCACACATAACCCTTTCCTTGTCAAAGTTATTTGGATTGTAATCTTTTTGGACAGAGGATTGTAATCCTTTCCTTGTGCTACACTATATAGACTTTCAGAGCTCAAGAAATCTAATATTGATGCCCCCTTCTTAGCTGTGAGTCCACTTTAACATTTTTTCCCAGGGGAAAAATAATAGCACTTTCAGGAAAATTGTCTTAACAGGCTTAGCTTCCTTGATTTCAAAATGACCTTTGAAAATAAGAAATTGAAATTAGTCTACTTATTAATTATTTTATTGTTATTAGATACTGAATACATTAAACATGACTTAGATTTTATTTCAAGGTACACACAATCCAAAGGTTACTTTTCATTATAGAATAATTTGTTTAATTTAGAGGAAATCACTGAGAAGAACAAAAATAATAAGGAGGAAAAGATAAAGAAGGGAAGAAAACTAAGAAGAGATATATGTTTTCCCTTAAAATTTTGGAAGTGAGAATCCTGTATGCTTTCTCATTATACTACTCATGTACTGTTGTTTCCTTGAGAATGTCAAAATTCCATTACCACTACAGAAACAGTTATATTATACTCTCTTATTTTTCTTAGTCTCAGAATATTGAGTACATTTGAAGACATAATAATTACAATATATTATATAAATGATTAATTTATAAGATAATATTATGTGGACATAATATACATGATTTACATTTAGTATACCACTGCAATCATCTGCTATAAAAATAAGAATTTTATGAATTATTACATACATATGCATGTATGTGTTCAAATATGTGTATGTATAAGCATATATTTCTGTAATAACACAAGTACTGTACTTTCCAAAATTATTGCAATTAAATAAAAACCACATGACTTATAAGAAAAATGAAATTGGAGCCCAAACCTCAAAAACCCCAGTAGTTACACATTAGAAAAAATTGGAACTTAATAAAAATGGTAGCACATAAAAATGTAAGATAAATGGTAAAGATAAATGGTTAAATGGTTAAGAAATACATGAATACTTTAATAGATATTGACTGTGTCCAGCATTGGCCTTAATATATTCCCTGGGCTGCATGAGCAAATTGGACAGTCAGAACCTCTGGGGTAGGAGACAAGGTGGAAGGGGTTGAAGGTAAAGATGGTGTACCAGTCTTCTTCCATTCACAGCTTCTGTTGCACCAGAAAATATGTACTAAATACGGAACTTATCTTTGATAAAGACATGAAGTTTGCTTTTAGAAATAGGCATCAGGAGGGTTGCAGCTTATGAGTTATTTTGAAGTGGTTTCTTCTTAGGGAGATCATGAAGAAACAAATTCAAAATTTGTATTATGCTTAGAATGTTCTTTATTATATCACTCATCTGAGAACAAATTAATATTTTTAAACATTCAGTATAACAGGACTACCTATATAAGTGTGTATTAGAGATTTTTGAAAGTTGATTGACTTAAAAGCAGTAATTAACAGATTAGTACATTCTTGCTGTAGGAGGAACATTTAACAATTTACATATTTATTTTTTTGTCTGTCAAGTACCTTCATCATTTAGTAAACTGGAAACATTGGTTCCTACATCGAGGAAGAAAACAGTAAACCAAAAAATCTGTTTATACACATAGAGTGAAAATATTTGAATATTTTACAGTAATTTTTAAGGTGTATAAATATCTGTGCCATAACACTATATATATATATATATATATATTATATACATATTATATACATATTATATATATATATAATTCTATCCCTTCTTGACCAAGCAAAAAAGTTAGAAAAATAAAATTGTATTAACAAACCATCAGTAATAGTACTACAGGCATCGCAATGCTTTCTCCTGACGTTAACCTTCCTCATCACCTACATATACACCCAAACCTCCCATATACTTTCATATATACTCCATATGTATTTTCTAGTGGTATAAAAGAAACTCAACTATAACCTAAAATCTTTCCCCTAGCCAGCAATAGATCTGATGAAGGACTAAGATAATTACTCTTGCCCCTGGTGCAGTGATCCTTCAGACTGAAAGCTTCGGATTTTGAGTATACTAAACAAAGAGCTTCTACACATAGCAAATCCACTATGAGAGTTAAGTAGGTACTTCTTTTGGGCAAAAAATCCACATTTCTTCCCATATTCAACCAGGACCAATTAAATCTAGGTATAAGTTATAAAATAGACCATATTTCATTTCGTTGTACCTTAGAGGAAGATACTTGCCAAGCTAGGAGAATTTAAGTACTTTCTGTAGGTTTTCTTTTGCTTATAATCGCTGCCTTTTCCTCTGATTTAATATCTATTTCATGAATGAGTATGAGCATATTCAAACCTCAGCCTTACTCATACAGAGACTAGCATCTGGGGAAACTCAGGAGGTGAGTACTTTCACGCTGATTCAGAAACCAGCCGTGTGACTCCAGTCTGGCGCTGTCATGCCTACTTATGGCAAGACAAGAGCAATGCTGTTCTTGAGAAAGGAAAGGGGAAAAAAAGGCAATGTAGTCACCATGTTGATATAAAATTGAAATCATTCATTATCATATTATGGATTTGGAGTTCTCAAAATGTTAGAGCTTAACTTTGAATAAGGAAGCTTTTTATAAAAAATTATTCTGACTTTAATTACACCTAAGTATAATGTATTAAAAGCTATTTTATGTTCACAAATCTTGATTTTAGGAAGTATTAAGTAAATTATAAATAGAACAGGAAGACTTTAGAAAGATTTTTGAAAGTCATTTTGATGCCTTATAGTTTCACAAATATGCCCCAATTTTCCTTTGATACCTTTCTGTTCAAAAGATTATTTTTTTCAAGATTTTCAGCAAAGTCGACTAATATACTGTATCTTATGGAAGATTCTATGCTTCTGTCTCCATCCTGATAGTCTTTTTCATATCTGGTGAAAAAAGGCAAGGATATTTTCCCATCACTTTGCCTCTCAGGCCAAGCTTAACTATTATAATTCCTTTTCATTATCTTATTTTTCATTCTTTCCACTTGTATTTTTGTAATTATTGTGTAAATTGTTTTCTTCTACGTACTCTGCATCAATTCATATAAATCCTGCCATGTTTATCAAAATACTACAAATTTGTATTTTGTTATAGCCCAAAAAATATTCCATTACATCAATGAACCTTAATTTAACAGCACAAAAATGCTGTTATTATTGAGAACTATTATCCATTTTTGAACTCCTTAAGGGTGTCAATATGTCAGTGAAATTTCTGTGTTGAAGAAATGGTATGGACATTTAATTCACTTTTCTACATAATTCCGAAGTGTTTTAATCTTCATTTATAAGTTACTATTGTACCTGTCTTCCTGCAGCACTTCACTGTTTCCATCTTTTGCTTTTCCTGGGTATAAAGTTTAAAGTCACAGCTGTATTGATTTGCATTTGTTGTTATTAGTTATTGTTAATATTAGTGTTCTGCAGCAATCATTCATAAAGTATACATTACAGTTTACAATTCTTTTAAGAATTATTTGTTCATATCCTTTGTGCACTGAGTAACGGTTCTTGGACTAATAGTTTTGTGTATACATATACGTACACGTACGCATATTTATATATGTATATGACTTAGATATATATGATACAAAGATTTTCTATAATTTATAATTTTTCCTCTTACCTTAGCTACTTTGATTTTGTTTTTGTAAAAGACCTTTTAATTTTTATTTATATGAAATTGATTATTATACTGTTTATCTTTTCTATCATTGTGTTTGGCTAAAGAAAGCTATAACTATGAAAAATATTCCCATTCATTTCCTCATAGAATATACATATTCTCATATAATATTTGCTTATTCACAGTTAGATTGAATCTTTATTTGGAGATTATTGTGGAATACGTACAAAATGCTAGAATAAGTGCTGTTCCCCCTGCACTGTTTTCTAGTTACTCTAGTAGCTGTCACATAGGAACTTCTGATGGTGTGCATATGTGTATGTGTGTGTGCATAACTTGAAATATCTTGTAACATTGACTCAAATATTTTTACATGTTTCTGATTGTTAAATTGATTTATCTTTCTATCATTTTCTCTTAGCTTTCTTGTGATCCCTAGGAAAAAATGATAATTGTTATGAAATTAATTTATGTCTTACTCTTTTGCTGAAGCAACTAACTGATGCAATTAGTTTATTTGCTGATGGTTAGGGGTTTTCTACATAAAATATCACAGTGTATCAAAAGAAATAATTTTGTCTCATCTTTACTGAAATAGTTGTAATATTGTGTTAAGCACAGGGAATATAAATACAAAAGCAAAATAATTCCTGTTCTCAAAAAGCTAAGAATGTATATTCCATACTAGTAATATTCCATATTAGTAGGAGGAGACACCACATATAATGGAGTAGTGCTCATTAAAAAAAAATTTAGCTTTGGGAAGTCACAGGGATAGTGAATGGAGCACAGAAAAGTCAATTTACCCAACCTTTCAAGTAGGAACAGTAATATTGATTGGATTACTGACCCAAAACAAATGATGGAAACCTGGGAAGGAGCACACTGGAGGGTGGCAAGTGGCAAGGTGATAGGGTATGCAGTTTGATAGGTCTTGAAACAAGGTATGGGATCAACTAGATATAGTGAATCATGAGTGTTTGCACTGACTGACTAATTGATGACAGCATGGCTTCTTAGCTGACATGGATATGAGGTATAAATTGAATTTGGACATGCTGATTTCTTTTAATATATTGTTATGTCTTTGTTTTCATCCATTTTAACCCTTTGAATTGATTTTGCCCCCTTCTTCCCTATATTTATGCTAGCTTGATGCTAGTTTATTCCCACAAGTTCTCTGCTCTCCCTCTATTAAATATGATACCCATTCTGTTCCCTTCGTTCCTTTTAAAATTTCTCCCTTTTTCTAAGGGACCGTTCCCTTTCCTTGCTTAGTTAATAACGTATTTCAGAACATTCCCTTCTCAATCTCCCAATATGTTAGCGTCAATTACATTATTTTCTTCTGACACTCTTTTTTAAAAAGTTTTCATTTATGTTATAAATTTCCTTTCTCTTTAAGCCTTTTCTGACTTCTCCCATTCATGGACTATATTCTTACTGAGTTTTTTGCATTCTTTCTTTTTTCCTCGTAAGTGGAAGAATTGCTAAAATTTGAACTTCTTGCATCCAATTTGTTTTACTTCATTTGTGATCTCACCCTGTCTTCCATTGTTGTTATATATTTGGATAGGGGGAAATCTTTATATAGTGCCTTGCTATTAGAAATACACATTAATGAATTGTGATGTGGTAGAAGAAACTATTCCTAGTAATACCACTCTACTTACCATAATCATTTCTTCCAAGGTCAGGATATCTTTTCTTTGGATGTATGTTCCATTCCTCTATAATTCTGAATGATGGTGTTTCAATAAACTCAGACATTCCCTCTACTGGATTAGGATGAAGTCATGGGAAATGGAACCTTTGCTCAGCCTATTGTGCCTGTGTTCCTAATATTAAAACCATGATAAGACCATTGTCTCTCATCATAGAAAGAAACATTCTCCTTCCATGGGAATGCTCTTTTAAGGTACTTTTTCATTTCTCTTTTTAGGGTGAAATTCTTTGACTCCCCCGTATTCCAGTCTCCTCTCCAATGATTTCACTCTAATTTCCTATAACCTCCCCTTACTCTTGTTAAAGGACTAAAATAAATTATTATACATTTGCTATTAATCTGTGGGCTTGTGTTGAAGGGACATATTTCTATCTCTCATCTCATCTTTTCCCCTTTCCTTTGTTGAGTGACTTCCCACTGTATTACGCCAATCCTTAAAGATATTGAATCAAATTTGAAATTTAGTACATGGATGGTAATTTATCTCTTTCGCCTTTTTTCTCCTGGTTCTTTATGATCCTTTGAAATCTATACCAACTTAAATTATCCACCTTAAAAATAATAACCTAGAAACGAGAACTGATACCTCTTTTGGCAATTGAGCTTATTTATTTTTCTTATGCTTTTCTAGTCTAAAAATATTTAGAATCAAATGACCTGCTTGTTTCTGCTTATATTTTGGAGAGAGGACCAAGAGTGCCTCTCTCTTGTGAAAGGTACTTTTTTTTTAATGATTTCAAAGCTTAGCTTGATAGGACATGCTATTTTGGGATATAACTTGAGCAACTTTGAATTTTAGAATATCTAAGTCCATTATATTTTCTCATTTCTCATGATTGTAAAGGAATCTTATGCTCTTAAACTGTCATTCCTGTATAGTTTAAGACTCACAAAAAAACCCGGAATTAAAAAAAATTTGCTATTTGATATTAAATTCTGAAATTTAACCACTAAATTACTGTGAATCCTGTCTTTAAGGTCAGTTACTTTGTTAATATGACATTTACGAGTTCACTCAATGGACGTGTTTTCTCTTCTGACAAGTTTTTGGGTTTTTTTTTCATTTCTGTATCTTTGAATTCCAATTCTATTACTTTGAAGAGAGTATGTTTTCTAAATTGCTTATTTTTCTAAGTTAATTCAGTTTTGAGAAATCTAATTTCCTACCTAATTTTCTTTTAAAAGCCTTATTTCTTGTTGAAACATTTTTGGTATTCCAAGATTTGAAGAGTCCACAGAAGTCTCTTTTTATTTGTGATTTTTGGTTCACTTTCCTTCATACTATAATACTTGAATGATATGTGTTTTTTTGGTACAATTTTCATTCACATTTTTTGTTTTGTGTTCGTGAGTTTCACTTTTGCTTTATCTACATGGAAGTAAGGCTTATAATCAGTCTTTTTCCCTTGGAATTTTTGTCTTTTTAAAAATCTTTATATTTCTGTATTCTCAGTAATTTGTCTCAAACTTTTCTTCTGTTGCAATTGTGCCCTTTCTTCCCCACAGACACTTAAGGCTAGGCCTTCTCAGTTTTCATTAATCCAGTGAGTTTTAGGACACTATTTATTTTCTTGCACAAAGCAAATTTCATGGAGATAAAAGTGACTTCATGGAGAGAAGTTATGTTGCTAGTCTCCTTTTCTTTTGGCAATAAGCCCCTTTCCCTCCAGCCAGCAGTGTACTTCTACTTCTTGTGCCACCATCACCACCACCCCAATTATTTTCCCTTTCCTGTAAGTGACTAGCTAGGCAATGTTTGTGGTTCATGATAAGGGAGAAAGTTTCAATGCATCACTGCCATGCATAAACCAGACTCGGGTACCCCCAGCTGGAGCCTGAAACACAATCCTACATGGTTACATGTGTTGGTTGCATACCATGTGTGCAGTGGACTGAGTATGGGAATGATGAATGGAAGTTTTGGGTATTTTACTTCTACAGATGTTATTTTATGAGAGTTTCTTTGCTTATATTTTTCTAAATTTTGTGCAGTGTTTCTGTCTTCTTATCTTGTGGATTCAACATTAATTGATCTACAGTTGGTGTACATTTCTCTCCTTTTAGGATTTCAGGTGAAGAGGTGCATTTCAAACAATTACATTGCCATCTTTCTAGTTATGCTAACTTAAAAAGTTTTTAACCTATAGGCAAATGAAGGAAGGAAGTGTAAGAAAAAAAGGAAGAAAAAAGAAAAAAAGGAATGGATAGAAAGAAAAAGAGGGAGAGAAATGAAAGTGATGAATCATAGTTTTAGAGCTGAAAGGGGCCTCAGAAGTAATATAGTCCAATCCTCTTATTTTTACATCTCAGTAAACTGAGTTCCCTAAAGATTATGACTTATCTGAAATCACACAGGAAATAACCATCAGAGGTAGGATTTGAACTTACGTCTTTTGCTCTAAAGTCACCATTATTTTCACAGAATTATACTCTTTCAAGATACTAGAAAGGGAAGGAAGAAAAAGAAATGACAGAAGGAGGAAACTAATATAGAGGAAGATGAAGGGCACAAAAAGAAGGGAAGAGTAAAGAAAAAAGAATAGAGGTCTTTCTGCATGATAGATGTGGAAAAATAGGTTATTCTTAAGTAAGTTACAAGTTATGTTTTTGCGTTTTTGAAGACATTCATGTTTTTCATTTCTAAATGAAAATGTTGCACTTAACATAATATATTTTAGTAGATCCTAAACATTTTGGGACTATTAAACCAAAGTTAATAAATTTAAAATTGAATGCTATGAGAGACAAAGTTTTGTGATTTTTACCTGTGGTTAATTTAAAGGCAATGATAATGACATTTGGAACAAATAATTATTAAATTATTGGGGAAATGGAAGTGCATTAAAGGCCACATCATTTAGTACAATAAATTTCTTTGAAAACTTTTCAGTCATGTATTGTACATCAATTTTATGAAAAGTATTTCTGCAAAATATTTTAATAACCCAACTCTTGTCAAAAGATATTTTGGCTCTAGAGAAAATAGCATTTAAACAGCATTCTGAGCTATTTCTTGCCATATCCTGAATGGTGAACTATAATATTTACCAATGTGTGTGAAAAATTGTGTATATGTCAACAACATAATAACAATGGTGCGTATGTGTATGTGCATACTTGGAATTTCTTCTGAAAACTCTCATGGATGCTTAACATTTGCCATTTTAGTAATCTATTATAGGTATTCATAATATGATATATATGTAGTAAATTGGTCAAAATTTACTATATGTAGTGCATTGTTTACATATATGGGTATGCATATATACAGTTTACTGAATATAGTAAATTTTAGCTACTTTTTATTTTACTTTTTTCAAAAATTACTCATTTCACTTGCTTTTAAATAACTATTAATCCTCATATCTACGGATGAATTAATTTACATGGCCTTTTTTCACTATTAACTTAAATATATGGTCAAATTTTTTAAAAAGCAACAATTCCTTTAAATGATTGATAGAATTAAATGCTGTTTCAAATAACAGAGACTTGGCTGATTTTTTTTCTTATCTCCTTTGATTTCTCTCTTATCATTTTCTTCTTTTTCTGCACTTCAGCTTGTGGCTTCTCATTTATTCATCTTATGATACCCTTCCATTACTATTTTATTGGAGAACCAGATAAGAATTTTCAGGGTAGTTCAGTTAGTAGATTGATGCTTGTAATAGAAGAGCAAGTTCTGTCTTTGAATGAAAAGTGGTGCTACTTACTCCTCAAAGGAGAAACAATAAGTTTAGTGAACTACTTGATATGAACTTGTACTACATCCTAGTGACAACAAAGAACAAAGAAAAGATCAGCCTTTGTTTTGTTATTTAGTTACCATGAAAGCTTCTTACTAGAGCATGTTTTCTTTGGATTCTTTTTAGTGGTTGTTCATTTTTAATTAATAATAATTGTTAATATTCAAAGAAAGAATTCATTTTCTGCTGATTTAATGGAATGTTTTGCATCCATAAAAGTTTTAAATAGATTGAGTCAGAAGTAACTATTCCTTATCACTCTGCCATTCATACATAATACATAGGTATTTAGTATATTTAGTTTATTTCCTTTTAGCTAAAATATAGAATGAAGAATATGTAGAATAACTCCATGATTTTATTTTTAGTTCCATGAATTGTTCATAATTTTAATTCCTTTTTTAACATTTTCTAGTTTAGTGAACTTGATCATGAGTCCAAATGTGATAAAAATGAAGTTGATGAGAAAGGGATGGCACACACCATGTCAAAATTAATAATAAAGTGGTTTTTAAATTATAGAAATGATTTCAAGAATACAAGTGTCTAAAATTGATTAGAAAGCATCTGGATATTATGTAATATGTAATCTTTGTTGACATCTGTATTTAATATCTAGTAGCCACATAAACATGCTTATGCCTATGTTATTGCTAAGGTTCTTTCCTTTTCCTGTAAAGTCCTTCTTTTGATAAATATCTTTATTTCATTTCATGAAATAGTAAAGAAGTGCAGCTCTCAGTACCTTATATTTGTCTGGTAGGAAGATAAAGAGATTCTAAATGTATATTTAAGGAAAAAATAGAAAAATCAGAACATATAGAAAGAATAGTGTGTGAATTTTGTGAAAGGGAAGTTCAAGGTATATGTCATTATAAAAAGTGATTGCATTTCATAAAATAGTTTCAGTTTCTATAAAACTATAGGAGGAGTTTTTGTTTAGTGTACCTAGAGTTGTTTTCCTGCATATTTCTTGACGTGCTGCTCTTGCTGCCTAGAATGCCCTTGCTTCTGTTCTCTGACTAAATCTGGCAGGTCGTCTAAAGCCAACTCAGATTCCCCTGCTTCTCTCCAGCCTTCCAAAATAGGTTGACTAGAATCATACTCCCTCTTCTATACAATTCCAACATTAAGTAATTCTGTAAGTTTTTCATTTTCTTCATTCATTCACTTCCTTTACTACCTTATTACCTTTTCATGTATCTATATGTTAACATTGTAAACTCTGTAAGAGTGAAAATGGTATCTTATTTTTATCTTTTACAGCACTTTACACAGTGACTTGCATATGCAAGGAACTCAATAAACATTGATTACTGTTGATTTAACAGCAAAAACTTCTTGATGGAATATCTTATCTTTAGCACTTTTACTAATTCATTGTAGATTACATGAAAGAGGACAATAACATTTGGGAACAAAAGATACAATGTAGTTTTGGATAATGCAGAAAATAGAATATTGGACTTGCCGTCAGGAAGATCTTCCTCAGGCACTAGCTGTGTAAACCTGGATGCTTAACTTCCCTTAGCTTCATTTTCCTCATCTTTGAAATGAGGATAAGATAGCTCCTACTTCCTTGTTGTGAGGACCAAATAAGATACCTTGGAAAATATTTTGCAAACTTTAAAGCCTTATGTAAATATTAGCTATATCCTCATCACCCTTTATTCTCATGGTACTAACATGGATATCTTAAAGTACCCAAATACATTTTTGATCTTGAAGATTTGGGACTTTTCTGCAACAATACAGATCCAAATCCATACATGCTTGCCTGTCCTGTACAACTCTGGTCCATGCTCTGCAACAGCTTCTCTATAGGGGTCCCACGCACCATTCTACAGTTGCTTCTTGCTGACAGTATTGGTTCAATGTGAGAATGCCAATGAAGTACTCTGACTGTCCACCTATCATTCCTTGCCCTTGCCCCATGACAAGTTCATAGTCTCTTCATACCATTATTTTCTATTTCTGTTTTTCTTTGAATCTCTCCATTATTTATATGTTGTAATCTACTTGTATCTACCATGAGACCTTCCTTTGCCTTCTATAAAAGAATTGATTTTTAATTCTTTAGACACTACTTTATTTTCTTCTTTTGGTGTCTTATGGTCACACTAGTTGAATATTAGAATTGAAAAGATGAATATTCTGGTGGAAAACATGGAATGATTAAAGATATTTGTAATTTTTTGAAAGTCATCTGGCTGTATTTCTTCTTTTTCAACTCCAGACCCAATTTATTCACTGGGCCTGGAGTCAGGAAGTTATGAGTTCATCTTTGGCCTCCAGCACAAGTTGTGTGACTTTGACCTAGTCATTCAACCTATGTTTGACTTAATTTATTCAGCTGTAAAATGGGTAGAATGATAGTATCCACCTTCAGGGTTGTTGTGAATATCAAATGAATTATTTGTAAAAAGCACTTTGAACAGTGCCTGCCATGTTGTGGGCACTATATAAATATTTATTCCCTACCGTCCTCAGTAGGTGAAGAAAGACCCATGTTTACATCCCTCCTCTTAGCTTTGAGGCTGTAGGAAAGTCACTTAAACCTCTGTAAGACTCGGGTTACTTTTTTTATTTTTTTTTATTTTTTAAATTTGTTTATTTAGTTCATTTTCAATGTTCACTTTTATAAGATTTTGAGTTCCAATTTTTTCTTCCTCCCTCATTCCCCTCCTTCTTCCCCAAGATGGCAAACAATCTGATATAGGCTATACATATACAATCATATTAAACGTATTTCCATATTAATCATGTTGTAAAAGAATCAGAACAAAAGGGAAAAACTATGAGAAAGACTCAGGTAACTTTCTACGATTGTTTTAGAGACATTTGGCATTCCAGGGCTCACATATGGATATCTGAAGTCTGTAGCCATCAATTATTGATGTGTACTCAAGGCTCTGTGAAGAATACTAGAGATATAAAGATTTTTTAAATGACAGTCCTCAAGCTTTTTATAAATATAGCTGATGGGGGTGTGGACAAGTTATTTAAAATAATAATGCTATAATATGATTAAGTGAATAGTAAACATCAAACAGAGTAGACTGTAATTAATTGCCTAATGCATGTATAAAGTAGATGATAAATAGAAAGGAAGATGTCCTTTTAGATTTGAATAATCAGAAGAAGCTTTGTCAGTCAGGGGGGTTTAAAATACTTTTTAAAGTGTTATTTCTTTTAGAAATAATCCTGTCATTCAGAAGGAATAACCAGTAGAAGGCACTATACCCCAGCACTCCAATTAATATCTGAATCAGATGCTATCAACCATAGGGTCAACTCTTTAAAGAGAAAATTCCAGTATTTCCAGAAGGAAAAAAAAAACTTTATTCCAAGTCAGTTGATTTGTTTTCATTCAAAATGTAGAATTCCATTTCATTATCAAATGAAAGAATATCAGCTGAGCATTTGATGCAGTGCTTGACACATAGTAGCTGCTTAATAAATACTTCCCTTTTCCCTTTTCATTTTGTGAGATTGTGACATAATAGAAAGATGACTAGAGTACTCGAATTGTACCATTTCAAACACTTACTGGTTGAATATCCATAAGGAAGTTGACTAGCAGACTAATCTCTGTTTGATGTTTACCATTCACATAATCATATTATAGTATTATTCTTTTTGGTTTCCTTATTTTTAAATGTATATTGTAAAAATAAGATATGGATAGAGCACTGAACTGGGAACCAGGAAGACTCCTCTTTCTGACTTCCAATCCAATTTCAGACACTTATTAGCTATGTAATCAGGGCAAGTCACTTAACCCTGTTTACCTCAATTCTTCATCTATAAAATTATTTGAAGAATGAAATGGCAAACCAATCTGGTATCTTTGCCAAGAAAATCCCAAACGAGGATGAGGAGAGTTGGACACAAGTGAACAACAATATTTGAAATAATAACATTATGAAATGAGTACTGCTACCTGTATCACAGAGCTGCTGTAAAGAAAGTGCTTTGCAAACTTTAAAGTTCTGTACCAATGTGTTATTGCTGTCAGGAGTGAATATAAATTACTAAAGAACATGTATTAAAAAGGCAATTTATTCTAGAATCTTTAGATATGGATAGTTCTTTAGAATACAAGGGCCTTCTTTACAGTTCTTTCAAAGATTAACTATAATTTTAGTCAAATTATTTAACTTTGGTATCTCCATATGTGTTCTTTAAAATTTTAGAATTTATCCTTCCTTAACAAGGAAAATCTTGTAAGGTAGTACTTACAAAATCCCTTCAAATTGAAAATGTTAAAGGAAAATAATTTTTTTGCTCGCATTTAATAATAATAGCTTGCTTGAACATTTTTAAAACTCTTCAGAAATATCTCAATTTATCTTCACAACAATGCTGAGAAGTAGATGCTATTATTTGCATTTTACAGAAAAGGTAAGTGAGGTCACTTATTTAAGGTCACACACTCAGTAAATATATGAGGGTGGATTTGAATTTGTCTTCCTGATTTTAAGTTCAGAGCTCTATCCAAGGTATAACCTACCTGCTAATGGATTCTGCTAAGCCAAATTTAATTTAAAAAATACACTGACATTATTTTCTGGCCATGGACATGCTGTAGAAATGGTACATATACATAGTAATTGTATGTATCCATATAGAAAATACCTCAAAAATTGCAACTTTAATTAATAACTATGGTATCAGCGTGAGATCAACATCAGTGTGATACAGATAACATCAAGGTAGTTTCTGGCCCGCACTGAGAACTCCAAGAAGCTCTAAGATCAGTTTGTCCATCTGGACCAGTGGGACACTTGGGCATTAGGGAAACCAAAGTTACCAATCATGAGTACAAGAAAGAAAGGGAAAGAATTCATTGTCAGGTCACTGGGATTCAGGATTGGATTTTCTGGCTCTCCTTTCCTTCCAGGATAGTCCCTATCAGTTATAGGAAATTTATTTGAGATGAAGTTATTTTAGTTCCATCCTCTGCAAACTCTAAATTTTCTCTGACAGTAATCCTAAATATGCCAAATGCATACTGATATTTGTACCTTTGCCCTCAGCTGTCTCCTGAAATAATTAGATTGATCAAATGTTTTGAATATGTAGATATTGAAAGTTCAAGTAGACATTTCTAGGAATTATTTTGTTGTCTGATGACTTTTCTTATCACGTTAGTTACATTGGGTATGAAAACTAACAAACTTGTTCAACTTAGCTATATAAAATACCTATTATTCTATTCCTAGAATAAAGAATATTTCCTCTGTATCTAAGCAATGGTGGGGATTTTTTAGAAACAGTAATAGCTCCTACTTGAGTTTTATTTTAAGTTTTATAAAGTACTTTCCGCAAAATAATTGTGAGGTAGATAGTTCAAGTGTCACTTTATTTTACAGATAAGGAAACTGAGGCTGACAGGTCAATGACTTGCTAGAGTCACATAATTAGTAAATGCTAAAGCCAGTACTTGAATCAGGTCTTTTTGAAGGGTTGTTGTATTAAATGTCATACCCATCAGTTGCAGAATCAAAAGGGATAAAGATTGAAAAGGGCTTACAACAGTGCCTGGCACATAGTAAGCTCTATGGAAATGTTAATTTTTATTATTTGGCATGCACTCACATCAGAGGTGCTAATCCTCCTCAAACACCCTATAAACACTTTTTCAAGACTGCTCATCCACCTTTGGTGTACACCTTCACATAGCTCTCACCTGTGACTCCAAGAACCTGTAGCATGTGCAGTGGCCACACTGCAGTAAACCATCTTAGCAGATGGGCTAAACCAGATTGAGGTTAACCAACAGGCCTCAGACCTGTGGACTGAGTTAAGGAGATGTCTACCCAAAGCATGTGAAGACTTTCCCTGATGGAATGGGTGGATGAGAACAGTTTGTCCAAAGGACCCTGAAGATGGCTGAAACAGGTGCTATGGAGATCTGAGAGCTTGGTCAGGCATGGAAGATGCCAGGACCATCCACAGCACCATGGGCCATCGCCAGGTATCCTGACTTTTGTGCTGCCACTAGACTTCAGTGACTCAGGCAGAGAGAATGAGGCTGAGGACTTTACTCATTTCTGATCTACTTAAATGCAATTCAAAACTTTACCCATGATAACTTATTATTTTTATTCTTATGAACAGACACCTAAATATTATAATACAGAGCAAAAACCGGACTTAGAATTAGGGGACCCATGTTTAGATATTCACTTTGGAAGTTGCTAGGTGTATGACCTGGAACCGGTTATTTGTCTACTCCGAGCTTAAATTTTCTCACTTAATAAAATTTCAGTTTTAAGATATTAGCACATAAGTCTAGACTTCCATGAACTAAGGCATATGAAAGAGAGCAGAACCACAACATAACATGAATAAAATACTATTAAGTGAAATCATCTGTAAAAGTGAACTCACATTAAATATAATGAGCAATATTAGTTTCATAAAACAAATAATGAAACACACTTCCCTCCTCTCAGGAGAGTTTATAGACCTGGGGGTGGGGGTGAAACATTGTCAAGCAGATAGAGTACTAAGTCTAATTATAAAGACCTGAGTTCAAATCTTGACTTGGATATTGATCAGCTGTGTGACCTTGGGCAAGTAACTTAAGCTCTGCTTACCTCAGTTTCCTTATCAACAAAATGAGTACCGTAATAGCACCTATAGCTATTATTTATTATATACTGTCAGATAAGGTCTTGGTGTCAGTGTTTAAACATTTTTCTTTGTTACATGGAAGAGTTTTATCAGGGTGTGGTCTGTCAGAAAATGTCTATGGCATAACACACAAAGGTCATCATTAACATTTAAAAAAGAAGTGTCTGGAGATATGGGGCAGAAACACTTAGTATTGTAGAGGTCTTTAAATATCAAGCTGAGGAGTTTGCATTTTATTCTGGAAGCAACAGAAAAAATAGAATTTTCCCACCCTAAGAGCCATCCAAAAGTGCATACACAATCCTTCATTGGTAATGTTCTACTAAGCATTTATTTTCAACTACAGGGTTGTACTAGGTACCTGGTGAGCAATCTTCCATCTCTAAGATTTTGTGAAGAGGGGAACTGCAGCATGGATTGAAACCCTGAGAGATACTTTTTCAGTCTTAAACCAGCACCCTTTGCTCCCATTTTCTTGTCTTCCATTAGATCCAGGGTTTGGCTTGCCTATCCCTTTAACTTCTTCTGCTTGAGTTCTTCTTACCCAAGATATCCTATAGAAAGGGCCTCAGATTCATGGCCTCTGCCCAGCTGCCTCTTGGATAAGGTAGAGACTTTATTTAGATTTTCTACAAGTTTCCATTGCTAATGGACAAAGACTGAAGTTAACTTAAGGACAACATTATGAAGTTATGAGATATCTTGAAAGGGTTCCCTGATGTTTAATGAATATAGATAGTTATAGACCTGTTCATTCTTACCTTTTTTCCACCTTCAGTTGATGTTCCTTTTCAATTTTATAGGCTGTCTAAGCTAGAAAGGACTTCAGAATGTAGAATATCAGAGCTAGAAGAAACCTCAGATACCATTTCATTTAGGCCCTCAGTTTACAAGTGAGGAAACTGAGGCTTAGAGAGGGGAATTCAGTTGACCAAAGTTCAGCAGTAACTGAAGGAACCAGAATTTGGACCTAGTTCATCTAACTTCAACTCCTAGGCTCTTCCTGCTATACTACTACACTTCTCTCTTAGACCAAATACTCTGTCTCTTTCTATTATAAGGGAAGGTGTTGCTGGATTACTCCTCCACCCCACTTTGAACGAGGGCATAGAAAAAAAGACTTATCCTACTCATCAGCCTTGTATCCCTTGACACAAGTGGGGGGGGGCGCATTAGGCATTATGTGTGTGTGCATGTATGTATATATACAAAAAGCAAGCCTCATACAGGATTAATAGGAAATAATTAGCAGAGTGAAAGTATTGGAATTAAGAGGGGTTGGGGAAGGCTTCCTATAAACAGTGGAATTTTGGATAGAACTTAAAAGTCAGGGAGTTAGAGCTAATGCAGAGCCAAGGAGGTGAAGTATCAAGGCCTAGTGCACATCTAGAGAGAATGCCAAGAGCATAGATATGGAAGGTCTTGTTATAGAACAGCCAAGAGGCCAAATGTCACTGGATCAAAAAGTGCACATTGGGAAGTAAGGCATAAGAAAACTGGAAATGCAGCAAAGGTCTAGATTATGATGGCCTTTAGAAGAGCCAAATAGAGCATTTTTAAAATTTTATCCTGGAGGTGGTAGGAAGTTTATGGATGATATGATCAGATCTGTACTTTTGGAAAACCATTTTAGTGACTTAATGGAGGATGAACTAGAGCACAGAGAGATGTGATGCAGGCAGACTTGCCATCAAGCTATTACAGTAATCAGGTGTGAGGTGATGAGGGCCTATATGAGGGTGGTGGCAGTGTCAGAGGAAAGAAAGGTACATATTTGAGAGATGTTGCAAAGGTGAAATCAGCAGATCTTGACAACAGCTTGGATGGGGAGGTGGGAGAGGGTGGCAAGTCTGAGGGACTAGGAGGTTGGTAATACCCTCTATAGTAATAGAGAAAGTGGGAGGTGGAGGTCCTTTAGAAGCAAAGAAAATGAGTTCCATTTTGGACATGGTGAGTTTAAGAAATCTACTGGACATCCAGTTTAAGATGTCAAAAAGGCAGTTAGACATGTGAGATTGGAGGTCAACAGAGACTAAGGTCAGGAAAGGTAGAGTTAAGAATTATCAGTATAGAGATGTAATTTAATCTGTGGGATCTGAGGAGATGACCAAGCAAAATATAGAGATAGAAGGGGAAAAGGCACAGGACAGAACCCTGAGTTTAGCTCCAGTTAGAGGGCATGATCTGGAAGAGGATGCAGCAAAGGGGAGAGAGGAGAAGTCAGATAGTTGAGAAGAAAAGCAGGAGAGAGTGGTATCCAGAAACCCTAAAGAGAAAGACAGTTGAGGAGAGAGTGATCAACCAGGTCAAGGGCTGCAGAGAGGGGAGAGGAGAAGGAGAATGAGATTGAGAAAAGACCATTGGATTTGGTGACTAAGAGATCTTTAATGACTTTGGAGAAAGCTGTTTGGGTGGAATGATAAGGTTGGAAATCACATTGAAAGGGGTTAAGAAAAGAATGAGAGGAGAGAAAGTAGAAGTACCTCTTGTAGATGGCCTTTTTGAGGTGTTTAGCTACAAAAGGCAGAAGGGATAGGGAATTATAGTTAATAGCATCAAATAAAAAAGCTTGATTTTTGTTGTTTTTTTCAAGATAGCTAACACAAGTATGTCTGTAGGCAATAAGAGATAAGTTAGCAGAGAGACAGAAACTGAAAATAAGTGAAAGAATGGGCATGACAAAAGGGATGGTCTGTTGAAGGAGAAGGGTTGAGATAGCTTGAACAAGTAGAGTAAGGCCACTGCATCATATGAGGTAGACATGAGGGAGGAGAATGTGACAGGCAAGTTATCTTTATGTTATAATGATGAATCAGAGAAGAATTTAATAAATACCAGTGATTAGTCATTTTTAAAAGTATTGTCAGTGTCTTGAAGCAAAGAATTCTGACATGACATCCTTTCCTTTGTTCTAAGATGAGTATGTTTCTTTGATCTTTTTTTTTTTGTTTTGTGTCTGTGTGTATATATGTACATATGCATGCATTCAGGGTTTCTAATTATTTCAAGATTGGGTGAATTTTAAATATTTTGATGGAGGTCTTGTGTTATCTCAATCCCCTTTCTCCATAAAACTTTTATTCTGAGAAACATTAACATTTCTGTTTAAATATTTTGCTACATATTTTTCAGTTCCTGGTAATATTCTGAAATCTGATCAAAGTTTGAAGAAAATGTTCTTGTCTATTTTGCAGAAGAAATTTATATCATTCTCAAAGATACCAACGTTAGTTTAATAAAATAAAACATTTTTTCTAGTTTCTTTTTTTCTGATTTCTGGATTTCTAGCAATAAACACACACATCCTAAGAATGTAAATCCAACATTTTAGCCTTAGCTTTAAAAAAATTAAAATAATCCTACTTCTTTTATTATGTTTCTTTTTCAACTCAGAAATTAGAACTAAATGCTAAAGTAAAAGGTTTATGGAATTATCAGACCTTGAAAATGCAACTAAACTGACAATGTTTCAGAAACAGTTTAAATATTTGTGGCGTTGTGGCATTCAGGCATGCAAACTTTTTAAGGGATATTTAAATATCAAACTCTTGAGATCACCTATCACTGACTACTGTTTTTGCTTTTTTACAATAATCTTAATTTTAACATAACTCAGATTCCAGATAATAGCAAGCATTTTGGTTTTGGGTTTTTAAAAATAAAAGAAATTACTAATGTCGTTTCTCCTTCTCTGAACAGTAGTGTTCGTTATTCACAGATCCTGCCTTCAATAAGGCCTATCAAAGTGTAAAACTAGATGGGTATTTTTTTTCCTTTAAAAAGAAATGGGCTTTCATTATGCAGTGTTCTTAGGTGAATTTTCTTGTTTAAGAAGCCAGAATACAAGAGAGTGCTATATTAGTGTATTATTCTCACAACAAACAAGCACTGTTCTGTTGCTACCTGCTTGGCCATTGTTTCTGATTGTGTACGCTTTGCAGTGGTATTTGGATGGTTTCCTGCTCTCTGCCAGCACAAAAAGGCATTTCTGTTACAATGGCCCCTAACCACACAATGACGGCATTAAGGATTTATATGGAGGTTTCATTATTTTCTTCTCTTTTGTTCCTTCCAGGATGTCTTCCAAGCGACCAGCCTCTCCGTATGGGGAAGCAGATGGAGAGGTAGCCATGGTGACAAGCAGACAGAAAGTGGAAGAAGAGGAGAGTGACGGGCTCCCAGCCTTTCACCTTCCCTTGCATGTGAGTTTTCCCAACAAGCCTCACTCTGAGGAATTTCAACCAGTTTCTCTTCTGACGCAAGAGAGTTGTGGCCATAGGACTCCCACTTCTCAGCACAACACAGTGGTAGGTTTTCTTGTGGTCTTTTGTCCTTACCATTCTTGGACCAGTCTTCTCCTGTAGTAGCTTGGCATTCAGCCCTCTTCTCTAAATAGGACATTGTTAATAGTCCTATATAGCACCATGATGTTATAAAATACTAACTTAACTTTTCTAAAAGTTATAAAAAATTATGATATGTTGATGTTATAGTATACAACATTTACTTAAGACCATCTAAAACTATACTTAGGAGCTATGTGCTGTAATTTACCATAAGTTGAACTTTCTTTCTTATGAATTCTGTCCTTATTTTAGCCTTTTGTGTTCATATTGAATTCAAATTCAGGCTTAGGTCTGAAGTAAGAATATGCTTGCCATATTCATAGTTTCTCTTTCTATCTCTGTACATGTATACCTATCTATCCATAGATAAAGAAATAGGTACACACATATAAATATCCACACACACACATATACAAACTGATATATACATTCATGCACATGTGTATGTATATCTAGTTGATTATATATTTACATCTCCATAATTCATAAATTTTCTTGTTATTTAATGTGTTAACCAAAATTTTGTTCTGTGTAGAACATTTTATTCCTAAGAATAAGGTATGTGATCAACTTTTAATCATGATACTACCCTCAGAAAGCTTGCGATGTAATTGAGTAGACAAATGTACATAATAACTTATAAATTAAAAGTGTCATATTTGACATTTATAATGAAAGTTGCAAATTATAATAATCACAATAAATGATTATGACAGAATCTAGTTGCAATATGGTTAGAAATATCGTTGTACATAGAATGTGGCTCAAATTTGCCTGGATCATAGATCTAGAGCTTTTTACAGATGAGGAAACTAATACACAAGTTAAGTGACTTGTCCTTTGTCACACAGATCAATACCATTAGAGAGAAATATGAACCCAGGTATTCTGCCTCCAGGGCCATTGCTCTTTCCATTGTACTACACTGTGGGCCTATTCACCTGTGCAATGGGCTCTCTAATCATGCCTGTGGTTGGAAGGATTTTTTACAATGATTAATTAATATTTTTTCCTTAATTACATCTTTACATCCCTAACTTAAGTTCCTTAAATTCTATACATTTCTGTTTATGGAGAGTTATGTTAGCATAGATCCTTAAGAGATCTACAATAAAATCTCTTAATTTTTCAAGTGAAAAAAAATAGATGATAGAGTTACATATGATATGTGAAATGTCAAATATCTATTTCATGGCAACACAGGATTAGAACCTCAGTGTCCTGACACATAGTCCAATTTTTCTTCCACAATATTATCTCAAGTACCTTATTTCTTTTTCCTTAACTAAGCTCTATCTATCTATCTATCTATCTATATATATATATATATATTTTTTTTTTTTGGATAATAATGTAACCATTCAAAAATTCCTTAAAGACACTCTTGACATAGAAGAATTTATGATGATTGCTAAGAACTTGGCACCTCCCAGGGCAAGGAGGAAGGAGACTCCTCTGTCACCTAATATAAAAAGACCCTGAACATTCATACATATAGTTAAGTTGTCACCAAAACCCTTGGTTGGTAGCAACAAAGTTCCCTAATTGAGACAATATGTTTTAATGGAAAGTCCACTGACTCTGGAGTGAGAAGGACCAGGTTCAAATACCACCTAATTTTGTCTTAAATTTGTCACTTAATCTCCCCAGTCCTCACTGTCCTCATCTGTAAAATAGTAGCATTGGAATAAATGCGCTCTGAGGTACTTTTTAACACTCCATCTCTGATCCTTACCATATTCTTTATACCCTTTAGGATGAATACTAAGTGTTGTGGAATTTTACCTTTCTTTTCTTCTTGAATATCATCCTAGTTATTAATTATAGCTATGTTTCTCTAAATTCAAAAGTTCTTGCAGGAAATTTTATAATGTAGCTTACCCTAGACCTTACCAACTTTTGGTTTGGCCTCTAATGTTTTCATCCAGTTTTGTTGGGTCCTTTATATGATGGGTTTTGTGGCACAAATCATGTAAATGAGTTCTTGGCGATGCAGTCTAACTGGTGTCTGTAAAAAGTATCACAACTCTTCTAACAGGGTACCTTAGTAAAATTCAAACATTGATTGAAGTTATAATAAAAATTTCCATTTACATAAGTGATTACAAAATGCTTTATACACATGATCACATTTGAGAGTAACAGCCCTTTTAGGTAGGTACTTCCAGGTTTATTAACTCCATTTGACAGATACTTGCAAATCTAAGAAGTTAAGTGACTTGTTCATGCAAAATTGAATCTATGTCTTCCTGCTTCCATACTACTTATTATATACAAGGTATTAAGCTAGATGCCCGGACTACTTTTGAGGGACTTACGGTCTAAGAAATTGTTTTAAAAGAGTGTTGAAGGAAGTGATGATGATGGTGATGGTGTCAATGGTGGTTATGGCAGTGGTGGGAGTTGTGGTTGCTACAGTTGTTACTGTTTGTGTCCACATGGGAATACAATCTCACTGAATCCAATGAATCTGATATCGTTTGGGTAGGAAGTTGAGAATACTTCTCTCTCAGGTTTTGTCCACTAAGGAAACATATAAATTTTATCTTTTGCTTTCTTGTTTTTCTTTTTACAATTTTTCTTATGCCATCATTGCCTTTACTATTATTTAATTAGCATCAACAGCATGCTTGATCTTTTGCAACCTTTTTCATTGGTAGACCACAATCATGGAAGTTTTTTGGCTCTTCATCAACAACAGTTCTTGTTTTGGGGATGATTAGGGTTGATTTGCTTAGTCTTGCATATGACTATCCAAATTATGCCTTAATGCCAACTGACAAGGATATTTATAGGCACCAGCAGGGATCATGGTAAGTTTGGAGGCAAATGAAGTTGCAGCATCAGGGGCAGCTGGGAAGCTGTGTCCTAACCATTTTGGCACTCAGTTTCCGTGTAGTCACAGGGCAATACTGTGTGCTGGAATATTGTTCCAGTGACATATGTGATATGACCATTTTTGGTTATTTAATGATCAGCTGTCTTTTTTACTAAAATTATGCCATGTCTTGGCCAAATTATATTTTGACTTCTTAGATTCCTCCTAAGCTAAGTAAGTCAACTGTCCTGTCCCTCTCAGGAACTTTTTTGCATATATTTCGTGTTTTAAAGTGGACCTTTTGGAATTAAAGTATGATAGTAACACACATTAAAAATATCTACACTGTTGTCTGATTGGATGGCCTATTCCTGGAAGGGATGAGGGCTTTGGGAAACAGACTCTTAGATACTATGATTTCATATATCACAATATTCATGAAAACACTATTATAACACTATTTGCTGGAAAACAATATGTCTGTTCCTTCCTGAACTTTTACTTGTGTATCAAAAAACCCTTTTTTTTAAAGGTGATCTCCCTATAAGTTTATCACACTGCATGAATGTCAAGGAAAATGACTTAATGGGGTTCTAGTATACTAAATCTATCCTTAAGCTCTAAAGTGATTCATTAAACTCACAGGACAGCCAGATTTTTTTCTTACTATCAGGCTTACTATCCTCTACCAGAATTTTTCAAAACAACCATTAAATTCCACATTTTAGCTATACCTTCAAATTTTCAGTCACCATATCGTTTTCTTAAAGTGAAATATTCAAATATATACTTTAGATACTTGATTTAGGAGAATGTGATTGCTCAGAACAACTGTTATTTAGGAGATTCAAAAATGCATAGAACATGTAAAGATGCTAATTGCAGCTTTTAAAAAGTCAGACCAATGTCTGACTTTTAGAAGAGCAAATATGTTATTTTATAGAGTGAATTTTAAAGAGATATTTAAATTTCTGGTGTACCTTTGTACATCAAGCTTAGCATAAGTTATTGTGATGGTACAATGCACAGTGTTGTGAACACCAGGGCCGTTATTGTGCCAGTTCTAATAATGAGAATTTCATTGTTTAGGGAGAGCAGTCTCCTACACTCTAAACAAAAGTGTAATTACTTTTGAACGAGGTGGAATGTGCTCAGTTTAATGGCATGGAGAATAGATTCGCAAAGATTCAGATAAAGCAAGCTTGGAAGCCATATGTACAATATGTCAGAGTGAAATTATCTTAGTAGGTAGTATAATTACACACACACACACACACACACATACACATGCACGCACGCATGCACACACAATTTCATACAGTTTATCTGTAAACTGTTGTTTCTGTAAGAGAGAGGCATGCTTATCTGAACAAGGCCAATTCAATTGAAACAAGGTGAAAGTGGTGACAAGTTTGTATTTGTTTTTTTATGGTAAATTGATGTTTATCATACAATGAAATTACATTGTTACAAACATTACATTATAAATGTCATCACAAAATACCACATGAAAGCTGTTTCCATAGATATAATCCCAGGCTTGTATTTGAGAATGAGTTTTTCAATCTTAATACTTGCATTGTTTCAGACAATTTCCCCCAGATTTTTCAGGAATGGAGACAAGTTTTAAAAAAAAGAATCGTTTGGGGTCCATGAAGCAGCTGGAGAAGTTATACAATACATCATTTCAACCTCTTCTCTAATTTTATTTGAATCCAGGGGATCTGATATTAAGAAGGGTAAACTCATAATTCACAGGGTCTATGGTAAAGTGTTACTGTTGAGTTTAAAGCTATCTGCCTCCTGAGTAATGTGTATGAATGTATGGAGATTTGTGGCAGTCAGTCTGTACTCATTGTTTGCACAATATTATATATCACGTTATATGTATACATGTATATATATGTGTGTATATATAACACTAGGCTGTTTTACACTAAGTATAACATATTATACCAAGTTTAATATGCTAAGTATAATATATATTTTACTAAGTTTAACCAGGAAGACAAGTTTTTTCAATACACGTTGTAAAGTTGGTTAGGGTCCCTATTAAAGAAGAATGATGAAGTATGATAACTGATTTAAATGTGAAATAGAAGGGAAAATACCATCTTAGCTTAATTATAAATAATTATCAGGGAGATATAGATTTCACCATTATAATTTTTGAAAATTCATTCAGTGTCTTTATACTTGAAAAAATACATTTACCTGTGCCTGATGAATATTTTAGCAAATATGTGAAACACTTTTATGTATAAAATTTAAAATAAGTGTGCATGCTAACACAAATCCATAATAAACTGAACATGTGTAAACAGTATAAAGTTTTCAAAGTAATGTAAAAGTTTTTAAAATAATATGCAATTAAATTAGTAATTTTTCTGTATATTTACATATGGCAAAAAAAAGAACCGTAGATTTTATATTAATAGTAATGAAAAAGTTTTAGTAGCCACAGCATATTTCTGAGTCTTTGTTACTGTTCAGTTATTTTGGTCATGTCTAATTGTTTATGACCGCATTTGGGGTTTTCTTGGCAAATATACTGGAGTAGTTGGCCATTTCCTTCTCCAGTTCATTTTACAGATGAAGAAACTGAGGAAAACAGGGTTAAATGATTTGCCCAGAGTCACACAGCTAGTTAATAAGTGTCTTTGTCTGGATTTAAACTCGGAAGATGAGCCTTCCTTACTGCAGAATTGGCACCCCAACTGCGGCACCAGTTAGCTGCCTTCGTGATAGTGTAGGAGTGTTTAATCCTTCATCTACATGTAACTCAGTGTTAAATATACATAATATTGTTTTTCATTGCATCATAAATGTAAAATTAGTCTGTGCATTACTGTCATGGCTAATACTATATTGTTCCACTTTATCTCCAGCTTATCAAATAATATTTTGCACGAAACTACATCTATTAAGCATAATGTTAAAATTCCTGTGGATTTAATGGAACCTTAGGTTGTTTTCAGAGGTTGAAAAATTTCTGACCAATTTTGGCTCAATTTTTTTTTATTTTGCATGTCTATATTACCGACATTATAGATAGGATTATTGTAGCTTTAATATTTCTAATATTATGATATTGTGAGAAGACACTCCAGCAGTGGGAATTGATGAATGAGAAATATCTTAATGTGGAGTTCCTATGGAGAAAGGGGGGAAAGTGTGTTGGAGATGAGTGAAGAATTTGTACTGTGTGTCTTTCCATGTGGAGCCAAGGAGAGAGTATGTTCTTTGGACAATTTTCTTTTTATCTTTTTTGATTCTGCCTTCTTCCCTCCGAATCTGTTTTTTCATGCTTCTCCAAATTCTTAATATCAATCTTCTTATGGTGTCGTGATACATCATTACACTCCTGTGCTCCCGCTTATGTAATCATTCCCTAATAAATGGGCATTTAGTGTTCCCCACATCTTTGATTCTAGGAAAAGTAATGCTATGGATGTTCTGCTATAGACAGCTTTTCTTTATGTCTTTAGCCTCCACCGTATTTATACCTAGCCACTGGAACAAATGGTATAGACATTCTATTTCCTTATACCTTTCTTTTTTCATAATTCTAAATTGTTTTCCAGAATGGTCAAGAGGTGGGGAACCTGTGGCCTTCTAGGTCCTTGGGTGGGGCCTTTTGACTGAGTCCAAGTTTTATGGAACAAATCCCTTCGGATTTAGTCAAAAGGCCTCACCCAATGACCTCGAAGGCCACATGTGACCTCCAGGCCACGGGTCTTCCATCCCTGGGTTAAACCAATTCAGTATATTTAAGAGAATGTAAATTATTATTTTAAATTATTATTGTTAATTTCACTTTCAAGAATAGTCTCAGAAAGACTGAAGCCCAGAATGAGCAGAAAGGCTTAGGGTAAAGGGACGTTTAAGCATGTTCAAACCAACAAGAACAAGTAAGGTCTATACTTACTATCCCACACAGATGATGTAGTATTAATAAATACTAGAAAAAGCCTAACTACTCAACTTCTATTTTCCTTTTCTTTTCTTTTCCTACAAAGGAAGTTTTTCTTCAAAGGAGGCAACTTGGTGCAGCGGAAAGAGTTCTTGATTTACAGTCAGAGGGCCTTATCCTGCTGACTGAACCCCAACTCTACCACTTAGCTAAATCTGTGACTATGGGCCTAACTTCTCTAAACCTCAGTTCCCTTATTTGTGAAAAGTTAGGTGATTTCACAAGGCTGCTCTAGCTCTACCTAGGATCTACAGACAGTCGAAGATTAGTTGTATAGTACTGTTCTGATTTTCTGACAAATGAATTCAAGTCTCTAGCCACAGATGAATTAAAACCAAGAGTTAAATTTTAAACACACTCACACACACACTTAATGATATATGGCCATTGAAACCTTGTCAGGAGCCTTTGATCAATTATTGGGAACAGCAAAAGTATGTTAATACTGGAATTAAACAAATCTTGTACTAATTTTCAAAAATGGAATAAAGGTGGGTTTTAACAACTTCTTGGTGTTTATTCTTAGCAAATTTCTAGAATTATTAAGAAGATGACATTCATATTTATAAAAGGAACTATGATTTTTATACCTATCATGAATTCACTAAGGTTCATGACAGAGCAACCTTAAGTGGAGTAACTTAACTTATTATCCTATGGAAAAGAAACAGTGTAATATTGGGGGCTGACGTTAAGATCAAAAAGACCTAAGGCCAAGTCCAACCTTCAGAAAATATTTGCTGTCTGACTGTGGACAAGTCATTTAGCTTCTTGATACTCTAGGCAACTCTCTAAGACTGTATTATAAAAGAATTGCTGATTTGCACTGATAGCATTACTGCCTTTGGAGTTCACTAAAGCAAATCCTCCTAACCTTCCATTCAGCCTTCCCCCAAATGAAATAAAGAAAAAAAAAAGAAAGTAAACTGGTAGAGAAAGGAAATTATATGGACATAGTGTATATGGATTTCAGGAAGATATTTTCATACAATCTCTAATGATTTGGATCACAATTTTCTGTAACATGGAGCAGGAAGTGCCTATTTCCTTTTCTAGAGGATATCTTTCACATACTTGGAAAAAGTTTTCATGTGTTCCTTAAAATTTCTCTTTTCAAGCCACATACTTGTCACATCCCTTGAATAGACTTGTCTTTTCTATGAGTTAGTGTGTGTGTGTGTGTGTGTGTGTGTGTGTGTGTGTGTGTGTGTGTGTAGGGGGAGTGTTGTATGTTTTCTTTCCTTTTGCTTATCTAGATATCAAAGAGAGGTTACATAATCCCTGTAAGGAATATTTTAGAGGAAATTCCCCTATGAAGAAGATCTAACTAGGTATCCTCTCTGTTTCTTTTCAGTCTGATATTTTCTAATTATGTTATCTTAGACATTAGAGAATTTCTATTCTCATTTAAATATGAGGAAGGAAATTTGGGGGGTGGAGATGTGCTAGTCTCTAATTCATCTAAAGTTGCCTTTACAGGCTTATTTTTTTCTTCTTTTTACGATGCCAACACAAACATGTTAATAACTGCTGGTAGTTGATTTTGTCCTGAAAGCAAAACTTATTGCTATGAATTTTTTTATCATTTTAAATGTTTTTAAGGGAGATAGAAGTGGCTTATTGAGTTGTGAAGAAAACTGTGAAGATCAGAAATCTAAAATTTTGTGCACAAAATATTATTTTGGATGGCATTGTCCATATATTAAATTAATATCAATAAAATAATAGTAGTAGTAGTCATTGTTTTTCATATTGATAGTCATAAAGAACAATAACCTTAGTCAAAAGACAATGTAATCGGTAACATGAATGCCTGTTTTCTAGGTTGGAATATGATTGACTAAACTCATTCACCATTGAATTTTAAGATATTTTAACATTTGTGCTTGCACTATATTGTGTCTTCGCCATAACAACTGGGTATAATTTAACCTACTCCTTCCACATAAAAAGATAAATCTGTTCCATATCTAGTAACATTTTAAAAGTATAAATATCAACATTTATATGTAGAGCTTGAGAAAAAAAACCTAAACTTAGGAAAATAGTTAAGGGAATTGTAGAATTTACTTTGTAATTTTTTTTCCCAGTAGTACTCAGATGTTTCCTTTTTCATACACACAGACCTACCAAAATACTTTATAGACTTCATAAAGACACCAGTCAATAACAGAAAAAGTTTTCTTGAATATTAAAAATCTATTAGGAAAGTCAAAAAACTTTAATGTGGATGAATATTTCCATAGAAAAGAAGTATCACACTGAATTTAAGATGTCGTGTGCTGGGTGCAGTATATATATATATATATATATATATATGTATATATGTATGTATGTGTGTATACATATATGTATAGATTATATATGTATATATATGTTTATATATAATTATTCTCATAAGTTCTAAGGTGATGAAGGTATCTAATTTTTTATATTAAGTGGGAAAGAAGACTGATTTAGTGATAATATCGTAGCATGCTATCATATTTTGAGCATTTAACCTGTTATTTTTAGCAAATATTATTTGTAAAACACTTTGAATACTTTAAAACTAACACAATAATATTATATAAATAATGTTGATTATTAATTATAAAATTTTGCTTATTGAACTATTACTCAGTCTTAGGCTTTTGTAGTGAGAGATAACAATTTTTTAATCCATAAAAGCTCCATCTACAGAAGGGCAGCAAGCTCAGCAAGCCTATGATTAACTCAGCTAAAGTGACTGGTTATAACTTACTGGATTTTGTATCTTACTAAACTTACTTAACTAAAACTGATTCTTCTGTGGAACTGTAAATAATGCTATCATTATGTCTAGATATAGTATTCACTTCAGTGCTCCTTCAATGTTCTCAAAAATCCACCCAGCATTAAGATAAAAGACAATATATATGAAGGAACTCTTTGGATATGCCAAATATCCTTGTATTTTAAAATGCTAGTCTTCAAAGGGTTAATGGTAGCCTAAGGCAATATGGGAAGGAAATGTAACTACAAAGGAGCCAGTAATTTTTTCCCTGGCAAGGAAGCTGAAAATTCATGGCAAATATAGTTTAATCCCATGTAAAAATATAAAGCAGATATACATCATGTCCCAAAAGTCTTATTGCATTGTAAAGCTATTTAAGTTTAAAACTCCACTAAGATTTTTGGGGGAGCATTCTGTATAATAATGCTTAAATGTAATAAAGAAGTTGAAACATTCTATCACTTCAACCAAGATCAATGAATTTGTCAATTCCCGGCTCTTATATCCCTTGCTACTTTTTGTTCAGGCTTATAACCTGATAAAGTGAGTTACCAAGTTATCTCCAGGATCCATATTCACACAGATGTGTTACTGGTTGGCATGTTTTACATACAAGTATAATACCTTTATGGAGATCTAGAACATCAAAGAACATGCCTGAAAAAATGCCAAATAAACAATCCGTCCAAGAGTGAATCTACCTCCAATTCCTTCACTTCACAGGTTACAAATCAATGACTCCAATGTTTAGTTAACTCCAGTGTTTTATCAGTGTTTACACTAAGCAAGAAGCACCTCAGGCAAGTGTAATAAAATGTATTCTCAAATCAACTTTTTAAGACAAATTCAGGTTTTTTGGGGTTTTTTTGTTTTTATTATGGAAAAGGAAGGAGATATTCTGACCCATAAGAGGTAAAGACAAATGTGGTATGGCACTGAAAGGCTAAACCCAGTGTGAGTCTACTGGGATAAAGGAAGTAAGCTATCTAGGAACTTCATTTTTTTATCTCATTATTCTAATTAACCAGATACTAAGTTCAGTTTCCCTGCTGAATGACTGCAAATGCTATCCAAACTCTAAATTTGCTTATTAAGGGCTGTGCTTAGATATATACTTCCAGAGAAACAGAAACATTTTTTGTCATTGGAGATCATAGACTAACTGGACCCAAAAAAGGAGATAGATGAAGAATTTCAGAGAGAGATCATAAGCCAAGCACAGAAGCAAGGTATAGTAATGATGGAGGACTTCAGTGTTCCAGGTATCTGTTGGAGTTCTCTCTCTGCCAAAATTAGAACAGCAGCAAACTTCTTGACTTTCCTTAATGATAATTTCATTCATCCAAGGTATTTTGGTCCAAGGCTAATCTAGTGATCCAGGCTTAAAAATAATTTTCCTGATAAAATAATATAATTTCTGAAGTTTAGAAAAGATATCAACCCAAAAAACTATTCCCCTCTACCTCTGAAGTCACTCTAGCAACTGGTCAAGTTGGATCAAGGAGGCATTTCAGAAGAGCTTCAGTAAAAATTTCTGACAGCTAATCTTCAGATAAGCCTTTTGTGCTTCACGTGGCAAGAAAATGGCTTCCCTTTCTCCTTAAACAGGCAACCCAATCTACATGCCACTCTAAAAACCATGCCATTTCTAGACATCTACATCTCTGTAAATGTCTAAGGTCCTGGGTTGGACTGTCATGGAGGAGGGTAGAGTGACAGCTACTAATATTTTTGGTGGCAATAAAAAATTGGAAACAGATGCCCATTGGTTGGATATTTCTTGCACCACAAGAAATGAGGAATATGAAGAATTCTGAAAAGCATGAGGTGGATGACTTACATGAACATACTCAGAATAAAGACATAAAAGTAGGAAAGCATTATACATGACTGCAGCAATGCTAATTGTAGTCTTATATTTAGGTCTAAGAAATCAGCTTCATAAATATGTGATGGAGGAGACATAGCTAGATATTCATTCACCTGAATAAAGACCTAGGATTTTATTTTACTGTAATGTCAATATGTGATAACTGTGGTATGGAAAGACTTTGAAATCCTTTAATACCTTTAGAAAGAGGAGAAATGACCACTTGACCACAAACTCATTTACTATGTCTAGTTTAAGTCAGATATATTTTATATTAATAAGGTAGAGATAGGATAGCAGAGATTTCACAAGTATTGTTGAACTAAATGATGGTTACCACCCCTATTCATTTTTCCATTCTATTTTTCCAATTTGATTCAACAACTGTTTATTAAATACTATTAAGTACAAGTAAAAGTTAACTACGATGAAAGTTTACCATATTTTACTGTGGTCAATACATAGGAAAAGTTCACAATAAAGGAATAAGAAATTTAAGAAGGGAGAGATTCCTTCTATTTAGTGTATGAAGGAAAACTATGAAATAGGAGTCACCTATAATGAGTTTTGAAGGTTCAGCCACAGAGATATGGAGAATATCCTTTGTGTGATAGAATCAAGAAGAAATTGAGAAATGGTTATTAGTCCCTTTTGGCTAGAAAAGAGTAAATAAAGGAGAGAAGGGTGAATTGAAACTAGAAAGGCAGGTTGTATCCAAACTGTGGAGGATCTTGAATGTTAAAGTAAGGAATTATACCGTAGACCAGCAGTTGTCAATGTATTGTACCCATGGGAATCTGCAAATCCTTAAGACTTTCAGAGGGTCAAGGAGGTCAAAACTATTTTCATAATAATATGAAGACATTATTTGCTATTAACACAATCTTTCCCTTTCCCAGCTATATATTTGTGTGAGCCCAGATTTTCTTCATATACTTTAACCAAAATAACATATCACAACAGATTGAATACAGAAGCAGATATGAGAATCCACCTGTCTCCTATTAAATAAGACTTTAAAAGAGATTTACAAAAATATGCATAACAGTGCCATTCTCACTATATTTTGTTTTGTAAAATATTATTTTTCATAAAATGTTATTTATGTTAACATAAATTTGGTTTGTTATTTTAATGAGTTTATGAATGTATATTTTAAAAATTATCAATATAAATTTTAAATATTTTATTTTAAATATTTTAAATATTGAGAGGTATAATCTACTTAATGAAAACTTCTTTGAGAGGAGAGAGGCTGGAGGCAAGAAGACTATTATAGAAATCCACGAGAGGTATTGAGTCTGAACTATGTGGCACTGACAAGGAGAAGGATGTGATAGATGTTGTTAAGGTTAAACTTGTAGGGATTTACAGCTAATTGCATGTGAAAAGCAAGAGAGAGGGAAGAATTAAAGGTAACTAGTATTTCTGAACTGGAGGGCTGGTAGGATGGATATAACGTCAATAGAACTAGTAAAGTTAAGAGAAGGGAGTAGTTTAGAAAGAAGGAAGATGATGAATTCAGTTTTTATGCAGGTTAGTTTGAGTGGTTGGAAGACAATCAGGTGAAGATTCCCTTTAGGCATTTAGAAATGCAGAATGATTAGGGCAACAGTTAATGAAAGATATTTAGAGCAAGAAGTGGATATAGAGATTAACATATAGTCCTAATCCCCATCAGAAACTATATGAGCATTTCAGGATATGAACAAGTTATTTTTTCTTTTTCTTTCATGGAACCATCAGAATAAGTTTTAGCCAGCCAACTGTGTATTAAGCCCTCTGATCAGAGTGGGATTAGGGGTGGAGATATGTTAAAGTGTTAGTTCTAGATTTCTATAAATGTATGCATCTCACAGAAGAATTTCAAATAACCTTAAGCTAGGCAACATCTCTGTTAATATGAGTAGTCAAACTGAGGTCGTGACCTTGTCATTAAGTTATATGTAGGTTTTATGAAATATCTACTCAACATATTTGAGGTAATTATACTCTTCCTGACTTACTTTTTCTGATGTATTCAATTAGCTTGTATATTTTTCAGCATCAAAAATTGCATAATGTTAATAAAAATGCCAAAATATTATACTCAGATATAAAATGATAGTGCATATACTGGGAAGCAAGTATGGCATAGATTGGTAAAGTAGCCAGTGACCGAATCCCATTTCACATCCTTATTACACCTGTGACCAAGAGTATACCAAATCATTAGCTGCCTGAGTCTCAGTTTCATATGTAAAATGGGAATGATACCCATATACTAACAGTGGTTGCTGTGAGCAAAGCTTATAGCCTATACAAATGTGAACTATTAATATATATTAAGATTGACCAAATATTTCTCTCAAAACAACCCTGTGAAGTATCATTATCCCTGTGACTTATATATTGTTGGGTGTTTGTCCTTTGTTGCCGAAGAAGACCATCCCATCAGAGAAATGATGACATGACTTGATTTGCATTTGACTTTGTTTTTTGAGTGAGGGAGGGCTGTGCAGGTCACCAGCCTCACTTCTCCTCCAGAGCCATCTGAATCCAATGACCAGATATTCATCAGGATAACTGGAGATGACTCAGGATAAGGCAATTGGGGTTAAGTGACTTGCCCAAGGTCACACAGATAGTGAGTATCAAATGTCTGAGGTGAGATTTGAACTCAGGTCCTCCTGATTCCTGAACTGGTGCTCTATCCACTGTACCACCTAGCTGCCCCCAAAGTCAGTCAGTAAATCAATACACAAAGCACATATTAGGTGCTTGCTTGACTCACAATTCCAGCTGCGGCATTTATCAACATTAGGAAACTAAGCATCCAGAGTAGGGCCACAAGGCAAGAGGTAGGAAAGAAATGGTAGAATGAATTGGAGATTTTTTGGCATAAAGCCAAGAAGGTTTGGAAGGAAGATGATAGCTTCCTTTAGGATATGAAGGATTTACTTCCAAATGGAAGAATTAGGAGAAGTAGGTAAAATTGCAGAGAGGCAGATTCTAGGTCAGTAAGAGGTGTTGCCCAATTTTCGTACAGCTGGTGAGTAAAGGAGAATGGATTTGAATTCAAGTTTCCTGTTTCCTCCTATCTCTTAAATGTAGAATACTGTGCTATTGTGGTTCTTTAGTAAGATGCTTGTTGTCTCTATAATGTACATTATTATTGCAAATGAAAAGAATCATGTAATAAGAAATTATTGGGCTTTACTATTTCTCTAAATTTTTCCCTTTATGTTCAAGAATTATAATAGGGACAATTAAGACCTCATGCATTGTGATCATTAGTACATATCTGTAAAACAATTCAAAAATATGAAAAATCAAAAATTCAAATCTGACGAATATTTTGCATTAGACTCACAGATGCAAAGCAAATACTCTAAACACTTTTTTTTGAGTGGAACAAGAAGTCAGATCAGTATAAAACAGACTTTCCTTCCCCCAGAGAGTTTTGTATTTTAATTCACGTGTAAGTTAAGACCCTTATGAAGACCCTAATAGTTAGACTACTATGGGATTTCTTTTTCTTTTGGTGAGGAAAGTAACGATTGTTACTTGGTTAGCCTCTCTGGTATATTCTCCTTATTTCCCTAGATAGCGATGAATTCTCAAGAAACCTTTCATAGTGACAGAGGATGTTGCAGTTGCTATATAACTTTGACACGAACAGGAATCTTCCTTTTTTGGTCAAAAGCCAGAAATAAACTACTTTTATCTGGACCACCATTCCCAGATCCTAACTATTTCAATTTACTGCTGCCCATATAACTGAGACCAAGAAGATATAAGCATTTATCTGTATAAGTACACATTTCTGGTCTCTCCAGAGATACGAATTCCCATGAAAAGCCAGTAAAAGAAGAGCAGAAAAAGCAGTAAATATATTAAATTTTTTTTAATCTTCAACGTTATCATGTTTAGCTACTTTAGTTCATGAGCATTGAACAGCTTTTTACTTTTTCATGGCTCAGTTAAGCATGTTAAACTCAATATGGCAGAATGAATGGAGGGTAAGTCTTTGAGTCAAGATGGAGCAGCTAGGTGGCCCAGTGGATCAAGTGCCAGGCCTGGAGTCAGAAAGAACTAAGTTCAAATCCAGCCTCAGACTCTTACTAGCTAGGTGATCATGGGCAAGCCACTTAACCTCTGTTTACCTCTCTTTCCTCATGTGTAAAATGAGCTGGAGAAGGAAATGACAAACTTTTCCAGTATCTCTGCCAAGAAAACCCCAAACAGGGCACAAAGAATTGGAAATGACTGAACAATAACTTTGAGTACAGAAGACCTGGTCTTGTGTCTGATACATAATAGTTATATTACCGTTAGCAAGTCACTTAACCATTCAGTGCCTGAGTCAACTGTATAAAGAGGAGTAGGAGCTCTCCATGAGTTAAGAATATTTCCATATTTAAGTTTCCTATACCAATGAAATCTCTCCAACCACAGCAACATATGTGTGTGTATATCCATATATATATTATATATATATCTTATTGATAGTTTCATATTCAGATTTCTTTGCAAATGTCTAGTGCCTTGAAATGTTTTTTTTTTGCAAAAAATCACTCTAACCATTTTATACTTGCATGTCAATGCAGTTGTAATGACTAGGCATGCGTGTGTGTGTGTGTGTGTGTGTGTGTGTGTGTGTATGTGTGTGTGTGTGTATAAAATATAATTGCTATTGGACTCTGGGATCTTCTCATCATAGACAGTTGGCCGTATTTTCCCTATATTCAAATCCACTTTAAATCCTGACTTAAACTAAGGTTATAAAATGTGTATTGTATACTGAAAGGTGTAGATGTTCATGCCTTTCTGCTTAGGTCCTGGGATTAGTAATAATGTGTTTGTTTTTCTATTGGGTCTTTTTTTCTGTACATTCTGTTATATCTGGAGACTACCTTCAGATGGCAAACACTAGATGTGAAATGGAGAAGAGGTACAATAAAAGTAGATATCTAAGACAAGAAATGCTATGTTAAAAATTTGACATGTTGCAACTTAAGGTAACACACTCGACTGAAATATGTATTACTCCAACTGTTAAGCGTAGATAATTGAACATATACTTCTACCTTCATTTTGTTGGATCGCGCTTGTGGTTCTCTCTTGGCAAAAGTGGTCTGTATAATCTTTCTATTTTATATTGTATGCACCCTTCACAGTTCTATTATGCCCTCTTCTGTGATGCTATAATTATTTTTGTTTTACATAGATAGAAACATGATGATTTTTTCCCTTTTACATATGGTGTTTTTGCTTCATGCAGAGAGAACTACTCAGATGACAAAAAAAACTACTCCAAATTTTATCCAGCTTTATACTCTTATGTTTATAACCTTGTATATCGCTAAAATACCCTTACCTAAAACACTTGATCGTTTTATTACTGGGTTTATACCAGTAATGATATTCACATCAGCTTTCTTAGGGATAATCTTTAAGCAGAACCTGGCAAGAAAAGCTTTTTGAAAATGATCATTCCTTGGAACACAAATCTGGAAACATGAAACATCAATTTAATCTCCTGGTCTTAAGCGCTGCCTTAGTTTAATAGAACCAGCTGAATTTTTAACTCGAATCAGTGGATTATCTAATTCGCAGACATTCTTTCCTGAGTTTGTTAAACTGACATAATGATGTATAATAAGAGAGAAGGTTCAGGGCAACTATTCTCTGGATATAGTCTGGACATAGTGTTGTATCTTTACCCCAATTTGTTGCATTTGGTGAAAGAAAGAGGGGGAGAAGAAAGGAGAAAGGGGGAAAGAGGGTAAGAAGAGAGAGAGAGAGAGAGAGAGAGAGAGAGAGAGAGAGAGAGAGAGAGAGAGAGAGAGAGAGATTTACATGTGAGAACTCAGGAGGCTTTGTCATGGCAATTGTATAAAGTGATATACAGTGCAAATCGACTTGAGCATGTCCCTGGATAGCAGGCGGTTTACAGCCTCTTCGAGCAGAGATTACTGCTTTATCTTGTCATACTAAATTAACGTGGCAGCACACTGTTAAACAGTGGTGACCTCTTCATCTGTGGAAATTGCTGCCTAGAGGAGGGATGGTATTTAAGACTCTTTCTGTAGCTCTCTAGTCTTCCCTCCTCCCCCTTTATGCCCTTAAGGCATTTCTGGGTTAGAATGTAGCACTTTCATATAAAAAAGAAAAGCTTTTTACATCAAGGTGAGAACAAATAGGTGTTAACTGGCTCCTTTTGTTTGATTAATAACCACTTTTCTGTAGAATATTGCACTTTTGTTTGGACAACTTTCCAAAAATGGCATGCTACCCCTATAAAATAGAATTAAACTATATTTGTGGTCTCACTATGTTAATTCTTTATTGTTGCACAATAAAAACCAAGCCCATATATAAAAGGAAATATTCCTGTTTTCATTAGATTTTTTTCTTAATATAGTTTATACTCTGCCTTATCTGTATTGGCATTAAGAGTATGGTAGCTAAGAGAGAGGCAAGATTGGAAAATGAATGTGGTAATCAAGGAATATTTTATCCTTTGTGTTTGAGAGTCAGACCAGGAAGGTTATTAGGGTACCTGCTCTTCTACACTGTTTTCTCTACTGTCCTCAGATACTAATCTCATTCTTCTTTACTAAGTGATCCAGAGATTACAGCCTAGTACCTCAGAGGTGATTTTATTTGTGCTTCTCTTATAATTATCTGGAACAATTATTTTCATTTGGCTGCCAGCCTGCATTTCTCTTTTTAATGATTTGAATCATCACCTATGAGAAAGTGACTTTTAGTCATCTCTTTTTATTGATTCCTAATATAGTTTGCCTATAAGACTTTTATTATAGAGATATGAACTCTCCCTCACTTTAATTTGTATCTTATTATAGCTATCTCTTTCCTTTATCCTCTGTGTTTTTTAAGTAATACAGCTTTTTATAATTTTATAAAAATTAGCATGATGAATCAGGATATCCTTGGTTAGTAGGACATCAGTTCTCTAGATTAGCTTGAGTACTGTTAACATTATTACATTGGCACAGCCCAGCAATGAACACTGAGTACTTCTCTAATTATTTGGGCATTCCTTCATGTATGTAAAAAGTGTTATGTAGCTACATTTATGTACAATATATATCTAGATAAACTAACTATAAAACATAGGTACTTTTGCAGTTATAGTCATTGGAATTTCTCTTAGTATTATTTCTTACAAAGGTTTTTTAATATATGAAAAATCTGATGATTTTATGAATTGATTTGTCATTCTGCTGCATAACTGGTTCTACGATAAGTCTTGAATAGTTCCTTCACTAAACTTTTGGGGTTTTCTAGTGAAACTATCATATCATATACAAATAAGGATTAATTTTGTCTCTTCTTTGCTATTTGTTTCTTCACTTAAAAATTTTGTTCATGTCTGAGATGGGCAACAAATCTGTATCTATATTCTGGAAATGTACTCGTTTAGGGGGATGATGAAGTCCCAAAGCTGATGTGGAAAAAAAAAAGTCTGAGGATGTGCTCAGATTTTATTTCATCTTGCAGGATGATGCATTTCTAGAGATAATGGAGAGCAGCTAAATGGGAAATGATGATGATGTATCTAGATAGATATTTTGTTTAAAATATCAAGTAATTGATGCTAATTACACTAATGTATGTCAAACTTGGCAATGAATAATTTTGATGTTTATTATCATTCATTTACTAAAATTTTATGTCAATATTCATTTGTGATATTCAGTTATCATTCTTTCTCTTTTTTATCTCTCCCTGGTTTGCAGATTAGTCATTTAAATGACTTTTAAATTTATTTATAAATGAATTAAACAAATATTAAACAAAATAAAATAATTTCTGTATATTTTCAATGATAGTTCAAGAAAGCAACATAGTGTTTTATGACCATAACTATCATTCTTGTGCAAATTTTCCCCCTCTCATATGATGTTCACAGTGATGATATAGAAAGCATGGTACAAGGATCAAATGTAATTCTCAGAGGGAAACAAAAAACAAATAATAGGGGAAAACTGCCTTTTAGCATTTATATGAGAGTACAAATTATCTAGCATTTAAAGTGATTTAATTTTTAATTGTTCAGCATATGGCATACAAAGTGCCAAACAGGAACATATTTTTGATTTGCACATGGCAATAAATTTAAGTGCACAATTAGGTCAGCAATTTCTGCATGCTCAGTAGTAAAATTTTTAACTTTCAGTCAAATCGATTAGCAAAAGTCAGTCTACATGTCAGTATGGTCACAGCATTGGAAACTGTAACAATTGTGGCACTGTGTAAAAAGGGCACAGATAATCATTTGAACTGTAATTTATGGCCAGATTAGTGGCAGGAAGGCTAGCTGTGAATGTGTAGGCAAGGTACACCATATCATTCTCATTTTTGTTTAAATCTAACATCACTTACACTCACACTAAACCAAAAAGAATGCTAAATTCATAGGATTTTTTGGTCTTTAGTGAGATAATTTTAGCATTTACATTTGAATATTTCTTATGGAAGAAATAAAGGACTTCTCAGAACTCCTGAAACTATTTGAAAAAGAAATATACACATATACATATACACACATATCCAGGAGGAACTAATATAGTTTGCGAAGTTCATGTACTTTTTTTTTATTTTGTAGGTAAAAGCCAAAAGTATCCTTATAGATGACACATACACATATATATGCATCAACAACAAGCTTTCTATCATGTCTATCTGTATCTATTAATTTGTTTATCCGTCTAATCATTTATTAACAATCATCATTTATCAGAAAGTTTGGAGAGACTTATTGCTAGATTGACTACAAGGTGATGAATGTTTTTTGACCCCAGTAATTCTCAAAGGCTAATTATATGTGTTGCAACCCGTAACAGTAGTAGGAATTGATGAAGCCATGTATCCTTAAAGTATCAGGAAGATAAGGTTAAGAAAAGTATTAGGTTTTAAACAATTCTTCAAAAATGATAAAAATGAATAAAATTAAAAGAGTATATTAAATAACATTTGGACATTTACATTATAGTATTACCTACTTAATGATACAAGAAAAGAAGGAAAAGATTTGTGAAAGGAATATGGTGATCATGTGAAATGAGGTGTTTTTCAAGGATGCTATAAAAATCCATTTAATACCCAGTCAGGGGTGGTTTTGTTTTATTTTTGGTTCAGTCCTTGTATTTTCTCCCTAACTTCTCATCAACTTTCTTCCCCTTAATCTCATATTTACTCATTCTCAGTTTAGAATTTATTTTAAATATTTTATTACATTTCTGAAATTGGTGAAATGCTATTTTTATTTACTACAGGTTATGTAATTTGTTGGACAAGTATTTTAGTAGCTCATCAATGCTGACCTTGATTTTTCATTGTCTACTACTCCTCCTACTCACTAATAAGACAAACATACATATTAGTTTATTTGAATATACAACTCTTGCAAATGGTACAAAACAATATATACTTTTTGCAATTATACACTTTGATGATTTTTATACTGTTTGGCAAGAGAAGAAATACAGGATACTTCATTGTATTTTTAAGACCGAGGGTTCTATTGAGTCAATCATCCAACTTGCTATATTTGTTGGGTGAGAATGCCTTCATTGAATCAATTAATTAATCACCCTACCCTACTTAATGTCACTATTAAATAGGTGTGAATAAGACTGAAACATTTCCATTGAATCAGTTGGTCAAAGAAGGGCATTAGTGTAGGGACAAAAAAATCATTGGATAAAATGAATTAACGCTTTGTGTGACATATGCTGTTATTGGCTAAGGAAACTTGCTCATGCCCTGCAGGTCTTCTATTAAACCAGTTTGGGATCCAGGGCATTGTAGCACTTGCTTGCATAAAGGAGACCTGTTCCAGAAAAGCCTCTGCCATTTGCTTGGAGTTTAAGGGGTAGAGATAGGAAGAAAAATATTTGCTTATCTTTCAAGAGTCCCACCATCATTAACTGTTTGCTTTTTCTGGTATTTTCCAATTTGATAGGTATGAGATGAAACCTTCCCTTTTTTTTTAATTTCTCTTATTAGTGACCCAGAAGATTCTTTCAACTGATTATGAATATTTTGCCCATCTTGTTTTGAGAACAGTTTCTTGATATCCTTTGACCATATGCATTGGAAGAATTGTTCATAGTCTTGGATTTTTGTGTTAATTCCTAATATTGTGGCACTTCATCAGTGATATTTGATACAAAAAATTATCTATTAATCAATAGCTTTCCATCCTATCCTAGTTGCATTGAGTTTGTTGAATAATAATAAAGAGAAAGGATATCCTTGCTTTAGTTGTGTATTTATTGGGAAAACTTCTCATACGTTCTCATGTTGCAAATAATACTTAGTTTGATTTTTAGATATGCATTTTTATCATATATTTAGATATGCATTTTAAACAATTGTGTCAATTACTGTAGATCCTTAAGTGTTTGTATACTTAATACTGCTAGTGTGTGTGTGTGTGTGTGTGTGTGTGTGTGTGTGTGTGTGTGTGTGTTTCAGTGTTGGAGGGGGTTACATTTTCCCAACTGATTCATTAATTCAATCTAACCAAATACCAAGCATTTACTTAGGACCAGCATGTACATGGCCTGGATCATCTGATTTGATTCAAACTTCATAATAGCAAATAATTTTGTGGACAATAGTCTTTTTGCTAGGAGTTTATTTTTTGAATTTACTCAACATTAATAATTCATATTGGTGTGTAGTTCTTTTTATTTATTTTAGTATTCCCTGTTTTAAGTATTTGGATTATATATGTATATGTGTGTGTATATATACATATATATATATGTATATATATATATATATATATATGTCTCATAAAGGAATTTAGCCAATTTAGAAAAGTATATTCTTTCTCAGTTTTTGAAAATAATTGTAGTACAAGCATTAATTATTTTTTAAATATTTGACAAAATTAACCTATAAATCCATCTGGGTCAGTATCCAGATTCCACCTATTCCTGAATCTCTCATAGGTAGTTCATAAATTGGATGAACATTCCTTTTTGTATTCTAGAAATTTGGGTATTTTATAATTTCATATAGAAACTTTCTTTTAATTTCTCTAGATTACTGGCATGCAATTATATAGAATAGATTTTAATCAACTTTTTAAACTTAATTCAATGTTATGCTTTCTCATTTTTTATTTTGGCAATTTTGTTTTTCTCCCTTTTCTTTTTGATCATGTTAGCTAAAGGTTTATTGTTTTTCTTAGGCTTTTCAAAAAGCCCATTTTACATTTGTTGATTAATTCTATAGTGCTTTGATTTTCCATTTAATCTATTTCTTCTCTAATTTTCAATATTTCCTCTACTGTGTTTCTGTTATTTATTTATTTTTTCTTTATAATTGCACTTTTAATTCTTTAGTCTTCTCTTCATATCTTGCTGAAATATATTCTAAAGAATACAATTTATGACTTAATGAGCAAACATCAGGTATTATAACAAACTCTACTTAATAAGATATTTCTCTACTTATGGAAGGAATCTTCTAAATGGAATTTATATTTGAAGAGTCGATAAAGTAATGGTGATTGATGCACAGGCATGGCTCAGCTCTTAGATTCACTTCTTCAGGTAGAAATGCACCCAGTAGTAAAATCTCAAATTATGAGGTGGGTCGTAGTTAGCTAAGTACAAGGCTATTCACAAAATTTGTGAAGCTATTTTTGAGTCATTATTCCATCTTCCTTCACATTAACTATCCCTCTCAGTTTTGTCTCATCCGAAAATTCCCAAAGTATCTAATTTATCCATTTATTCAACTTGATAAAAATGTTATGCGGTACTAGGTAAAACACAAATCTCCAGAATATTTCACTACAGATAGCCTTCAAGATGACATTTCAATCCAGCTCTACAGCTAGTTTTACATTTACATTATTGTAACTATACTCTAGACCACATGCTTCCATCTGTACTACCTCATTTGGTCTTTATAACAACTCTGAAGTAGGTACTAGCTTCTCTGTGGACAATTCTTGTTTTCCTACATCTTCACTAGCCATGTTTTCAATAATACATTTTAGAATATTGACAAGCACTTAAATCAAGCTCACTGTCTTATAGATTGCAGATCCCATTCTCTTGTATTTAAAAAAAATAGCAGGAAAACATGTCCACTATACTTTCCATATTCTATATTATCTTTCAAAATTCACTTACATTTAAAAAGCCCTAAAAGTGTATAGGCGTAAAAGAGCTTATCACTAATATTTTCTAAAGAACATATTTGAAATATAGCACTGTTAAGTGCCAGAATCTTTCCCAGAACAAACTTGGGTACTGCAAAGATGCTGCCTCTCTTAAGTACTAGTTGATGTATTTTTGAAAATGCTAGTAATAGGGATGAGACAAGGGAATAAAATTAAGGTTGTGAATCTTGGCAAAAAGGAGATATAATTATCATTATTTTCAGATTACATGATATACTTAGAAAACCCCAGAGAATCAGTGAAGACACTGAGATGTTTAATAGTTTAAAAAAGGAGGCAGCTTACAAAATATTTCCATAACAATAACTAGCATTTCTATAATCGTGATAAAAACAAACAGAAGTAATAATAAGAAATTGCATTCACTATAACCATAAAATGTATAAAATGTGTAGTGGTCAGAAAGCCTGACTGAGACTCAGAGAGACCTGGGTGCAATTGCTTACTCTGACACCTAATGGCTATGGAAACCTTCGGATGTCACTTAAACTTTCAGTGATGCCAAGCAACCCTCTAAGATTGCAAATTAGAAAAAATATGTTGACCTACAATGGTAAAAGGAAATCATCACCAGGAATTCTGTGCCTATGAAATCATAAGGCTCATAAGAAAAAAATCTACCAAGTAATATACAATATTTAAATAAATACAACTACAAAACACTCTTTGATAAATAAAATAAGAAAAATAATTAATGATAATATTTTTCCTCAAATTTTGGCAATATTAGTATAATAAAATGTCAATTCTACCTCAATTAATTCACTAATTTAGTGCTAAAGCAATCAAACCATATATGTGGATACTTTATAGTACTAGGGATAAGGGAATGATTATTTGCTAAGAAACTAAGATGTTCCAGGAAGTGCAGTAAGGAGATAATAAATATTTCATTTGAGTCTCATCACAACGCTTTAAGACAAGTGTGATTATCATTCCCATTTTAGAGGTGAGAAAACGGAGGCAGAAAGAAGTTAAGTGACTTTCCCTGGTTCAAACAGGATGGTAAATGTCTGAGGACATGATCTGAACTCAGACTTTTTTAACTCCAAGCCCATTACTCTTTCTACTGCGCTACCTAGATGTCTCAATAAACAATGCTTACATAAAAAAATGACAAAATGCATTTGAAAGAATAAAGGGACTAGAATCTCAGAGGAATTATTGAAAATTATTCATAAAGAGTGCATAGTAGTATTAGTCCATAGACTGTATTATAAAGCAGTATTTGGTACTAATTTTGAAAAACCAAAGATCACCTAGCTGCCAATGAAAGTAGCTCAGCAATGGAATTCACAGTGTTTTTCAGGACCCAAACCTGGTGTTTATCAGGGCTAGATGACTCGAACTCTTTAAATACAGTAAGATACTCTCTTTCTCTTTCCTTACTTAATATCACGAATTAACTCCCAATTAACTATATTTGTTCTGTAATTTTGAATAACCCTTGTCTGAACTCTTCAGAATTTTCTAGCCACAAAACTAGATTGCATTTGAGTCTACTCTTTTCATCAATTTTTCAAAATGCATTTTATTATGTTGGAATGGAAGGAAAGGAAAAGAAAGGGAGGGAATGTAATCATTTATATAGTATCTACTACGTGCGAGTAGTAGTGGCAAATTTTTGTTGTTGTTGTTTATTTCTTTGTTTTAGAAATATCTTATCTGATCTTATCAACTGTCCTGAATGTACCATTATGATCCCCATCTTACAGTTGAGAAAACTGAGGGAAACAGAAGTTGAGTTGACTTGTTCAGGGTCACACAGTAAATTTTTGAAGTCTGTCTTAGGTCTTCCTGGTGCCAGAACCACACCTCTGTCCACGGTACCAACAGCTACCACCAAAGCGTTTACTATCTTTGAGGGTTCCCAAAATTTCCATTCCAGCAGTGAGTTTCCTCTTGTTTCTAAGAATCAGAAGCAGGATAGAAATTTTCTTCACTGATTCCCTCATCTTCTTAAAGAATAAAAATAATTATTAGGACAAATCAAAGATATTTTTAGCTATTCTATTTTTTTTTTGCAGAGAAAGAACTCTAACAGATATTTGAATAAAATCACCCTCTCTAATATATAATATTGCTGTGCTGAATCATAGCACATGTTTCTTAAACACCTCATCTCTTTCCTTTCTCAATCTACATTGTGTGTAAAATTCTGTAATGGCAACATCAATTTCTTCTTCCACTTGTCTATGCCAAAAGTATTTTACCATATTCATTAATGTGGTTCCTAGATTTCCTCACATGAGTATAAGATTTAATGAAAATATTCTACATTACCTTTTCCCCTCTCCCACTTCCATACCAATACACAGACACTTTTACCTATCCTTTATCTTTTAAATAAAATTTATATACTTACCAAGAATTTTTTTTCTATCATAGATTTCATCCCACAAAGAGGTTTTGGATAAGAGTTTCACGGGATGAGCAGGCATAGTTTATTACAATCTGTATCATTGGAAGGAACATCCACATTGATAAAATCATATGTCTATTAGATTATATTGTTTTGAGCTAGATGGTATGACAAATTTTAAATTAAAGTAATAAAATGTGTTTTTTCAGTAATCTGATATCTTCTGATGGGGGTAGTCTCTCCAACAATAGCCTATTACCCATCCATGCCTGCCCATCCTCTGTCATTCTTGTCCATATATTCTGCAGTAAATTCTCAAAAGATGTCCATGTAATATGTCTCTTGGCTTTGTATAGATATGTGTAGGAACACAAGTTATGCACCCCTTGACTTCTGCTAAATAACCTGTCTTTTTGTTTCTTGTGATTTTATTTGATCACATTTCTTAATTTTTGTTACTTTCCCTGCATAATTTTTTGTTGCCAATATGTCTTTGTTGGCTCTAATTATATACCTCTCACTTTTTAAAATGCACTTGAGCTTTGGGCAATGTGATGTGTATAATACAGTGATTTCTGAACAAAATAATAGCACTTAGAATGATATTTTATAGCCATGAAGGGACCTAGGGTATCATTTATTCAACTCTCCTCTCTTTTCAGATAAGGAAACTGAGGGCCAGAGAATTGAACTATTTATCCAGCATGATGCAGAGTATTGGCAAAGTTAGAATTTGAACCTAGGTCTTCTATATTCCAGTCTACTGTTCTTTTGTCATTTGTTTTTATTAGCATTGCATATGTACTTTGTTTTACTAAATATGTTCTCAAAAATTTTACATAACTAACTCTAGGTCTATTTTAAAAACATAAGATATTTAATCCAATTTTAAGTTGTATGATTTGGTAAAGAACCATCCTCATAAGGAAAGGATATTCTTTTAAAATGATCTCTTTTCTTGTTTAAAATATATTAAAAAGTTGAAGAAAATCAAGTTTTTGAGCTATATTTCAATGGGGAAGATGCTGGGGGAAGAAAAGATAGACTTAAAAAAATGCAGAACTTTGTTAAGTCAACCCTTTCAGTTAAGTAGATATTAGATATATCTAATTAATTAATATATTATATATATATATATCTATATATAATTAGATATTTCTTGTGTAACATAAAGGTAAAAGATTAGGTATTTCATGTATTAGTGATATGGTTAATCAGATAATCATACCCTGATTGGAAGTATCATAAAATAGAATCTTAGAGAAATAGGATAGAGAGGCAAGGAATTTTTCTTTCCATGACTTTTGTTCTGTGTGAGACACAAAGATCATTGTTGAAGGGACATTTTATAAGCTAAGTCTGAGAGTAGGAAGCCAAGAGGATTTTGATTTATAGCTACTGAAGAGATATTATATCTTCTAGCATAAGGTGAAAATCTTTCAGGTAGTCAACAAGTCAACCAGAGAGAAACAATAGGAAACTTATAAGATATTTGTAGCAATGTCAAACAGGAATCTAGAAATGTAGCTTTTTATGATGAAGCAACATTAGGAGAGTTGAAGATGTGCTATTAAAAGTAGGAAGCAGAGTACATCCCCACAAAAAAACTAAACAATAGTTAAAATACTTGACAGTTAAGAGAAGACAATCTATACCTAAGGCTAATAGTTCTGTCAGTCTTGCTCCAGGTATATTTTTTTCTTAAACATGAGATTAAAACATATGTAATGTCTTTAAGCACTGTTATTTTTACAAAATTTTCACTGTTACAGATAAAAATTATTGAAGTAAATGCTTGTTTTGCTTTTAAATCTTTCCTCTCACTTGTTTATATTCAGATGGAAGTCTAATACCTCATCTACATCCTGTAATTCTGACTGAATTAGAGTTCTAGAACTTAGGAAAACTTAGTGATGATAAACATCAAACTCTCCTAATTTATCTGGAATTTCTTAAAGATATAGATTTTATAGAACTACACACACACACAAAAAGTAAGAGAACGTATTTATACATGGATA